>OX421978.1:70221118-70736118 GCA_949128135.1 Parasteatoda lunata | reverse complement strand
GTAAATATATAAATATTTCCCCCTAGCATGTTTAACGCTGATGTAATCAAAAAATTCAGAGCATCACAGTGGTGGAAATTGGTTGAAATGCGTACTAATGATAGAGATATGACAGATTTTTGCTACTTTATGGTTGCTCTAAGCAATTGTCCAGCTAGCTCTGCATCATTGGAACGAGTGTTTTCTACTTGTGGACTGGTTTGGTCAAAATTGAGAAATAGACTGGGTTTACAAAAGGCGTCAAAATTAGTTAAAATACATAGACATTTAAGATTGAAGAATTCTAACACTGATAACCTGATGGATTTATAATGTATATCCTCTGTCTGCGTTTATTTTGAATTAAAAACCTAATGAAATAACTTTTATTATAGTATGATTTATATACTCAAATTATTCCGTTTTTTATATGAAACCTATACATTTTTCTTCAATAATTTTTCAAAAAAAATTTTTTTCAGATTGTTGTTAGTATTTTCACCACAGATTCAGTTTTTTAGGTTAGACTACATATATATTTCAGTAGAATAGCTCTTTAATATAACAGAGGATTAAAAAAAGAAATCAACTTTAGAAAAACCCAGTAAAACCCGCCCGGGTTTTTCTGGGTAGGTGGGTTTTTTGCAACCCTGCTGCTCAGGGGTCTGTCTAGGTTTTTCTGAGAGGTACCTATTATGTGAAAATTTAGACATAATTTGTGAAAAATTAAAAATTATATTTAAAAATCAATACAAAAATATGGATTTATCTTTTCTTAAGGGCTACAAAAATAAAATTTTAAGAAAAAATATTTTGTGAAACTACCGTTTTTGCTAAAATTGAATTTTTGAAACTACCGTTTTTCCTAAAGTTGAATTTGTGAAGGTACCCCTAAACGGTAGTAAATTCGGCCTGGACAGATGGCCCTGCTGCTGTAATATCAAACATCGATTTTCGTATTTATACGTGCTTTTAAAATTAGGCATTGAAATTCGTATTCGTGTGATTTAAAAATTATGTATCATGTTTTTTTATTTTTGCATTTTTTAAATTCAATATAAAGTTTCATATTCACGTGATATAAAAGCCTCATAACAGGATTCATATTCTCTCAGTTTAAAATCAGGCATGTGATTCATATTCATATATTCATACAATTTTAAAATTAATCATCGGGATTTATAATCGCATGGTTTGCAAGTTAAAAAAACCACACTTTTTTGTCAAATTTTTGGCTATATATATTCATTCTTAGATTTTCCCTTTTTTACTTTCTGACTACTCTCATCCCTGAAACTTAGAGAGTTACTGATTCAAAAAATGATTGAAGGAATGCAAAGTGATGCATTTCTATTTGAATATTTTTTAATATATTTTATTTGTGCTAGCAAAGCTATTTTTATCTCAAATGTTAAAATTTCCTGACAATTCATTAAAAGTCATTTTCAATTTTAATTTAGTCTTAACACTTTTTATTATGCAGATCATCATGTCTCAACACAGATACCGTTATAAAAATATTGGTTTGGATGCCCAAGAGCTTCGAAGACGCAGGGAAGAAGAGGGTGTTCAATTAAGAAAGCAGAAAAGAGAGAGTGAGGTACTTTAAATTTAGTTGTAATTAATAACTTTATATTCTATTGTTAAGTTTTCTATATGATGTTGTCTTTTTTATTAGAGATTTATGTGATAATTTCTGTTGTAGTTGTACAAACGACGAAACTTAACGAGTACAGACGATAATATACAAGATGGAGAAATTTCAACTTCTATGATGCAAGATGACTGTCCTTCATCTGCACCTCAAGTATGTTTCTTATTTATTTATTATTTTTTTTTTTTTTTAAATTTGATTAAGTTCACTAAAAGGGTTATATAATGTTAATAATTGTCTAATTGTTAATACAGTCAGTACCGCCTATATGGTCACCCTCTTATAAGGTCACCCTGCTTATATGGTCAATTTTCTAAAGTCCCATCTAACTTACCGTATTTTTCGGCGAAAGCGCCGCTTCGTCGCAAGCGCCGCACATCGATGAAAATGAAATTTTTAAAAAAAAAGTTATAGTAAGCGCCGCTCCGGCGCAAGCGCCGCAATGGCACTACACCGCGCATATCAGCATCCTTATGCAAGAGACCTTTAAATTACCATTTAGAATATCTGTATAATAAAAAATAAAAATTTTTTATACATTTGATAAAGTAAGGTTTTAATTTCTAAATTATAATGAAAAATTTATTTTTCAGCAGAAAAAAAAAAAAAAAAAAGAAAGCAACAAAACGATATAAAATAAAATTGTTCTTATCTGTTGGCACCACATCAAAAAATAAACTTAATTACAACAAATAATTCTGAAAATAATGTTAAGTGCAACAAAATATTTTTTAATACATCAAATAACGTAATTTCTAAATTATTTGGGGGGTGGGGAGAGAATATCCTAAACTGCGTTAACAAAGAGTTGACGTGAAAAAAGTTTTCTCCTTCAGCAAAAAAAAAAATAAATAAATAAAAAAACTATATAAAATAAAGTTGTTCTTACCAGTTGGCACCGCGCCAAAAAAAAACATTATAGCAAATAATTAACAGCAAAAAAATATTTCTATGCTCAGCAGCTGAGTTAATGCTGGACTAAATACAGAAATCCGTAAAACAATGTAATAAGAAAAATAAAATGAAAAAAAAGATTTTAAAATAAAAAGATTTTAAAAAATTTATTACAGTTAACAAACTAAGGAAAAACTAATAATAACGAAACTAATAATAACGAAATAACTAATAATAACAAGAATAAGAAATAACTAAGAGCGCCCCAAAAAAATTCTGATGAAAAATTCCTCTGCTTGTCATTTCTACTGGAGCTGTTTAGGAGGAATCAATCAGTTATTTTTAAAGGGGTTGGGGAAAAGAAAAGGGCATACAGTATTGGACCCCTAATCAGGCACTTAATCTGATCTAAATTTTTTTTTTTTTTTAAGAAATATATATTGATGAGAAAAAAAAATCAGCTATATTCTCTTTTTATTTGGAATTTTATTTTGTTGAAGTAAGTAACTTTATTTTATCTTTTAAAAATAAAAAAGCTTGAAAAAAATATATAATAAATCTGTGTCAAAGGAAACATCTGTTTCTAAAGCAGTTTCAAATAAAATGAAAAGTAAAAACACCTTCATTTCCAATGAACAAAATAAAGAAATGCAAGTTGGAAGAAACTGATCAATCAACCTTGACAGCTGAGCTTGTGCATTACTGGTTTGTCCCCACATTTCCCTCTTCTGTTTGACCATAAATTGGCCACACCCAGTTGACATTGAAACTACCACGTGGAGTACAAAATGAATTCTATCCCTTTTGCGGTTTTTTATTTGATTAATTTATTTTTTATTTTGCGGCTTTTTTATTAGTTGTTAACTGTTAATTTTATTTTTGTTAGTTAGCTTGTTTTTTTTCTTGTTGTTAGTTGTTTCTTTTATTATTATTTTTTTTTATCGTTATTAGTTTTTAGCTTGTTTTTTGCTGTTATCGTTAGTTCCTTAGCATAAATTGTTACTTTTTTTTGTAGTTCTTTGTTAGCTTTTTTTTTCTTGTGAGGTGAGCGTCTTTTGTTAAAACAAAATGTTATCTAAAAGAAAAAAACAAGAACTATGATCTCGCTCCGAAGAAGAAACGATTATTTCTTCTTCATCGGAGGATTCGGATTACTTCTTGAATTATTTCTCCTTCGGATTATTTCTTCTTGATTATATTATATAGATGATTATTTTAATTAATAAAATTTCTTAAGATGGACCAGTTTTAAATTCACCCCATCATAATCTACGATCGAAACTTGACTAATTTTATTGGTTTTTCTAAAATTGAATTATACGTAGTAATATTTGAGCGCCATATTGGAATTTCCGAAAGATATCTGAAGTTCGGCATTTCGTCGGTTCCGTGAGGGCGGGTTTGGGGTCCTATTACTTCCTTTTCTGTCCGCTCCAAATACAATTTCCAAGGCGCTAAGTAGATTTCTAGCTTTCGATTTTTCTTTAAGCTGGGGGTGGATACAAGATGCTTACCTTTTAAATTTTCTCCTTACGCGATGCTTTTTTTAAAATTATTATTTCGTTTATTTATTTTCTTGCAGGCTGCTGCCGAAAGTTTGCTAAGAATTGGCAATTGTTCTGCAGCAGATTGCGATACGTACAAATATTTCGTCAACTTCGTTATTAATTTTATTTAATAGTCTTTCTCTCAGAAAATTATTTCATCTTAAATAAATTGACTTGAGAAATTTTTTTACTGCTAAAAATTATTTCCTCGGAAGCGCCGCTGCATCGGAAGCGCCGCATGTAGGAAAAAAACAACTTTTTTTTCGATAGCGCCGCGGCGCTACCGCCGAAAAATACGGTAATAGGAAACACGTGTTAAAGCTCACCGCTTATATGGTCATCCTATTTTTCGAGTTACCGGTTATATGGTCAGTTTCCTTTTTTTTTTTCTTTTGAAAAAAGATACATTTTAAGACATTTCTTTAGACAGGAAGCCAAGAAAAATGACCAGAAAGTAAACACATTCCTTCGATCCCCGGAGAGAACTGGAATTTCCTCCTCTATTTCGTCACCCTACCCTCTTTTCTCTTTTGCATTCATTGATGACCTTACCCTCTCCTCATTTGACCACTCTCATTCTTTTCCCCAGCCAAGGGCAAAAGGTCTTTTGATCGTTTGAAGTTGTCTCTCAGAGCTTGAAAAGGAGTTGAAGTTGAGAAAAAAGAACATTTTTATTGGATTACTGAACGAATAATGTATCCATGCTTTCATTATGGCTTCGAAAAGAAAGAATTTAACAATATCGGAAAAAAATGAATTGGTTGAAAAGTTTAAAAAGTCTAACCTTTCAAAAGCTACTTTTGCCAAAGAAAATTCTATACCGCGAACAACTTTAAACAACATTTTAGCAGCCAAACGTAGCTCTCCAGATGTTTCAATTAGCGACCGAGAAAGAAAACGTCAGCGTGTGTCACCTTATGAGATTGTGGAGAAGGCTCTTCTGTCATGGATCAAATATGCACGATCACAAAATGCTCCTATATCCTGGAATATTCTAAAAGAAAAAGCTTTAGAAATAGCTAAAGAACTAGGAGAATTAAATTTTATTGCAAGCAATGGCTGGATACGGCGATTCAATGCAAGAAATAACCTATTCTTTAAGAAATTGTGCGGAGAAGCTGCTGATTTTGACAACAGTTCTTTAAAAGAATGGAAAGACGTAGTGTTGCGAGATATTCATGAAAGATATGAACCTGCTAACGTGTTCAACGTCGATAAATGTGGACTTTTCTATAGGATCTTACCCGACAGAACCCTTTGCTTCAAAGGAGAAAAATGTATAGGCGGAAAGAAAAGTAAGGAACGCTTAACAGTTTTGTTATCTGCAAACATGGATGGTTCGGAGAAAATGATTCCATTGGTGATTGGACAATTTCTGAAACCGAGATGCATGAAAAATTGTAAATCTTTGCCCCTTTTGTACGATGCCAATTCCAAAGCATGGATGACCCAAATGATCTGGGAAAAAACTCTCAGAAGGTGGGACCTACATTTTTCAAAGAAAAACAGAAAAGTTGCATTGATTGCTGATAACTGCACTGCCCACTGTCCTGTTGAGGGCTTGAAATCGATTGAGCTCGTATTTTTGCCTCCAAACAGCACATGTGTTATATCGCTGGGCTTTGCTTTAAAAGCCAGGCATCATAAAGTATGTGAATGTATAATCAAGTATTTTGGAAATGAAGAAAAACTATGTATTATATTAGGGTATTAAATCTCTAGAAGCAGGTTAAGGTATTATTTCAACCTGGAGCAGGTAATGTTTGTTTTCCCTAAATCCCTTTCAGTAATTATTTATTCCCTGTTTTCAAGTTCTCTTTTTCCCGCTCTGACGTACGAGCGAGCCACCAATAGGTAGTAGCTATAGCTGTGACAAAGTAATGTCGTCATCGGACCTGTTCAGCGTGGACGGTGTGGCACGCGATATACGAAGGGAGAGTCTCTTTCTCTCTTGGCTTTTCTAGGTGATGGTCGTAACAGGCGCCTGCAGGGTCCGAATCAAGTTAACGCGTCCCTATCTCCTGATGGACATCACGATAAGTTTTCCTATTCCTTTTCATATTGCTTCGTTTAACGCTAAATTTAAATAAACTAATTTATTTTTTTATTTATTAAATCCGTAGGATCCTATCAAATAAGTAATTCTAATAATTAAACTTAACTTCGTGGTAGCTGTGCCACGTGCACACGCTAATTTAACTTAATGTGAAATGAAAACTTAATATTTTTTTTTATCATCCCCTGCTCCAGAGAATCTTTTTTTTATTGTATTAAAATGATTAGTAATGATTTTCATTGTCATGTTTAAATTAGAATGTTAGACCACATGATGAATGTTATACTTAATTGTTTGAGCTGAACATGACTAATAATATGCTTATCAATAAATATTGTAATTTTATATAAACTTAATTCTTATTATTTAGCAGTTATTATTTGATTCATTTTAAGCGGTTACTGACGATTTTAGTGACATCTAGTTATATAATTGAATATTTTCCTGACAGGCTCGAACCTGATTTTAGATTAGCTTAAATAATTTATTTGGAGGAAAAATGCTTGAATTACCTTGATTGTATAAAAATTTTAAAATATTAAATCAAGATAAATAATTTTATTAAGAAATCTAAGCCTTGATGTAATTAGATTTAAGTATTAGTGAAGCACGTGTCGATTCACACGTGTTGATTTAGACTTGAACTGGAATAGTAAATTGTTAATTCTAATTTTTCTTAATTAATTTCATAATTAAATTAATGAAACAGTTCGATAGTGATGAGTAATTATCAAGGAATATTAATTATTTTTCTCCGTTAACTAGTTATTCAAATTCACAATGCAATTCAAATTAATGAGAGACACGTTTTTAGATACTGTTATATGTCTCCATAAAAGGAATATAACACATGTGTGTTGCAGCCTCTAGATCAAGGCATAATTCAAAGCTTCAAGTCTATGTATAGAAAGCTTCTTCTACGGGATATGATCACCGCCATAGACAGAAAAGAAGAATTTCACGTTTCAGTTTTGAACGCACTGTTCTATATTGACCAAAGCTGGAACATCGTGTCGTCGAAAACTATTGAAAATTGTTTCCGTCACGCGGGGTTCCACAGTTCTCCAGACTCTTCGGTATCATTAGAGGACCCTGAGGAAGATCTTCCATTAGCTGAATTGGCAGAAAATCTTCGAAACCGAGGCTATGCAATGCCGGACGTAAATTTGTATTCCCAAATAGACGTTGATGTCCTCACTAATTGTGAAGCAACTGTGGAAGGCATTGTATCTAATGTCTTAAATCTGAATGCTGAAGGAAGTGACGATGAGGATGATACTGAATGCAATAAAAAGTCTGTATCAACAGCTGATGCTCTTAAGGCTATAGATGACTTAAGGTGTTTTTTTGCAAATTCAGATGCAGCAGATGAACATTTAAAAAATGTCAGAGACTTAGAAAAAGTTGTTTTAACAACCAAGAAGAAGAAACAGACAAGCTTATTGGAATATTTTTTTTGAACATGTACATATGCTAAGGTAAAGAATTAAATTTTTATAAAAGTATAAAAATTATTTTTTCATTCTTTCTTATTATGCACCTTAATAATTAATTTTTAAACGTTTTCGAAAGTTGAATTTTTTGTTTAAAAAATACATTCTGATTCCAGAATATATTCACGCCATATTAACTATACTATATATTTGGTTATCGCATATATGGTCACACCGCTTATATGATCATAATATTCTGGACCCATGAGCTGACCATATAACCGATACTGACTGTAATTGCTTTCTTGGAATTACTTTAATGCATTATATGTGAGGATAGCCTTTTCTGTTTTGCTCAGACCCAAAGGGCAGGGAAAACCTAGAATTGTCAGAGAATTTTATTTTGACCATAAAAAGTAGGGAAAGTTGCATTTTTTTTTTTTTTTTTTTTTACAAAAACTTGGAAAATGACCAGTCTTTGAATTGCAAGTAACAGTAATCAGTTATTGAGATTAGATTTAAATAATTCTAACATTTATTACAATTATTTGTTGTAAAATTCTACATTAGTAAAACTTTTCAATTTTGCCATCTTCATTTAATGATATTTTTTGCTCACAAAATTTAATATTTGATATTACGAATGAAAAAAAAAATGTTTTCGGAGGGAAAATTGCAAGGCATGGATTAAATATTGTCTGGATTTACATTAAAAATTTCCTGAAATACCTGGAAAAGTTTATTTTTTTCTTCCGTGCAATTATGTGGGAGCCATGAATTAATATAAATTAAAAGATGCTAAGTGTCTGATATTTATATAGTTTTTCTTCTACTTCAGATTTATTTGAGCTGATTTGATTAAAACACTTAATACAACAACTGTACTTTTCTTTAAATTAAGAATAAAAATTGAAAATGCGTAAAAACTGTTGCATTTTAAGTAATTCTTCTGCATTTTTAAAAACAATGATTGGCAGGTAGGGTTGTTACTGCTAAAGAGTTTAATAAATGTCTTATTAAATGATGTTTAAAAAGTTTTAGTGGAGTACATGCAGTGTTTTCATTACAGAAAAAAAAAATGGATGAGAATTTCTCACCCTTTCTCAAAAACTGGGTGAGATTTTAAAAAGTTAGGTGAGATTTCTAAAAATGTAAAAAAAAAAAAAAAAACACGAATAGACTTGGAAAAGAAATATTTCTTTAATTATAATACATTTTTAACATCTAATAATTTTTAAGGCATTGAATATTTTTGCTGCATCATGGTATGGAAAATGTTCTATCTGTACTTTTTCATCAGCTATTCTCATTAGGTTGTTCAAATGCTTCTCAGTCAATCTGTTACGATATTTTGCCTTAATTCAGTTTAGGATGTTAAATGACCTTGCAACAGATGCTGAATTATACGGAATCACTAAGTAAATTTGTAGCATTGTGCATACACTTTCCTATCCTTTTCATCTGCCAGCATAGGCTTTTCAATTATTTCTGCTATAAAATAGTTAAGTTATTTCCATGTTCATGCTAGTATTTGATCCGTATCCGTTGAATATCCATATTTGTTTCGTTTCAACCGTTTCTACTGACATTTATTTCATTTTCATTTGTCCGTTACGGACTAGAAGATGTTGTCTTAACAAGGTATTTGTCCATCTTACATTAAAAAAAAAATATCTAAACGTCTTACATGAAGAAATCTTACCTACGGTTAACACGTGGTTGCAGAGAAATGTGTTCTAAAAGGAATTGGGGGGGGCATTTTGTCCTGCTGTTCGCACTGATTCTGAACAATACTGGTAAATAGGAAAGCTAGATAACAAAGATCGATGTTAAAAATAATGAAAGATCAAGGAAGAAAAGTGAAACTAATTTCATTTAAAATGGCGGAAGCCAAAATTTTTCCCAAAATTCGCGAGATTCGTTAATTTTGAAATTCATTAGTAGAGTGCGTGAACTTCTCGTGTTAATCATTTTTTAATGCGAGAAAAAAAAATATGTGAGATTCTCGCGTTCTCACGCTGTAGTGAAAACACTGACATGTCATTGTCCGTATCAAACTTCCATTTATTTTACTTAAATGTGTCTTGTCTGTCAAAGTAAAGTAATGCAATCTGGAACTATATTGTATCATAGATTTATTAAATTATTAATTAATTTTCATTTTGCTGCAGTAAACTGAATAATTTATCAAAAATATTAAATATTTATTTTCAAGTACTTTACTCTTCAATTTAATTTCAATAAAATAAATTGCCATTCTAATAAGTTTTTTTTTTTTTTGCCTTAAATTTAGTTAGATTTTAAGTTTAATTTAAACAAAAAAATCTCTGTAATAGTTTTTAATTTTTTTTGATCTACTTGTCAATTATTTCATTGTAGGAATCAAAATGCCATGGTCTATATTTTTTTGTTAAAATTATTGAAAATTATATTTCATTTCTACTGAAGCTCTAGGCTATATATAACAAACAGTTGCATTGTGGTACTGTTTTGTTAGTTTAAGCTTTACTACCTTGGTAAAATGTCCCCCCCTACCCGTTATATTGAAGCGGTTTTTCAGGTCCGTGCTAAAAAAAGAAAAAAGAACACAACAGAACTGTGTTGAAAAAATAAATATTTATTTCTTTAAAAGCAAATGACTTACTAAATTTGCTAATAGAATGTTAAAGGGTAATCTTTCTTATTTATAGAAAATCATCGAAGTATCAAAAGCCATTATTTAAATTGAATTACCATAATTTCCTGTGTATAATCCCTGGTTTATCTGTTAGAAAAACGTAAAGATCATCGCTGTAGATAATCTGTCAGAAGTTATTTTTTGGTTATTTGTTAGAAGTTATTTGTTTCACGAGTTTTCTCTTGACTTTCATCAGTTATAAAAGTGTAAACCATTCACAATAGATGCGAAAAATACAAAAATGCAGCCAGAACCTAATTAATAAAATATATTTTACCCCTTCGAAAAAAAAAAAAAAATCAGATTCTTATTTATCTTATTATTACCTAACTCATGTGCACAAGTTTTTTTGCATCTAGTGTGAAACCCCCTTTACACCTGATCACAAGTCTACTGACCTATTTCTTTGCTGATGCCTACTGACTCTTATATGATTTAGATTAACTCATATATGACGTAGATTCTGCTGGATTTCTTTGGAATTTGTAATTTTTCCTTGATGAAATGAACCACTGTAAAATCCGTGGATTAAATAGCAAAGCACATTATTTGCTGTAATTTTTTCTTCTGAGTTGTAACTTCTGTCTGCAGATCATACGCCTCCATGGATAGTTCGCAGGAAATTACAGTAATCGTTTATTTTTATTTATTATTTTTTTAACTTCATTTATAGTAAAACTTGTGCTTGATCTTTTTTAAAAATATGCACACATAACTGTTGTAAATATAGAGCTAATTAAAGATTTTATTTAAAGGCTGGAATCACAAGTGAAATAATATCAGCTTTGTATAGTGATGATGTTCAGCAGCAATTGTTTGCAACACAGAAATTCAGAAAACTTCTTTCTAGAGGTAACATAGTGTATTAAGATTTATTGCTAAGTATTTTACTAAACATATTTATGATAGCCTAAAGAAATTTTGGGAGCTATTGAAGTTTTTTTATCATTATTTCTTAATGTTCATTGTATTCTAAAATGTATGTAATGTAAATATTCTATCATTGCTATTTTGAATACTTATATTGATAGCTGCACTACCTAAAAAAAACTGTTTAAATTATAATAATTGATTTAAATATTTAGTTGTTTAGAATGGATTATACAGATTAAATTTGTAAAACAAAACAATGACTTTAATGTTGTCAATAAAGTCTCTTTGTGCTAAATTTTAAAGTTAGCAATTAAACATTCCTCTTGTTTCTAATTTTATGTACTGTGTAAAGCACCTATAGTTAATTGCAATTCTATATGCATCTTTTTTTAAAAATCTGGAATTTTTTAGATAATACTTAATTGTTTTTTTACCCCCTCAATATTTTGGACTGTGGTCAAACTCTTATAACGAAAACCTGGTTTTATTGAATAAATTGAAAACACTCGGACGGTGCAGTGTTAAATCAGAGCAATACTCGCTTTTGATGAGCAATCTGCTGTTGTAATGAGCAATGTTTTTGTGATTCAATTTTTACTTTCTTCGACTGTGCATGTGTGAAAAGTTTCGAAAATGACCTTGATGAGAGAGGGTGGTTTCTGATTGGTAGGAAGCTTACTCTACTCAAAAATGGCATGGTAGGGTAGAATTCTTAAATAGTCATCCTTTAATCTACCTTCATACAGTTTGCTTGTCAAATTTAATTTGAAATGTCGAAACTAAAAATCATATCAGTTGATGAAAAAGTAACGATTTTCTGGGAGTTAGTTAATGAGCTTTTATATTCTTGTTTTATGTTTTTTTCTTCTTCTCAAACCAGTTTTTTATGAGCAGTCAGGCATAACAAGTAAATGTTGTGGTCCCTTAGCTCTCGTTAACAGGTTTGGCTGTATAACATATTGATAATATATTAGCTTTCCAAAATAATTTTTAATATGTGAGTTTCAAAAAATAAGTTTGTTTGTAGAAATAAAGATTATGCCTTGCCTTTATTAAAGTTTTTGCAAGCTTCTAGTTAGTCCAACATATAATTCCCATACAATCGTTTAAACTGTTGGTGCCATAGCGTTTGCACCCTTGGTGTTTTATTTCTGTTAAACGGAAAGTTTTCCAAATTAAATCATAGATTGTGTATTGCATATGTACTCAACATTCCTCCACTCTAAATATAATCAAAAACTGTTTCTTAGTATCTTTATCAACTGAAATCATTGTTGCATTGTTAAATAAAACTAAAATAAGAACTTTCCTTGAGGAAACTAGATTTTTTTTTTCAATAAGGATAGAACTAGTTCATCAATTATTTATTATTACATATGAAATTTGTATCTAATTATAATGACCATTGAATTGAAAAAAAAATTATATTGAATATCTTTAATTTTGTGTGTCATGTTGTATTAGTAAAATGACTTATATTTATTTATTCATTATTTAAAATATTAATTTTATTCAGAGCCAAATCCTCCAATTGATGAAGTCATTCAGACAGGAATTGTTCCCCGTTTTGTGGAGTTCTTGAAACATAATGAAAATTCTACTCTTCAAGTAAGTGACGGATCACAAATTTTATTTTTAACTTGGATATTTTGTTGAAAATTTTTTAACTAAAACTTTTTATTTTTCAGTTTGAAGCTGCTTGGGCATTAACAAATATAGCATCTGGTACTTCTCTACAAACCAAAATTGTTATAGAAGCAGAAGCTGTACCTGTATTTATACAATTACTTGACTCTGAGTATGATGATGTTCAAGAACAAGTAATTATTTATTTTTAATATTTTTTTTTTTTTTTTTTTTTTTTTTTTTTTTTTAGTTTTCCCCAGTGTTTTTTAATGCCTGACATACGTTCTTGGTAGCATTACCATGAATGATAGTGTAGCTGTAAGCACATTCATTGCAAAATCATATAGTGTGGCTTATTATTGTTCCTTATCTTACGATAAGAGGTATAATTTTTTATTTTTAAGTGAGTGATTTAGACAGTGTTTTCATTACAGAAAAAAAAATGAGTGAGCATTTCTCACCCTTTCTCAAAAACAGGGTGAGATTTCAAAAAGTTAAGTGAGATTTCTAAAAATTAAAAAAACAAAAACACAAATGGACTTGGAAAAAAAATATTTCTTTAGTTATAATACATTTTTAACATCTTCTAATTTTTAAGGCATTGAATATTTTTGCTGCATCATCATATGGAAAATGTTCTATATCGACTTTTTCATCAGCTATTCTCATTTGGTTGCTCAAATGCTTATCAGTCAATCTGTTACGATATTTTTCCTTAATTCGGTTTAGGATGTTAAATGACCTTGCAACAGATGCTGAGTTATACGGAATCACTAAGTAAATTTGTAGCATTGTGCATACACTTTCCTATCCTCTACACCTGCCAGCATAGGCTTTTCAATTATTTCTGCTTTAAAATCATGAAGTATGTTAAAGTTCTTTCCATGTTCATATTTCATGCTAGTATTTGATCCATATCCGTTGAATATCCGTATTTGTTTTGTTTCTACCGACATTTGTTTCATTTGTCTTAACAAGGTATTTGTCCGTCTTACATTCGGGCCCAAAAAATTTTAACGTTTTACATGAAGAAACCTTACCTACGGTTGCAGAAAAATGTGTTCTGAAAGGGGTTCGGGGGGTGGTGTTCTGCTATTCGCACCGGTTCTGAACAACATTGATAAATAGGGAAGCTAGATAACAAGGACCGATATTGAAAATAATGAAAGATCAAGGAAGAAAAGCGAAACAGATTTCATTCAAAATGGCAGAAGACGAAATTTTTTCAAAAATTCGCGAGATTCGCACATTTTGAAATTCATTAATAGGGTGCACGAACTTCTTGCGTTAATAATTTTTTAATGCTAGGAAAGAAAAAAATATGCCAGATTCTCACACTGTAGTGAAAACACTGTTTAAAGGTGAAAATATTTAGTGCAAACTGGTCAGTATCTTTATGCCTGCAACACATTGTTATTTTGATACTTGGTTTTATTGATTTTTTTCAGATTTTGTCGTATATCTGATAATTATATTGAAATTTTCTTCGTATGATGGAATAGTGTGTGTAATTAAGGAAATAATTTTTTCTGATGATCTCTGCCCCTAAAATAATTTTTATTACCATATATTTCCTAGTATAAGCTGAGAATTGTTGAAAAATTTTTGTCATCGTGTTAGGTAGGCTTATAATCGGATTGACCAACTAAGAAAAAGTCCAGTAAATATCACCAATGGAAAATTTCTCCTTTAACCCACTGACGGTTCTGCACGTAGAAAGTCGTATTTTAACCTGCAGTCTTCACTGCATAGCAAAACCGGTTTTCCAATGTTAATAGATAGGGGAACTGTGTGTAGGGGAGAAACTTTCTCCCAATTTCGCCCATTTCCTTAACCGCCAGTGGGTTAAGGAAGCATTGGTGATAGTCAGTAAAAAAGCGAAGTGTACCTATAAACATAAAAATACATAAAAGCTGGAAATGAAATGCGTAAATATAAAAATTGAAAGGAAAACATAGTAAAAGAAAACAGTTTGAAAACAATACTATTACAAACCTGTGAACTCTCCTATTTTTTAAACAAAGACTTCCGTATTTTACGACTACCTCCTGTTTACCCGTATTTTCTCGTTTCTCCATATTTGTTTAAGAAATTTCAAGAAAACTTCTTTTTAGTGCTAAATATCTGCTAATATCAAAGAAACTTCTCTTATTCCTCAACAAATGGCTCTGTTGCCGGTACTGCAGTTTTTTTGCACTCCCTCTCAGACTAAACTAGATGTAATGAGAGTGCGACTGTGAATTATATTATTCAGTGAATTGTTCTTTTTCCGATAAAAAACTTAATTATTTACCTGTGGGAATCTGGCAATAACTTTGTCTGCATTGTATTTTTACTGATTGTCATAACATTAATGTATTTCTGTTTTCAGAGTCATTTATTGTGGGTGTCTATTAGACAATTAGAAATATATATATATATAATATAGTTCAAAAATATAGCAGATGTTATATTAGGTACCCTATGCATTCTGCTTAGCAGTGCATTGTTCTAAAGAATTTTCTCTAAGATAAAAAATTCGATCTGAATTTCGCTCACCACTTTCTGATGGAAAGCTTGCTTTTGATTAAAAGTAGTTCTGTGGTAACTGTTATAAACAGAAGTTTGATACAACTTCTGTAACGAAAACTGTTATAGAATTTCCCTTTGTAAGAAACACAGCTGTAAGAAAAATTTTGTTTATAATAAATTGCTTGGTAAGTTGTATTGTACAAATAATGCTTAAGCATTAAATTTATGCAAAAAATTAATTGCATTAATGTTTTTCTAGGCTGTATGGGCCCTGGGCAACATAGCTGGTGACAGTCCTGAATGTAGAGATTATGTGCTTGAACAAGGGATATTGATGCCTCTTCTGCAGTAAGACCTTTTTTTTTTTTAATGAAAGGATTTGTTTTGAATTTTTAATAATATTAATATTTATGCTGCAACAGCTATTTAAACTGTTGGATACTATGCAATTCTTGTTTTTTCATATAATGGTAGTTATATAATGTTAATGATTTTCTTTTAAGCCAAGATAGTTAAGTTTGCTCTTTTAAACTTTTTCTTGGCTGAGATTTTTTAATATTTTGATTGTTTAAAGTAAATGAATGAAAGAAAAATAATGTTAGGAATATATTCTGTTCAATCCATTAGTTAACTCCAGCAAATTCTTTAGTAATAGTTTGAACAAGTTTTATCATAATCTCAGATAAAAATTTTACGGTCAAAGATGATTAACAAATTTAATTATTTTTTTAAAATATTACCGTTATATTATTCGCTTTATCTATATCAGCATGCATTTGCTTTACTGCTACAAGTTAACATTGAAGGTGTTTAGACAAATTCTTTAAGTTCATATTAACATTTTCATTATTTATTATTCTTATCTGAAAATAAGTTTTGGTACTTTTTGGTTAGCCGGGCGCTAGTAAAAAGTCATCAAAAAAATATAAACCTCTGCCAATTTTTATTTTATTTTATTGATTTTTTTAAAACTCTGAACTAGATGAGCATTGACCAAAAATAAAGTAAAATTAAATATTTTTTTAAGAAAATAGTTGAATTTCTGTGCCTGGCTAACTAGAAAATACAAAAGTTTTAATATGCCAAATAGTTAAAATCATCATTTGTATTTATATCTTATTTCGTCTTTGTTAGGTTACTAAGCAAATCAATAAGAATGTCCATGACTAGGAATGCTGTATGGACTCTATCTAACCTCTGTAGAGGGAAAAATCCACCTCCTAAATTTGAACAGGTATAAAAATTGAATATGTTACAGGAATTATTTTATTATCCAAGATTTTTTAGTAAAAGCTTGATATGTAATATGATAAATCCACCGTTGCGACAATGTTACAAATCATCATCAGTATTCTTTTACCAAAGATACTAAAATTGTATTTTTGTAACAAGCTAAAATTTACTAATCTTTCACTTTTGCAAATTTTTTCCCCTATTTAGGAGTGCAATAGTGTGTCAAAGCAAGTTAAATGGAAGACATTTTTTTAATTTCTAGATATCAATGCCGAAAATTGATCACAAACATTTCATATTTCCTCTTTTATCAAAAATTGCACTCATGTCTTTTTTTATTGCTAATTTATCAATAAATATGCATATTTTCTTGTGACAGGAAGCTCACTATCTCGACAATTCCATCTAATGTCGTGAATTATCATTAGCAGACTTATATTGTATAATTTATAAGGCTGACCTAATTTGGGAGTGTTAGTTGACTTAGAAAAAAATTTACTGGTACTGTGGACCAAACTGGAGTACACTTACAAGTAAAAAACTAGTCTGAAAAAAACTTCTTGAAGACCAGGACTCATCCTGAGCTAATAAAGAAGAAAGTTGAAGCAGCAGAAAAATATTTTTATAATAAAATAAAATTATAAAAATACTCCATTTAACAGTAAATATAATATATCATATTTACTGTTAAATGGAGTTTTTTTAGCGGTCATTTAAAATTTAATTTATTAACAATATAAATTTAAATATTTTTAATGTCCAATTATGTTGATGGAGACAATATCTTTTATTAAGGATTAAAGCAGTATAATTTCTAAGTTGAAGCTTGAAATGTAGTTTATCTACGAGTGTTTTTATTTCAGATATCACCTTCCTTGCCAGTTCTGTCAAGGCTACTCTTCCACTGTGATGCTGATGTCTTATCTGATGCTTGTTGGGCTCTGTCTTACATCTCTGATGGTCCTAATGAGAAGATTCAAGCTGTGATTGATGCTGGTGTTTGCCGAAGATTAGTTGAATTACTCATGTAAGATCCTTAGTTTAATTTAGTCTCTATTTTCATTAGTTTTAAATTAGATTATAATCCCTTTCTTCCTTAGTTACTTTTTATCAATTAATATTCTTTTCAAAAGTATATTCTTAATAGAGTGAACATCTGATGGACATCAATTAATTGTTCATGTACTGTCTTCATGTTTATTGAACATATATAAAAGCTGTATGTTTTTGCTAAGTGTGTTGAACAGTTGAAAGTTTTGTCATGTAAATATTGCCATCAGATAACATGTATTTATTTTAAGTATATATAATGCTAACTGCATGTAACTAAAAAGAAAAGGAGTAGCAATGAGAATGATAATTCCATATATTTTGATATATTTTGAAATTTTTTTTTTTCTTTTCGTGATACCTACTTGCAAATCAAAATATATAAGGGTTATTTTCTCAATCTTGTCCTTAAACAATATTTTTTATTAAAATATTCTTTCACTATTTAATGGTATGTTTTCCCTAAAATGCTCACAAGGAGAAAAAAAAATATTTTGTATTAACTTTTTGTCCCATGTTTCTGAACTTTTTAAGTAATATACTATATTATGAAAGCATTGCAGAGATACATGTATACATATTCTGATATAGTATGATCATCTTCTTGAATATTTAGAATCAATATTCTTAGAATAATTTGTTCTATGCTTAAATTTGTATTTGTCCTCAACTTTCTTGTAATTTCTGTCGCAAGTATGAAAAGTCTTGATAAAATTTTTATAAATTTTCTTCTGTTTAAAGATTGTGAAAAAAAGAATATAACTTGAAGCTTACTTACAAAGAACAGTCTTGTATACAGAACAGTGAAGCTTTGTTGCAATACCATTTCTTTTAGAGTGTTAATTTCACCTAAAAAAATCTGTGTGATTTTTTTAATGCAATTTCTGCCCCCTAATTTTTTTCTTTGAAATTATAAGCAGGTAAAAAAATTTGATTTGTACAAAATACAATAATTATTAATAAAATAATAAATAGGGATAGATTTTTTAAAAAAAGAAAGTTTTTCATATATTTTGCAAAAACTATTTTTTTGTAATGAGTTTTTTCTACATTTATTTTTAAAGCATTTACGTGTGGGGACGGTTATTAAATTTTTTCATGCAATTGCAATAGTTTCTTTGTTGCTGGTCATTGATTTGTATACTTAAATGTATGATCTTAATAAAGAAATCACCAACGTAAAGTTAATTATGAGATGAATTTTCCTAAACATTTGAGAAAATCATCCATAAACTATAATTTTTTTTTTTTTTTTTTAAGTTGGTGGTGTGTTTATGCTCTTTTTCTACTGTTACCTTTATTGGTTTTGCAGCCTATTATAGTTAATATTTAGAAATTTTTTTATAATGGGTTTAATTTTTCATTCTTCATAGCATCAGAAACTTTTCTAATTTAAGAAACACATTCAGATTTCACCCTCTTTTTCGTTTGTATTATTATATCTCTTATACAAAATCTATCAATGCTTATTTAAACAATTTTACCACTTTTTCATACTTATCGGCTCTTCTGGATTCAGTTTTTATATTATTAAAACTCTTCCTGGATTTAAGAAAGTTTCCTTTGAATTGAGAAATATTTATTGATATCAAACTTAATTTTATTTCCAAGTCTTTTCATCAATTGCTTAAACATTTATTCTTGCTTAAATTTAGGCATAACAATCAAAGTGTAGTTTCTGCAGCTCTGAGAGCGGTTGGAAATATTGTAACAGGAGATGACATACAAACTCAAGTCATACTGAATTGCAACGCTCTGCCCTATTTGCTGCAACTTTTATCATCTCCCAAAGAAAATATCAGAAAAGAAGCTTGTTGGACGATATCTAACATCACTGCTGGTAATAGGCAGCAGATACAGGTAAATTTGTCTTGTCATAAGTGCTACACATCCTCTTCTTTTGACCTAATGATCAAATTTCCACAAATTATGTATGTATTCTAATGGTTTTAATAAATTCAACACTAGTTATTTGTAGCAAAAAATAATTAAAATTATCACAAAAACAAACTTCCTGTAAGCCTTTTTTGAATTTAGTTTGCGATGTCTTTGGAACTATTTAAAGGAACAAACCATTTTTGAACTTTCTAAAGTAGTTTATCTGAAGTTAATTATAAGTGAATTAAAGTTTGTTATTTATCATTTAGTTAAATAATGAAACAAAAATATTTGTATTGTAAGATGTACAAATTTTTACTTAATCAACTTTATTATTTTTAAATGATAATCCTCTAAAATTTGAAGAAAAAAAAATAGTTCTTAAAAAAGGAGTGCATAATTAAGTACATTATTTAAAAATTTTAGCTTTCAATTTTGAAAATAATTTATCGACTTGACAAAGCTTTTAACTATCTAGTATGTCATAATGTTCAACATAACTTAGGTCTCATGAAGGATTACAGGGGCTGTGATAATTCAAAATAAAATAACTCATTTCAAAAATAAAAAATTACTGTCTTGAAAAATTAATTCTCAACATTTATAAAAAAAATTCTAAAATTCATTTTAACAAGTGCATACACCAAGAACAAATTTACTTATTCTTCATATAAAATATTTTCAGCATACTTAGTAATCTTTCTTTTTTTTTTTTTTTTTTTTTTTTTTTTTTTTTTGTAGTTACCTGTTAATGAACTTGATATATAATCTTCTACTAAAAGAAGCTTGATCATTTAGATTTCCATGGCCGAAAAAAATTGGGAATCGCTGATCGAATAATTAAGAAATGCCTTAATTTCCCTCTTAAATTCTTAAAGTTCATATCTTTCACTATTAATTATGTCAATAATTAAGGTGCAATTTTTCTTTTTCTCCCCAACTGTTTAACCTTAGATAAATAAACATGTGTCATAGACTTTTGATACTTATGTAAAGATTGCAAACAACATCTATTAAGATTGTAATTATGTTAAATTTTGTAAATTATCTATATATTATTAAAAATTTAAAGTATTTCTCTTATACTGCACTAATTAATTTCATATAACTAAAAGAAATATATAAAAAAAGTTCATTTTTAATTCTTATATTAGTAGATTTATTTATAGCACTGACTTATTTAGTTATCTTGAATTAAATTACTTATTATTCATTGTTATACTATGTTCTCTTTTTTAGGCAATTATTGATGCAAACATCTTCCCAGTTTTAATTGAAATCTTAAGTAAAGCAGAATTTAAAACAAGAAAAGAAGCTGCATGGGCAATAGCTAATGCCACATCTGGTGGATCACCAGAACAAGTGAGGTAAGAGCATGTGCAAATTGCTCATGGGCACATTCTATATAAAGTTAACCTGTTGTTTAACTGGGTGACATAATAGTTTTTTAGGTTTTTTTTTTTTCACAAAACTAATTGCTTTTGTAAAGTAATAGGATGTGGAGAAAAAGATATAATATTGAATTATGCAGTAATGATTAAATATTCTCATTATGAATTTGAAATAATAAACAACTGCAAATCGTAAACAGTTTACTTTTGTTCAAGCTGATTAAAAAATATTTAAAAAATCTGTCTCATGATTTTTATTGAAAATAAATTTTGGTGTTTTATATTAGGTAACTTTATTTTTTGTCATTTCCAATGTGCCCTTATGTTGATTTTTATGCCTAATATTTATTAAAAATTACTACTCTGGATTTTTTTCGATTTAACTCTTATTTTTTTAATTCATTTTGACAATTCAGTTTTAAAGATTGCTAAAAACATGACTGAAAAGTAATTTTAAAGTGCAATAAATATGCCCTATAACCTTGTAACAATTATAATAAAAAAATAAACCACTTTTAATTTGATTTAAATTGACTTTATTATAAAACCTGTGTAATTTTGTCATAGTTTTTTTGAACTCTTTTTATCAGTATCAATTTAACTAATTATAAATATTGTATTTTTTATGTGGTTTTTATTTATTATACCTTAAACCATTTTAACTGTCTTCCTTTCTAACATTAAGCTAATGTTTTTTTATCTTCACATTTTATAATTTTACAAACACATTGCAGAATTGTTTTAATCAAAGGAATGTAAATTGTAAACTTAAAAAAAAAAAAAAAAAAATTAAAAAAAATTCTTTCACAAATAAATCTGATTGCTTCAAAAATGTCATGTGAAAACTGTTGTCGCCAATTGATTGACTTCTGAGAAAAATGTTGCATTATTAACAATGTATCCTGTTATTGTAGTGAGGTTGTCAGGGTTCCCACTGGTCAGGGAGAACAGGGAAAACCTGGAATTGTCAGGGAATTTTATTTCAACTCCAAAAATCAGGGAATAGTCAGGGAAAATTGCAATTTTCTTACAAAAACCTGGAAAATTCCTTCATTATTCCTGGAAAAAATGTGTCTTAAAATTGTCAGTAACAATACTCAGTTATTGAGGTTCGAATTAAATAAATCTAACATCTATTACAATTATTCATTGCAAAAAGTTTACATTTTTGACATACTAAAATGCTTTATTCCTTATATAATGATATTTATTTTATACAAAAAATCTTATTCTTTACTTAACAAATGAAAGAATCCAAACTTTCTGATGAAAAATTTCGTAGTATAGATAAAATATGGTATGGATTTTCATTGAAATTTACCTGGAAAAGTCAGGGTATTTTTTTCTGAAATTGAGTGGGAACCCTGGGTTGTTATCAAGAACGGTCTTATAAAATCACATGGTAAACCATCGCAATAATTGCAAGAAGAAGAAAAAAACATAAGTAAATAAACCGCATCAATAAGTAATTATTTAAGGTATCAAGATTTTAAAAATCAGATGAAAATTATTATCTTGTTAAATGTCAAAAATTGGATGGAATTAAGATGAAATCTACAGTCAAACAGTGATTACTCAAATTCAAAATTTGTGGATCGTAACATCATATTAAAAAATATTGGGTTTTTTTATAACCATGAAGAATTCCAAAGCAATTACCCCATAAAAAGTGATCAAGAAATAATTTAGAATAATAAAACATACAATAAATACAATAGATATTTTAAAATTAATACAATAAAATTTTTGCAAATTGAGTGCATCAAAAATTCGTGGCTTAAAAGTGTGGATCAAAATTTTTGACGATTGTTTTTTATTTAAAAAGATATATATGGATTGTGCTTAGAAACTTTTGCGGGCCACACATCAACAGTCAGTGGGTCGCAGTTTGAACATCACTACTTTAACAATTACAGGCGTGCTAACCCTCTGACTTTTGGCCAGAGACTCCGTTTTTTTACAAAAATCTCCGGTTTTTTCACCTATTTTTATGCTGAAAGCAGTTTTCATCAATTTCAGCCTCAATGAGTCAGAGCTGGGTGTGGCCTGAGTTGTGATATTGTTCATATGTCTTGGCCAATCAAGAGCGTTGTTTCTCCTTTCCTTTCTGAATCTGCAACCACTGGGTTCGGCTTCTCTTCGTAAATACTGTTTTGTGATTGGCTTCTTTCGAAAGCAAGAACGTTCGCTGTATGCGCTGAAAAATTATTTTCGGATCATTTTCGTTGTACATTGAAGTGAAGTGAAGATCAGTAACTTCGAATCTGAGTTTGTTTTTATGCGTTTTTCTGTCTTGGTAGTTTGTCTTTTGTGTGGAAATATATTTATATAATGGCGGCAAAAAAAGTTAATACAAAATACTTTTTTTTTTTTTTTTAAACCAAGCTTATTCTGAAGAATTTCCTGGAATTATTGCTTCTGAAAGAGGATTGAATTGTTCCTTTTGCACGTTTTAATTTTTTTAAAATTTTGGTCATCGATCTAAAATAATTTTTATTGAAAATGAAAGTTTTAATTTTCTAATTAAGGAAAGGTATTTATTTAGTTACCTAAACTTTTATGTATCTTATTTTTTAAAAATAAGATAGTTTAGCCCATTTATTTATTTATTTTTAAATAAAAGATTACAAGTTAGAATCAATTTATGAATTAGCTAAATAAATTTACTTACTCTTGTTGCTATTGAGTATTATAGATATTATCTTGACAATTGTTTAATTTTGGTATATAATTTTAACAATATGTTCAATAACTTTAATTATTCTTTATGTACTAAATAAAGTCTCTCTTAAGACTAAAGTGTTGTTATTTACAAATCTTTTTCTTTTTTTTGTGTCTTATTTTGCATGTTTCACTGTTGCATGACCATTTCTCTCTTCCTTTCAAAAGCCTCTTTTTTCATTTTCCCAGGTTGGCACGTCTGCAATTATTATAGAAACCGATTGATTTATTATTACTGGGTTATATGCCTTTTTTTTAAAAATTCTTTAAATATGTGAATTTGTTATTTATGAACGATAGAATTGATTGCATATTTGTTACTTTTTCAGATACTTAGTTGAACAGCAATGTATACCACCTTTATGTGAATTGTTGACGGTGTTAGATACAAAGATTATCCAGGTTGCACTAAATGGCCTTGAAAATATATTAAGGTTGGGAGAACAAGATGCAAAAGCGCAGGGCACTGTCAACCCTTATGCAGTGATGATTGAAGGGTGCTATGGTAAAATATATTCTTTATAAATTACTTTATATTGCTTGTGAATTTTATTTTTAAAACCTTTATTGAATCTGTGTTTTTTAAATTTATTTGCTTTATTAATTAAATTAAACTAACAAGTGCTTTAGCCACTCAGAATCATAAAATTTTTAAATTGAGGAATCATCCACTAAAATTTGTATTTGTACAAAAATGTTAAGTGGTGTATTCAATTTGTGTTTTACTTTTAAGTTTTACTTTTAATAACTTTTAAGATTATTGAAGCCCTATTTTAAAATTATTTGATTAAGCAAAACTTGTACTTAATTGATGTTTTTTTATGCCCAAGTTTTACAATAATTTTCCATCCATTGATTTCAAACTATTATGAGTTGTTCATTATTGATAAAATTATGCTGGAAATTGTTAAAACTGTGTGTTTTAAACAAAGTAATTCTAAAATTGAAAATTATGTAATTTATTATTCTTTTGTGCTAAAATTTGCTTTTAATTACACACATGTGGAGCAAATTATACTTTTTAGTTTGTATTTTTTAAAAGTGGTTTGAAGTATGATACTGTTCCAAAATAATGCACTTGAAATTTTTTTCTATCTTTTTTGGTTCATTACAAAGTCTAAGAGGTGCAATGACAATTCTTTTCCAAATCTGCCAACTTTTAATCCTTTCGAGGATGATTTTTCCCAGTGGTAGTAAAATGTAATTTAAATTACAATTTTTGCCAGTAACATAGCTGTATTTTGAAAAAGCTAATGTGGGCAATCACGGCCGTATTGCATATTAATATATATGCTTAATTTTTAAAAAAAAATAACGGTGGTCAAAAAGATTATAAATTAAGTTTATAAATGCAAGGAATATATAGAAATAAAATTTTACGCCAAATGCGTAAAAGTTGGCAGGTATGCTTTTCATGGTTTGCTATGTAGTTATCAATCTATCTACCTCTAAATATGTCATAGCATTAATGAGATTTCTCGTAGACAACTTTTGTTAGTTTAATAATTTTATTGTTTTCCACGTTCAGTTTTATTTATCTCAATTCCTTTTTTAGGTTTGGACAAGATAGAATTCCTACAATCACATGAAAACATGGAAATCTACCAGAAAGCTTTTGACATGATAGAGCATTATTTCGGCCTGGACGAAGAAGATTCACATCTAGCTCCTCAAGTTGATGCAGCTAATCAACAGTTTCAGTTCAATGCTCCAGATCAAAATATGCCCATGGGAGGCTATAGCTTTTAAAATTATTAAATTAAATTCATATTAAATTATAAAAAGAAACTGCTGTAGCGAAATTTCTTTAATTCAATCATTTGCTGAAACGTATGTTTTATTACTCTCTGAGAAACTTACAGTATGAACATGTCAGTCTCAAACAAAAAGAAATAACTCAGCTTCTTTTATGATGTTCAGTTTTTATAATGCCAGGAAAGCTTTTCGTTGAGGAATAATAGAGTTCCGATTGTTGAGGAAACATGAGAGTTATGAAATCCACATTGACTTTATTTTCTTTGTAAAAATGACTATGATGGCATTCTCTTTTTTTTTCTTCAAGTGAATCTTTTTTTTGGCGTTTAATGTGATATTAGATTAAAACATTTTTGTTGTCAAATAACAAATAAAATGTTTAATTTAAATGGCTGAAAACGTGTATATACTTTATCAATTTTGCCCTCAGTGGTAAGTTGAGATAACCAAATAAAATAAACTTTAAAATGATAGTATCAATTTAGTTAACTAAATAAAATCAACTTAAAATTGGTTATGCCAGTTTAGTTGATATATAATAAAAAAAGCTTTTAATTGGCCATGCCAACTTTAGTTCAAATAGAAGATATGTGTAAGATTTGAATTGATTTTGTCAATTTTAGTTTATATGAATAAAGTAAGCATTAAATTTGTAATGTCAATTTTAATTCAGATTAATGAATTATGTAAGCTATAAATTTGTAACTTTAATTGTTAGTACTAATTCACAAATTTACATATATTGAATTAGCTTTGATTAATTGGCTAGACCTACTTGCAAATATATAAAGGAAGTAATGCTTTGAATTAGCTACTTATTATTTGATTACACCTACTTGTGTATGATACACATATAATTTAAACTTCTTTAATAATTTAAAATATTTTGGGGAAAAAAATGTTTTCACCTTAAAGATTTGCTCTAAAGACTGCTTTAGGAACATAACACTGTCCATTTATAAAGGCAACATAATTTTAATATGATGCCTCAAAGCCTAAGCTCAGTAAAGACTATCACTAATAATATAACCTGATTTTTTTAAATAGATATTTGCTTGAATTTTAATTTTTATACTAAAATTGTTTTATTTTTAAACCTATGTGCATATATATTTAAATTTTGGATAGATAGTTGCTCGAAACTCCTTTATAATTTTTCTGTTCTATTTCTAAATGTTTCTGTGTATTTTATTTTGTTTCAATTTGAGAAGATTTTTTAACTTTTTCTGTGATGTTGTATATATGGAATTTATTGTATTTGTATTGTAAATTACAGAAGTTTTTGCTTCATTCCGGTCTATAATTATTGTAGCAACCGGTTTGATCAATGGGAATATCTTTATAAATTGTGCAGAAAACTAGGGATGCATTCATCGATTCATTCTAAGTTGAGATTTAGGAAACGCTTTGTGTACTATTCTGCCTCAATAAATAAAGTGAAGAAAAAATTTTAAATTTTGTGGTTTAGAATTTAATAAAAATATTCAGTATACTGTTTGTCTCTTAGAAATTTGTATAAAAACTATACCTCCACCGCTGACAAACAATAAAACAGGCAAAAACTAAAGGAATTTTTCGGATCATTCAAGGTTTTATCATTTTGTATCTATTTTGAAAATAATTTAATTCTGTAAAATTTTTCTGATTGAGATCAATTATTAAAAAAAAAGTAACCATTTCTAACTGTGTCTTTTCTAAAAATAATGTATACTTCAGTTAAAATCAAATTTAAGTTCTTTTTTTTTCCCTTGTAAAAAAAGAAAAAGGTCTAAAATTTGGAAATAAAAAGTTTTTTTTTTTTAATATATGCTTCTCTTGTTTGTTGAAGGCTTTGTTCAATTCGGAATTTTTCACAAGCCTCATTATGTTTCCCTTTTCTCAGTAAAGAAAAAAATTTTAATTTTGTCTAAATTACATTATTCATAAAAGCTTATTTTTTATTATTATTATTTTCTGTCTTTTTTTTTTTTCCTTTCAAAATTTTATTTTAGGGAGTCAAATTTTATTTACCTTGAATTATTTACACAAAATTTCTAAATATATTTAAAAAAATAAATAACAATTTCTTCTCAAAGGCAGAGGAATACTTCGTTTTTTGTCCTAAACAATTTCTCATAAAGGCAGAATAGCAAAATATTTCTATTTTTGGCCTAAACAATTTCTTGCAAAAGACTGAATATTAAAATATTTCTATTTTTGGCCTAAAAAATTTCTTGCAAAAGACTGAATAGTAAAATGGCTCTCTTTTTGCCTTGACAGTCTCTTGAAAATGGTAGAATAGTAACAAAGTTCATAGTTCTTGTTTCCTAAATTTGCTGCGATTATATTTGCTGTGGTTTCTTGCATGGGAAAAGTCTGCAAGTTCCCAGTGGCATCCCTGTAGTCTGTGGTTGAGTTACTGTGTGCAGTTAAACTATTTTCATAACACATACACGCACACACAACACTACGCAGATAACAAGGTACACAACATGAACATGCTACTTTGACACAACACGAAACACATAACAGACAAGATGTCTCACTCTTTTTCTAAAGTTGATGAAATAGTCCTTCACATGAGATAAATATATTTGAAATCCATTATTTTTGAGATAATAACCATGCTTAGTCTTAGTATACAATGTCCAGTTGGGTTTGTTGTGTCGAATTTCTGTAAGTTTTTAATTATATTTAATGTGCTTAGAAACTTGCAAAGTGTTTTATTAAAAAGAAGAAAGTGCAATTATAATTTCTAATTTATTCTTTTCATGTAATATTTTTCTATGTTTTGTTTCTAAAGATATTTTATCATGCAATTATAATCTTTCTATAAACTAATCATTTATTAAGGTATCTGACTAGGTTTGGCACTATTTGCTTATGAAAATAGCCTTAATTGAAATTTTCAGCAGGGATTCTAACATTATAAATTTAAAGTAAATTTTATTAACTTTTTTTTTTAAAATAACAGCAAATTTGTGAATGAAAACTACAAATTTTTTATTTTAAGCAGCAGCTCTACTACAAATTGTGATTCATAAATATCTAAATAAATTTTTCCTAGATCAATTATATGATTATCCTGTATTTTGTACTAAAATCTTAAATTTTTTGAACTAAAATCTTTTTAAATACATATATTGTTCAATATTGTTTTTTTTTAAATAAATTCACATTTTGACCTTAGCTTTTAATTAAAAGCATAGCTAACATTATAAAAAATCTACTTAGAAGGTTTCAAAGAATTCTTTTTAGTATAATATGTGTTAGCGTAAAGAGATTTTCTCAAAATCACTGTTTTTCTAGAAATACATTTATAGTATGCAATTGCTGTTCTGTTTCATTTGTCAATAAGCAAAAAGCAACTACAACTTTGATTCTAATGATCATATAACACAAAATTTAAAAAAGATTTAGAAAGCTAATGAACAAAAGTTCAAATATAGACCATGAAAGAATAGTCGAAATTGCCGATTTTCACCCAGTTGGATACTTTAAAAATTATTTTACTCTTTGTGAATTTAATTAAATTTCTGGCTAGTTCTAATATAAACCTTTTTGTTATATTCTTTTAAAATTTAAATTTATTATCTAACCTTAACTATGATGGTTATCACACCTTGAAAAAATTTTACTAAAATATTGTTTGTTAAAAAATTTTTTATGTTTCATGCTTTTTTTCTCCGTGAGGAAGGGCACTCTTAAATTTATCATGTATAGGAAAATTTCAGTACAATCTTACTTCAGATCGTTATAGAGGATTAAGAAGACCAGATAATAAATGGGCTCAATATTGTAAGGGTATGATATAACTGTTTGTCAACCATATGAATTTTAATAAAAATTTACATGAAATTTGGCACTATACACTCAAGATGATGATACTCCTGTTTTATGTAAACCTCTTGGATGAATATAACTTAAAAACTTCCCATCATATATACCTCTTCTTTCATAAAAATTTGCCAAAACAAATTAGTCGAGTAGCTAGATTTCTCCCTTGATTTGGTGGTTAAGTATTAACTAATAATCTGTAAAAAATAATTTTTAAACATTAGAAATTTTATCTGTTTTACAATCTTACATCTGGCATTGTATAAATAAAAAATTCTGTAATTTGAAATAAGATCTTTATTTTAATCATAAAATTACTTGCATTTATTGACTCATTTATTATTAGTTCTAATCCACCATAAGTTTTAATTTTCAGGATCAATCACAAAAAGTTCTGAAATATGTTCTTAAAAAATAATTATTTAATTTAGACAATACAATGTAGGGAGCTAAACAAACTTTTACATCCTTTAGACTTTATATTCTTGCTATACTGGTGAATAAAAACGTGTTAAATAAAAGTTTTCTAACATGTACCAAAATTAACACATGTGTTTTAATGTTATTCTATGCCCTTATTGCTTATGTTGAAAAATTCAATCAACCCTCTACCTGTGTGTGCATCATTTTTGATCATTAAATATAGTTTTTAAAGAATATGTATGATTTGAATTCTTATTTATCTATATATATATTTTTATTTTTTGTAATTTCTGGCTATTGTATATGTGTAATTACAATTTAAAATGTTATAAAAAAGCTACCTCATTAATTTTTTTCCCTAATGCATGGCCATATAATGTCTTTTAATTTGAAAAAATGTTTTTTTTTTTTTTATTATTATAATACTGATGCAAGAAATGTATTCTGAAATTTTTAATAATCATATAACATTTTGTTATGTTTCATACTTTTGTTTTCATAAAATAATTATTTTTCTGATATTAACTTAAGCAAAATTAACTATCGCTCCTAAATATTTAATAATAATTAAATTTTAATTTTATCTGAAGAAAAAGGTAAGAGTATTAATTTCTTAATACTTTATCAATTATTTTTAGAATTTTTTTAAAGGTTTTGAATTAATACATTCCTTAAAAAAGTTTTATTGCTAAAATTTACTTGTTAATTTTTACTTTCCTTTATTTCTCCTTCATAAAATAGTTTTATCCTGATGTTCCTCTATAAATAAACGGATTTTCAGACACTATAAGCATTAGATTTTTTCCAAATAGTGTTTGCAACTCTTATCCCTTTAGCACAGAATTTTTTAAACATTTATCATCCTTTTTCCATTATTTCATAATAATATGGATCAAAATAAGTGAAAAAGATTTGGCATTTTAATAATATAAAATTCAACATGAAACACTGGCATCTTTCTGCATTAAAGGTAAAAAATCTTCCAAATATTTTTCTTACAGTATTTTCGATCTAAGGGAAACAGTTATTCATCCTTGAAATTTCTTTAATTTACAAATAAATTTATAAATTTTTGAAGAGGAATGGGGGGGAAAAATTTAATTAATTTTTTTTTTTTTTTTTTTTTTTTAAATTACTGTATAAATATAATTCTGATAGTCAAACATATTTTTTATTTTATATTTAAAAAGTATCAAAATATATTTGTGGGTCTAAGGGCTATTCGAGTTAAGTCTCTGTTTAAAGTAAGATGATCACATTATTTTTTCTACATTTATTCAACCTTTTTTTTTTTTCTTCTGTGATGCTTTTAAAAATGTCCTTAATTTCACTACGTAATTAAAGCCCTAACTGATAATTTCTGCGGGTAAAAACAATGATTAAAATTAACTAATTATGCTGATCGTTTTTTTTAAAAGAAGTATAAAACAATATTTTTTGAATGCCATAAACTTTTAGTATTCTAAAACTGCTGAAAACTTTTCTGCATATTTGCTGCTTACCATAAATATAAAATTACTTGTTGGCTAGTAGACCTGAAAATTTAAATTTTTAGTTAATAGCCAGTAGCCCATAGGTTCTAAAGACTAAATAGCCACTTTTTTCTCAAACCCAATCACTCAGTGATTGATATCTATAGGTCCTTTTAATTTAAATAGCTACCTTTTTTTTTTTTCTTAGATAAAATTTTAATTTATATTAGAAATAATCTGTAGCTATAAAAAGTTAATTAAACAAATAAAAAGATAAAAATTTGTGCTGAAATTTTTTTAATCATACTGACTTTAAAGAATTTTATCTGAAAATATTTCAGAAATCTAATTTTAATAGAAAACTGTCACCACTTTTTTTTTTTCGTTGTTGCTGACCAGCTGTATGGCAAGTGATTATTTTTAGGTCTCCTAGCTACCATGTTTTTCAGTTGTAGTACTTTAAATGTTTATCAAAACGATTTCATAATTTTCTTTTAAATAGTTTTTGTACCTTGACGTGTTCAATGTTTACCAAGAGGGTTGATTGTTTTTAAGGGAAACTGAATCTTCTGATTAAAAAAAAAAAAAAAAAAATTGTGTGACTGTGATACTTTTTCTGAAGTTCTTGTGTATAGTAAATATGTATAACAACTTGTATTTTACAATCCTTTACATCATGTCTTCATTCTTTTAAAGGGATAAAAAAAGAAAATGAATGTCTAAATGTATTATTTATTGCACTTAATTAACTGAGAAGTCATTAGTGCCATTGAACTTCTAATCTAGTCACAGAAGACAGTGCCTTCTTATGTTAACAGTGATGTTCCTGACGGCAGAAAGAGGGTAAAACAGATTTCATGTGTTTAATGATGAGGCTTGTACTGGAATGGTGTGTGCTTGTCTAGTAAAACAAGTTTTAAAAGTTTTTTATTTCTTAATACTAAAGCCCTTTGTCTCCTTATGGCAATGTTCTGATGTCTCAACACAGGACATTTTTCTTAAACAGATGTGAAGGTCAAAAAAAAAAAAAAAATAGAGCTTCTTCATCCATGTTTTTTTTTTTTTTTTTCACAGTGGCTTTTTATTCTAAAAGCTTTTGTTCTATTTTTTTGATTTAAAATATTTTTAAAAAAATATTAAAAGTATGTTTAATTCTTTATCACTGAAAATTTCTCTTAAATTGTATTTTTATATTCTGGCAGCTATAATTTAAATTTCTAATTGGTTTTGGATTTTGTAAACCTGTTTTAGTTTTAATTGTGAAGGACAATAATTTTTTAAAAACGAAAGAACCTTATATGTTAAATAAAGGTTTTTTTATTCTTCAGTTTAGCAAATCCTTCTGGCTGGATTAAAATAAAAGTGGATTTAATGTGTCTCACCTAACATTTCCATGTATTTAAACTTCAAAATTAGTTTTATTTCTGTTTAATTACTCTTTTATAAAAAGTTTTTTTTTATTTAAATCTTTTCACATTCAGTACAAGCCTTGCTTAATAACTGAGCTTATATGAAATCATCCAAATTATTCTGTGTTAGCATTTGCCTTACTCTAAATACTTTTTGTCAAGGGAGGAAGAAAAAAAAAGACATTTCTATTTTTGTTATAATATGACATATGACTGTCAACAGTAAGAATTTTTTTTTTTTTTTTTCAGTGAGCAGTAACTGTCTTTTTGCATAAAAAAAACTTTTAAAGATCATTTTAAATTGTTAAATTTCAAAATCACTTTATACTTTAAAAAAAAAAAAAAATTCAAAAGATTATGTACCTTTGACTTTCTTTTCATTTATTTTTGTGCAATTCTAAATTTATTTCTATAAAAGATTAGTTTATATTTAACCAATATCGTAACTGATTTTTTTCCCCCATAATTTTATTGAATGAGATAGGTACTACCTAAATTCATTTCTGTGCAATTAAAAAAGAAAAATCTTTATGAAACTGTTTTCTTTTAAGTGTTATAATGATGAAAGTAAGGTATATTTGTAATCAATTACTTTTACTGATTCAGTATTTTTAATTCATTGTTATTTATTTGAAGTGGTACATGTTAAACCAAAACCCTGCCAAGCCCACAATAAAAATATTTCACAGTAAAGCCTTTGCAAGTTGACCTTTCATAGATGAACAAGAACAATTCAATTGCCTATTTAGAAAAGTGTTCGACTTATAATAGGAAATAAAATTGCTTTTGCTAGTCTGGTAATTGATCATTAAAATCGACTTTGACTGGCAATCAACATAACGAGGTGGTCAACTTAACAGATTTCAATGTGTTAATAAACTGTATAGCCTCTTTTTATTGTTAAAAAAAACTTGTATAGCTTTTCAGTTTTACAAAATACAGTTAAACCTGTGTAAGTTGGCCACTTTTGATCCTCCCATTTGATGGTCCACTTAGACAAATGGTAAACTTATAAGGAGGTGATACTATTTTTGCGAATATGGTGCTTGATTATGGAGGTCAATTTAAACAGGTAGTCACTTTAACAACTATATCTTAAAACTCCTTAGGTTGAATTGGCAGGATCTAATAAACATCACCTCATTTGTTTCATCGTGTTTGAAATATATTGCTAGGCCTTTATTTATTATAAAACTTCAATGTGCAAAATTGGTGGCTTGCCCCATAATTTCCTTACTTTGGAACCTTTTGTTTATAAAATAAACTTTGAAATAATAAATATGTATTAATATTAAGTTTGTGTCTAAGAATGATCTAAAATAAAAACATGAAGAGATGAGTGGAAGAACATGTTAAGTCACATTTTAAAACGTCTGTTAATATGGTCTCAATGATTAAGGGAATAAAAGGATTTTAAAACAGGCTAGGCATTTTGTTCGGAAGAAATCTGTGACTGAAAGCTTTGGTGAAACTGGATAAAATTTTAGAAACTAAAGATGACCAATACAAGAACGCAAGCTAAACTTTATATTTTTATGCATAATTTTAAAATCTATTTATTATTTAAGAATCAGCTTAAATATTCATACTAAACAGTATTTGATTATAAAAATTAGTTTACTATTTGTAACTGAAAATTCAAATGCGATTTGTAGTTATGTGTGTTTCGTATGTAAATTGTTAAATAATTTGTATGTATTAAAATTTTGTTATGTTTTAACATTTCTTTTTATAATTATAAAATTAAGTTTTGTAATATTCATTTACATAAAATATTTAAGAACTATAGTTATTTTAATTTCTTAAATTCATTAAATAAATTTTTCTTTGCAATTATTGCTAAAAAGTTTTCACTTATTTAAAATGATGTATTAATAGCTTGGAAATTATTTACTATTATTTAAACTAGATTGCTATTATAATTGATTTATTATTAAGTATTTCTTTTTGAAGAATAATTCCTTCAGTTTGGGGTGGAAGATACCTATTTCTTCTGGAGCAGTTTTTTCAGTGGTATTTTTTACTGTGCTAGAAACTTGCCCTCCTTATTTTAGAATAAATGAAAAAATAAAAAATAATTAATTTTTTTTAATGAAGATAAAATCATAATAGCTAAATTATTTATGAACAACTTTATGTTTCGGTACATTTTGTATCTGATTTTGTCTTAACATGCTGTTCCACTTCGTTTTTAAATATATTGTAATACTTGTATGAGGTTGTGAAATTTGTATTCTTCTGTTTTTTTTTTTCAAAATATGTTTGTTTTTAAAAATTTATTTGGTTGAATATCGTAACATATCATATATCATACAAATCGGGTGTAAGGTGTTAATTTATAAGTTATTTTTAGAATTCTCGCCTATTGCTCTATATGGAGGGAGACATTACATTTCATAACACAAACATACCTATACAGCAGCTAATTTTGCTCTGCTGTTGTTGTCCACAAAACATTTGTACATAAACATTGTACACAACATGTACATAGTCAGACACTGTACACATGTATAACACAAAACAATGTGTGAAATGTTTAAAAAAAAAATTGTATCTGATTGAAAAAAAAATTTGTTCAATAAATTCTGTGTTGAAGATTCAATATCTTTTTTCCCTTCTGCATATTACATCACATAAAAAAATATGAAAAAGCAATTGATGGAAATATATATACCGCAACTTTTTAAATGAGGTTGTAATTTGCAAAAAATTGTCAGTAAGTTTTTACCTATGATTTCTTCCTTCATCCACTAATTTGTAGACTTTTGCGAATCAAAGATTTGTGAAGAAAAAAAATTTTGAGGGAGATCCATGAATCTAAAATTTATGTTTATTCTTTCCATAACAACAAGGTTCTTAGGTATTATATTCTTATAACAAATGTTTTGTCCTTGTGTTTCCGACTTAAGTGTCACATCTGAACGTTTTTATACAATTTATATATGAATGAAAATGCGAATAGCTTCTGTCCGCCGAAAGGCAACTACAGGGTTAACATTTTACGAACAGATCGAGATTTTTTGTTTTGAAATTCTAAAATATTTATTTATTGTAGAAAAAATTCTCTTGCTATTTTCATTTTATAAACTCGCCCTTGACTTGATCTAAATACAAAATACTCTCGATATCTCAGAGTTGAAGGGACGCTAAAAAAAAATGTTCTAAAAAGTAGAAAAATATGTTCTAAAATATTACTCATATCATGACTCTACTTATACGAGGGTCACTCTGAAATTTTTGAGATACAACTAGGTTTTTAAAGTTACACTTACAAAATTTTAGGTGTGTTCAAAGTAGTCTCCAGCATTAATGCACTTTTTGTAGTCGAATTTTCCACCGATTAAATGCCTCAAGCCATTCATTTCTTGGAATAGATGAAAAAAATGCATTTATAGCCACATCAATCTCTTCTTCTGAATGAAAACGACGTCCACGTAAGTTAGATTAAAGAATAACCAAAAGTCACACATGGCTAGATCAGGTGAATATGGCGGATGTTCTATCACTTTAATTTGTTTTTGTTTAAGAAACTCAACTGTTAATCCGGCTGTATGTGAAGATGCATTGTCATGGTGAAGCACTAGTCCCCTAACATTCTCTCGCAGAATTTCTGGAAGACATTTAGTGGTATACCAGTTTGCTGTTACTGTCTTCTGTCCTTCCAACTTGATGGCTTTGACCAATCCCGTACTTCTGAAGAAAGCGGCATACATCACTTTTTTCAGTGAGCGTTGTCTTTTCACCATTGTCGTCGTGGGATCATCTTCAAAGACCCATGCTTTGCTTTCTTGACGCGTTGGAACGTCAAAAAACGGTATGTACGTTTCATCACCCGTTACAATTTTAGAAATGATGCGGTGGCCATCATCATTTAGCAATTTTAAGAGTTTCTTTACTGATTCTGACACACTCCTCTTTTTGGTGCTCAGTTAGTTTATGGGGAACCCAACGGCAAACTACTTTTTTCATATGTAATTCTTCATGAATAATTTTGTGTATGGTTGCGGATCCAATGTTAAGTTCCTTCTGTATAATTTGATAGGTACAGCGATTATCATCCATTAACATTTTTCGTATGGCAGACACATTATCCGGGATTACTGCCGACGACGGCCTTCCTGTGTGTTCTTCATCCTGAAGAAAATTGCGACCTCTGCTAAATTCTTTAAACCATCTGAATACAGTAGCACGAGCTGGAGATTCATCACCAAACGCTAATTACAACCGTTGAACGCATTCTTCTTGATTTAATCCTGCTTTAAAATCTTAGAAAATCATAGCGCGAAATTGAAGTAAGTCAGTAAAAAATCGTCTGCCGTGTTAAAATACTTTGTATTTTAAAATTAAACCGTTATTTTTATTTTGTAAATTCTCGTCTGCGCGTATCTCAAAAATTTCAGAGTAACCCTCGTATTATTATAAAAGCAGAGTCATGTAACATAATAACTACTAATAAATATGTATGTAATGATAGTTGACTATAAGTCTAAATACAACAAGGATTATTTCATTTTTAAAAGTAAGACAAAAATAATTATGCATCAAATAAAAAGGAATTGGTTTAAAATAAACTTACATTGTGATTTTTCTATTTCGAAAATAATTCGACATAGCAAGATTTTGCGAAGAAATTTTTCGTCATAGAAATTCAAATTAACATTAGGTGGATATGTAATGCCAATAATAAAATTTTTTTTTGACAAAACAGAAAAAAAAAGATAAATAAAAGATTTGATGTTGCCTGTTATAAATCTAAACGTTTACATCGAACTTATTAAAAATGTTAAGTCTGAAAAGAGATGAATTGATTCCAATACACGAATTGATACATGATTAAAAAGTTTGTTAGTTATCGTCCATAAATAAAATTACTTCTTATTGTGTCGCACATTCTGTACTTCTTAGATTAATTTTTTTTAAGCGCAGTTGATTATTTTTCAAATTTATCTATTTTTTCTCTTCGATCAACATATTAATAAAACGTAAACGTTCTTACATAAAATTATAACAGTTATCTAATTTTTAAACAAAATTATCTTTTTACTATATATTTTTGAGAATTTATTTTTATAAAGGGTATGAAAGTTTATTCTGAGAAGAAAAGGAAAAACGTATTTGCACACCGAAAGTATAACTTTTTCTAAAACATTGCCTATTTTCACTGTGTAATAACTAGAGGGAAACACATTTTCCATGTTATTGATTTGCTAATACTTAACTAAAAATGTAACCGAGGGTAATCCAACGGTAATTTTTGTAAAAAAAAAATGGATATAATCAGATTTCCCCCCTTGTTCTTCGTTGATAACTGAGAAGCAACTTCGAGGATGGAGCCCCATAGTATTTTTAAAGTCATATTATTTTTCAAGCGACATTATTACGACATCTGAAATTCAAATCGCGCTTATAAATATGCACTATAACGACTATGTTTTTTCGGCCTGTGTTCTGTCCTTCCTAGGATTTTCCTTCCTGAAGGTGGGGTAGAGGGTCATAACAATAGATAAGATCCATCAATGTGTCAAAGGGGAAAATTTATTGTTATGAATAGATCTTTGAAGTGGGGACTCTTGAATTTTAAAAAATGTCCATCGCCAAACATTTGGCGAATGAAACATCTCTTAAGCAACCCCTAAAGATTGTACCAGCACGTGTTGTGAATAAAGTATTTTTAGCAATCAAGATGAAGGTAGTTTTTCAGAATTCAAAATTTGGTGGAAAAAAAAAAAATCCTGAAACATGAAAAGCACCTCTATTAATTTCATGGGAAATTAAAGAACAAGACAGCTTGGTCTTGTATCAGAAAAGAAAACTGGTGTAGAGCATAAAATAGCAATTTTTTTGTTAATTACTTGAATGTTCATTACACTATCACTTCGTGTAACAACTCCTATACATCTATCTCAATCATTTTAGTTTTGTTTCTTCCTAAAAATCGATTAAAAAAAGATTTTGTTTTTAAAATTCTCGTTACTCTTTTCAGCACATTTTGTTAAGATTTAATTTTATTTGTTAAAAATTTATAAATATAACTCTATCATATAACTGTTAAAATTAGAAAATGTTTAAATTTCTTCTGAACCGTTTATATTTTTAAACGTTTCGATACAAATATTAACTTTTAACAGCATCAAATCTGTGTTTTATTAAAATGTTTCAGTTTTTGTACCTTTTGACATGAAATCAAGTGTTAGTACTCCCGTCCAAAATTAAAATTTCGAGAAAAGAAAAAAAAAAAAGAATGAATATAATTTTAAATTAAATAACAATAAAATTTATAGCTTTCAGAGGTTTTAGAAACCTATAATAAGTAATGAAAAATAACAAGTTTTTTAACACCCTATGCCAGAAAATCAAGCAATAAGCTTGGAACTTGTACCAATTACTTAAGTTGTTGTTGTTTAGTAACTGCATAACATTTCGTAAACCTAGCGTAAATATTACTGGAGATATGATGGTCTTTTTTATTAAAAAAAAGGTAATTTTTTGTTTTATGGTTTTTTGCTATAACTTTAAAAATATTCAATGGAATTAAACAAACTTTTTGTTGCAATTTAAAATTAATTACAAATGTATTGATTTAAATTTTAAAAACAAATTGCAAAAAACTGCGCAAGATATGAGTATTTCAAGAAGTTCTTTTATGCTGCGCATGCGCTAAAAAGGAAATAAAAAAAAAAACTTGATCTGATTTTATAATTTCAAAAAGTTTCAATCAATTCAGGCCTCGTAGCCCATCAAAGAAAAAAAGATCGCGTCATTTTTTTTTTGAAACAGTATACATACACCATACTATTTTTAAAAATGGCAAACGTTCAACTATATATATATATATATATATATATATATATATATATATATATATAAATAAATAATTCGCGTAACTGAAATTATAGAGGGCAATTTCAATTTGTTCAAAAAGTTATTACTGCATTATGCGCTTTTTCGCCACTTCTTAAACTTCTTTTACGTTGAATAATTCCTACTAAGCCATTTTTTTCTTTTTTCTATTTTTTTTTCCTTTTTCTCGAAATTTTCATTTTGGACGCGAGTTCTAACACTTGACTTCATGTCAAAAGCTACAAAAACTGAAACATTTTAATAAAACACTGATTTGATGCTGTTAAAAGTTAATATTTTAATCGAAACTTTTAAAAACATAAGTGGTTCAAAAGAAATTTAAACATTTTCTAATTTTTAAAGTTATATGATGGAAAGTTATATTTATAAATTTTTAATAAATAAAATTAAATCTTAACAAAATGTGCTTAAAAGAGTAACGAGAATTTTAAAAACAAAATCTTTTTTTTTTAATCGATTTTCAGGAAAAAACAAAACTAAAATGATTGAGGTAGATGTATAGGAGTTGTCAAACGAAGCGATAGTGTAATGAACCTTCAAGTAATTAACAAAAGAATTACTGTTTTGTTTATATTTCTTTAAAAACTATAGTTATGTTGATTTCGTAAAAATGTAAGACGAATTGCATGTTGTTTAACTAAGATAAAACATAGTTAATAATATTAATATTTTAAAAATATTAGTTCAATCAAATTTTTGGTACAATAATTTACTAGACTTTTAATATTACTTAATTTTTTAAACTTCTCGATTTTATACAATATGACTTTCTTCAATATGAATATGATTCTATTGACAATATGAAGAATAGTATACAGTATAGGTACTTTCGATGCCTCAAAGTTGAAAAGATGCAAAAAAAAAAAAAAAAAATCGAGATAACAAGTTCAGAACAAAATATGTTCTAAAAAGTAGAAAAATATATTCTAAAATATTACTCTAAAATGTAGAGGCATTAAACATAATAACTACTATTAAATATGTATATAATGATAGTTGACTATAAGTCTAAATACAACAATGATAAATTTATTTTTAAAAGTAGGACAAAAACAATTATGCATTGAATAGAAAAGAATTGGTTTACAATAAACTTACTTTGTGCTTTTTCTATTTTCCCAATTTCTAATTCAAAGAAAAAAAAAAAAAAAATCGACATAACAAGGTTTTGAGAAGACACACTCTTCTAACATAGGAATTTAAATTAACATTTGGTGGATATCTAATGCTAACTATTAAACAAGTTAGAAGATTCTCAAACTTTAAGCAATTTAATGAACATTTAAAATTGGAAGATTTTAAAAACATGACATTAGATCAATATCTTATCTCAGAAACTGATGTTGTAATTTCTAGAAATTCTATTTCATATTGCTATTGCTGCAAAAATTCAACTATTTTCTATTCTTTTTTTTTTATGGGTATTTTTATAACAATGCAGCATTTTTAAAAACATTTCTGATACATTAACTTTTTTAATGTTTTATGGATAATTTTTTTTCCAGAAAATATTATTTTTATCATTAAAGTTTTGTTTTAAAGATTAAGACAATGTTTTTTCTATTTCTCGTTTTAACAACTTCAGTTTTTTTAATAGCTGTTAGTCCATTTTTTACTTATCTAAATATTTCTAATTATCTAAATATTTCTAATTATCTAAATATTTCTAAACATTTCCAATTTTTTCAATATGATATGAAAATAATCAGGCAAAATAAAATTTGACAGTAAAATATTGTGTTTTAAAAACATTATCAGTGTACAGAATTACATAGAAAAAAATATATAATTGTAATTAATTATTAAACCTGATTGTTGTAGAATATTTCATTATAAAACAATATTGATGGAATTTTAATTTCCAGGAAAGATAAATTACCACGTTCAAAAAGAGAGATAGTTTACTTTTTATATTAAGAATACATTTGGACAAGATTAATAATTAATCATATTAGAAATGTATGAAGAAAATTTTTAATTGCAAAAATAATTTTTGCATTATAGTTCAAAATTTAAAAAAAAAAAAAACACACACACACATTAAGAAATATTTTTTATGTACAGATATTTGGACTGGTATTTTTTTTTATTCGGCATCGCCATTTTTTTCGCATGTTCTTAGCTGCAACATTTTTGTAACTACAAATCATGGAAGACAACTATTTTACTCGTCATTCATAAGAAGGCGGCCAACAGTTTCATCCATCTAGATTTGGCTTTATTTCGCTATTCTGGCACACACGCTTAAAATTTTAATGCTGCAGTCGATCTTGAGCTGATAGGAGGGGAGTTAATCTAAGGCAGGTGTGTGAGATAATTATGGGGTTTATCGCAGGTAGGAACTTCCAAGGGTGGATAGAGCTGTAGCTGTTTTTTCGATTTTCTTATTGCAATTTCTTTCCATAGTTAATCGCGATATTTTTAATAACAATGCTCGGATCGAGCCATTTGAGTGATTCCTTTTGATAAAATCTTTATGAAATAGCAAAAATCGCCCATGGAAGCGTCAAAACACGTCTTCAAAAAATGGAAAAAAATTCCATTATAGCTATAAAAAAAGGATTTTAATCTGGAATTTTTCGTAAATTTACATTTAATTATGTAAAATCGAGCTAAATTAACATTTAGTTTTCACAGATTGAAATGGGAAGAACAAGGTTGCAGAAGTCATTTAGTTATGAGGCTATCGTAAAATTTATGAATTCAGTTCGTCAATTGTAACACAGGTATTAAATTTACAAATTTGTCTATAGTAATAAATTGATGTCGATAGTATTAGTAGATAGTAATAAGTTATCAGATATTAATAATGATTAGATGTGCTTCCTTATTTTTTTCTACCAGTTTTTTAAATGTTTCTGGAATCGGTATTACTACAGATGACCTTGCCAGTAAAAAATAAAGAGATGCATGAAATGAAAAGAACAAGGTGGCAGAAGGAATTTAGTTAATCGTATAAAGTAATTTTTTAACCGTCGTTGAACAGCCGACCCAATTTTATGGGTTTACGACAACTAATGTTCAACTCTGTAACCTTGTAATTTTGAACCCAAACCAGAAGACAAGGTAACTCCTGGATCAAGTATTGAGAGACATTTTGCTTTCGTGGAGGACTTTTTGATGGAGCTAACCCGCATTTCGTTACATGGAGAGGAAGACCGCGAGAACCTCCCGCGGTTAGCCTGACTACAAGGGGACTCTAACCCATGATCCGTCTACCACTGAGTATATTTCACGTCAGTACTGTGGTCGGTGCAAGCCGGATGCGGAATTCGTATCGACTGGGATTCGAACCCGGTTCGCCTCATTGGAAGGCGAACGCTCTATCCCCTGAGCCATCGCGGCCATCTGTATAAAGTAATTGAAACAATAAAAAATACTTAAATATTGAAAACATTACATTAAACTAAACTGATTGGCGCGACAGCCCATAGAGGGCCAGGCCTACTGTGCCCATCTCAGTTTTCTTGACCTTGGGCTCTGGGGTGCAGGAGCAGATGTTCCGGTTAGGTGGTCAGCCAAAAGCGGAACCCCCAATGTTTAGTTCCCAAGCATGCTTGGTACTCATTTATCGACCCACTGAAGGGATGAAAGGCTGAGTCAACCTTGCCCTGCCCGAGTATCGAACCCAGGACCTGTGATATTACCTGAAACGTTGAAAAAAAATTACCTAACAAGTAATAAATATGTTTTTAAAGGGAAAAAAATATCCTAAAATTCAAAAGATTTAATAAGAGAAAAAATGTCCAAAAATGCTAGCTGCGAAATTCTGGGCTTTGTTAGTATTGCTACAGGTGAATTACACTAAGGCATAAAATGTTGTTCCACTTAAGCAAATATTTAAAACTGCCTAATTCGGGTGTGGTTGTTTCAAATCAGAAATTAGTTTTGCTGCTAAAACTACAGATTTTTTAAAAATAACATTTATCTATTTTTCATCGAAATGAACAAGTTTAAAACGTTATTTAGAAAAGGAAGTGGCGTAAATATTGCACCAAACTTCTAGGTGAGTCAGGACGCATCAACAGGATTAAAATTGTTTAGAAATCTGCGCCCGGAAACGCTGTCATACGTGGCTAGGGGCGCTTCTCCCTTTTTTAACTTGTTCAAAAGCACGTGATAAAACAGTTCATAGTAGGGGAAGCACCACTAGCTGCGCATGACGGCGTTTCCGGACAAGGATGCCTATGCAAGTCTGATGATGTATCCTAACTCCTTTGGAATTTTCTCGCAACATTTATGTGGTATATATAACCTTTTTAAACTTATATATTTCAACAAAAATATATTAAAAATGTCATTTATGAAATAAAGTGTAGCTTGGAGAGAGAAACCGATTGCAGATTTGAAATAAGTGATACGAAAGTATCTAAGATCTGTTAAAAAATCTTATGCAATGGAGGAAAAAAATTTTTTTTTTCTCCATCGTTATAAACGACCTTGCACATCAAAAATAATGGAAATAATAAAGTATGGTAATGCTTGTATGAAAATTGTTGCGTCATGCTAAAGATAGGAGTATTAAATTCCATCATAAAAATAAAGTTGAATGTTTAGATAGAGTTAGGTTAACGTTTTTTGTGTCTGGTATTTATTGTAGAAAATGTTAACTTCGATTTCACTTGCGCTTTTACATTATAGTTGTCACGACTGTTGATGCCATCGCTACAACTGAACTAATACACCTGATTTAATTTTAGATCGTTTGCGTAGAAAAACAAGTGTTAGCAAACGATATTTTTGTTAATATATTTAGTTTATTGTGTACTGTTGAATGAAAGTGAGAATTTTTTTATTATGAACTTTATAGTTTTAAGGTTTAGTGATTTTGTGACGTAAATTAGTTGTTCGCTTTTCGAAAAATGAGTCAGTTTAGATTAATTTAAAAACTAGGTTCTTCAAAGACAGAAAAAGAAAAGTGTCGAATTTTCCTTACAGGCTTACTCATCCTTGACGGTGGCCGCGAATGTTTCTGTAACGTAAAGTTTGACACTCTTTAAAGAAAGAAAAAAAATGGTTTTGTTTGTTTTCAATATGGGTACAAATGTTGCCATAATTACAGAGTAAAATGGACAACAGTAGCGATGAAGTAAGAGTTGGACTTTTACAATACGAAGAAGATATGGAAAATAGGTACGTACTGTTTCTAATGGCAATTGAGGAGAAAATGGCGCGTTTTACAAAAACAAATCAAGTAGGTAAATTCTGTTAAATTATTGAAATTTAAAGTATATGTTCTCGTTTTTCCAGTGTTGAAGGATTTTTTAAACCAGTTTATTTTATTGCTGAAATAAGGGATTTAGTACAAGAACAAGAGCAATTTAAAAACATAATAGGTTTATTAAAATGTACCCAATGTTTATTACAGGCGAGGACTGATTTTAGATTTGTATTTTAAAGATTCCTACATTATATTAAAATAAAAAGAACGTGCATAGTTATATATATATATGTGTGTGTGTGTGTGTTGTGGAATCGTAGTTGTCGTCATTTATTATTCGGTTAACTATTTATGATTTGCGGTTAAGGTCCGTTGATCACTAATTCTCTATCATTAAAAAAAAGTGGCTCAAAAATTCAACATGAAAAAATTACGCAGTTTTTTTTCTTTTTTGTTCCCTTTCCGGAAAAAAAATTTTCGAATGAAAATTTTAGTCAACAAATGAGTCCTTAGACACAGTACATATACTGTGTACATGTAAACAGTAATTAGTTTTGCATTTCTAGAATGGTTGTAAGATTTGTTGAATAAGCCAGATTAGCTACGCTGCACCAGAAAGGGTTAACCATTTACACGCCAACGTTTCAATTTTGGAACAATAACATTTTTCTTTTTCAAAATGAAAAAGACTAGTAACTTAATTATTTCATTATTGCTGTTAATTTTCGAATGAATGCGCAGAACGTTCAAATCCACCAAAATAATTGTCTGATACTGAAATCTGTATTTCATTAACCTCTTAACTTGTGCACTCGAGTTAATTCGAGCACGCTAAACCAACACCTCCTAGAAAGAGTAGGCCTCAGCACGGGTTACCATAATTATCCCTTAGTAGTCCAAACGTAATGACACATTTCGTATTTTCAACCACTGCGCAGCTTAGTACCCCGAACGTAATGACATCTTTCTTATTTTTCATCAACTGCGCAGTTAACTTCGTCATATCGGACTACTAAATTTATCCGTGCTGAGGCCTTCCTTCTTCTAGAAGGTGTTGGCTAATCAGGCCAAACTGTGCCCACTCGAGATAATTCGAGCGAAGTTGTATTTTAGACTGCTATAATTTTTCACACTCGAATATAATCGAGAATTTAAAATGTGTTTTTTTACATTAAAAAAATTGATTTTTTTTTTTGGCCGGGTTTTTTTCAAAAAATCAGTGCGTTAATAAATCTCTCCGTTTTCAACAATACCAAGCCAAATTGGTAGCGAAATAAATTTTTAATTTAGTTTACCACAAAAATAATACCACTCTTTTTTTTTTCTTCAAAAAGTTGCTTTTCTTATAGCAACAAAATTCCATTTTGGCAGATACTCCAAAAAAACAGCAATTAATTCTATGCCTCACCTATTTAAGTGATCTCATATTATCTTCCATTACTTCAATCGAGGAGTAACCCTTCATTGAAGCTACGCACAGCCGCGGGGGAGAAGGGTACCCATGATAAACATCACAACTACTTTCACTTCAAGTTTGCATACTATTATACTATTAATTTTATTCTTTACTCCTGCATCATCATGTTATCTCTCCGTCACGACACACCGCTTAGTGTCCGCTTTTTTAATATATACTTCTTATTTTATGCGGACTTTTTTTATATTTTTATAACCGTCGTTGAACAGCCGACCCAATTATTAGGTTTACGACGACTAATGTTCAATTCCGTAGCCTTGTAATTTTGAACCCAATCCAGAAGACAAAGGAACTCCTGGTTCAAGAGAAATTTGCTTTCGTGGAGGAATTTTTGATGGTACTAATCCGCATTTGCGTTATATGGAGAGGAAGACCACAAGAATCTCCCATGGTTATCCTGGTGGCAAGAGGACTCTAACCCATGATCCGTCTTTCACTGAGGATATTTCACGTCAGCACTGTGGCTGGTGAAAGCCAGATGCGGATTCATAGCATCATCGAACTCGGTTCACATCATTCCCTGAGCCGTCACGGCTCTTTATTTTATTTTATAGTCATAAAACTTGTATATTGCCCGCTTTCCAATTTTTTCGATTTTCGTTTTAATTGTTATTACTTCCTTATCGCTGACTTTTAATATGTTTATAGCTCGTTGGTTGTTTATTATGAACTCGGATTTTTACTCATTAACTTTTTCCCTACCTTGTCCCGTATTTTATTATTACCTTATTTTATTATCTTATATCAATTAGGTATTTTTAATTTCACCAATTACCCATCGTCTCCTAAATCCGACGAATCTGCTTATTGCCGCCTTGATGAAAATACGAAAACCTCCCATGATTAGCTCGACAGCAAGCGGGTTTCTAACCCTTGATTCGTCCACCACAGAGGATATTTTACGTCAGTGAATCGGGCTTCACTGAAAACCAACCGAAAAAGCAACCTCCGCTGGGATTCGAACTTGGGTTATCACAATGACAGGCGAACGCTCCATCACCTGTAGAGAAAGCCTACTATGATAAGACGTCCCAAACTCTACTTATGGAGGTTTTTTAGTTTATTACTATACATAAAATCATGGACAGTATCGCGGACTGCTCTTGAAAATATTTTAAACTGAAGCAAGACAGTGAAAAAATTTGATTAATATATTGTTTAAAACTAATTAAGATGTTAGTATTGGAGAAATTGAAGAATTGGAATTTTTCAATGCAGTTGTATTGCGCATTCAACTTGGTTACCATTTAAGTTTATATATTGTACCAGATAATTATGAAAGGTTGCCAAGCTAGTCACCAAAGGCAGTAGCACAAAAATAATTCTCACTAAAATCATATATATATATATATTTTACATGGTCATCTACATAGGATCGAGTCTATGAATCATATAGATATCAAGTCTGATATCTATAAGATTGCTTTGCTGGCTTTGGTGTTCCAAATTTCTTCTAGAATTCTTTGCTGTCCCAAGTTTTTCGTACATCCTTCTTACATTCTTTGCTTGTTGTCGTTTTAAAAATTGTCAATTAACACGAACTTATTGTACTCTGTTCAATATTTTTAAACATTAAGCTCTTTAAGAGAAGAATTCGCTTCGTAATTATAAAATTCAGTTTCATAATGAGGTTTCGCTTTTCTTGATCTTATCTTAACATTGTTAGCTGCATTTGATAAGTTTATTTAAAATACCTTTTGATAAGCTCCTCTTCAGCTAGTCGGTAAGATTTTGCTTTCCATGAGCACAATTCTTCATGTGCAATCACTTAACTCGAAGCTGCATTTCATTATCAAAAATGTGTTTCGTTTTCCATGAGCACATCAACAACTCTACGTGCGCAATCACTTAACTTGAAGCTGTGCAGTAAATTGTTTTAAACATGTGTCAGTCTCTGAATATCGGAATCTTGAATTGACATTTCTTGCCACGTGTCTGTTTTATTCGTTCCGCGAAACAAAATCCTGTATAAATTCTCTAGAATAAGACCTTTTTGATAAATTGACCGATCGATAAAAATAGTTGTCATATTTCTGTAATCAGAGCTTCCTACATCCATCCATATTAACCTCTAAATTATAATACGCTGTCCTCTTTAAATATGAACTCTTTATAGCGATCGGAAATGGAGATTAAAGATTTTTTTTTTTTTTTTTAAATATTTACAAGATAAGACTGCGTAAAGTACTTCTAAGAGAATTTTCTTGAATCAATAAACACATCTAAACTAATGTCATTGAGAAATTGTTTTTGAGAATGGATTACTTCTTTCTTTATCTGTTGCTATTATTGTAATTTATGCATTACAATACCCTGCGTGCGTTGCAACGCTTTCAGTTTGAATTTAAATTTTGTATTTAAGTGTGTAAATGAGATTTGCGATTATGATTTGAAATGAAAATTTTATTTAGTGGTGAAAAAACCAGTGATAGTCTCAACAGTTAATTCTCTAGTGTATATCGGTAGTGCATTTTCAAGCAGACATGTATGGAGATGCACACCGACCATGAAACATATTTTGGATGATGATCTGAAAAAAGTCTGGATCAATGGCGAACTGAATATTTCTGCTGATATGAGCTGACCAATTTGTCATGGTGTGATTTTTTTCAATAAGCCAAATCTTGTGGCAATTCTCTTTTTTTGCCATTCAATAAAATACATCAAATACCGTGTCTCTCCAAAAAACATGACGCTTCGCAATAAAACCAAGTATAGAGTTTAATATTTGTTTTAACTCACGCGCGGTAATGCATCATGAAGATCCGATGATGTTTGCCTAGGTTACAAAAGCTCTTTAATTTTAGCTCAAGCAGGATTGCATGTGAATGTAATAAATAACTCTGACCTGTCCATATGCGCACCGATACTTGTAGCACTGAATGAAGTCATTTGGAAACACGAATGTACTGACATATATTCGCCAAGAATTTCTATTGATTTGCTTGACCCGATAGCAACGTTGATAATGACTCGGCTGGCGACGTTAAATCTGGTAGTTTCACTTTGCCTCCAGAACAGCAAATTCAAGCTGTTTCATTCTTAAATTTGAGAGCACTACAAAACATACATAAATGATCCATTTTTCCGATGATGACGCTTGGGTGAAAGACTATAGTGGGTAGCGAAGTGCGTTCTGAATTGATTTTCATTCTTGCATCCCGTTGCTCTGATGTTTCCGACGAACGGGCTTGAGTAGTGCGTAGTTGATTTGTTAACAGTCTTCTTTCCCGTTGCTCTGATGTTTCTAATGAACGGGCTTGAGTAGTGCGTAGTTGATTTGTTAACAGTCTTCTTTCCTGTTGCTCAGACGTTTCTAAGAAACGGGCTAAAGCATTGTGTTCTAGATTAGTTTCAAGTCTTTTTTCCTGTTGCTCCGATGTTTCTGAAACACGGGTAGTTCTCTTTTTGCGTGCTTGAGATGTTGATCGACTAAGAGCGATTCGTTTAGGCGGAATATTTTTGCAAATATTCTCTTTCAAACAAAAAGAAATGTAAAAGTTGACAGTGGTCGCAAATTTGATAAATCGAAAATTCACATAATTATTTTAAATAATAAAAAAAGCCAAAAAAATGTAATAAATTAAATAAAAAATATAATAATGATAAAATTTAAAACAAAAATATATTTTTTAAATGAAATAAATAAAATGAATGTGAATTCGTAAACTTTGTAATAATAAACAATCTAATAGTTTTCAAATGACAACTGAAACCTTCAAAAACTATATGTAATTGTGCTAACCTGAAATTGCATACTAAATATAAATAATTATTAAAAGCGTGCAATTTGAATAAAATTTGCTTTTGCCTTTATTTTTATTAAACTGTTTCGTGATCGCAACGATTTATAGGGGGCATTGTTGTATGAGACGAATACCTGCGATTTCTATATGAACAGTCATTCATTTACTTTAGAGACGTCTTTAATGTAGCGTGTAGCATTGCAACGTTCCTTCTTTATTGTGGCTTATTAAATTTAAAAAAGAAAAATGTTTCATATTCTTTCTTATGCAAGCAAAAACAAAATGGTATCTCTTTTTTTTTCTATTTTTTATTATTATTATTTATTTTTATAGAGAAGGAACATCCAAAGCACATCGGAAATATATTTGTAGATAAACAGAAAAAAAAATATGTATATTCTTATAAGAGTTAAAACCTACTGCCCGAGAAATAGTTTTGCTAAATTTAATTATATAACATGAAAAGCCTATTTAAACTTTCCATAGTTTTAAGAATCATATTACTTCAAAAATTAAAATGAACAAAAAGTGTACGTAAGTCTCATAATTTTATAAAATTCAATTTTGTAAAAAAAAGTTTTTTAACAGCAATTTTTATCAAAAAACTTTAAGTTTCAATAAAAATCATTATTTAGAAACTGAAAAACGTAAAATAAAGAATGCTTTCGAAAAAAAAAAAATACAATTCTTTTTTGACGCCATTTTTTAGTGCTACGAAAATTCGTCTTCAGATTTGCCAAAAACAAAACAAGATGCAATTTTATTTTTTCAGGAGCGAAATATTTCACCAAAAAAGCGAAAATGTACCAATTCTCATGACATGAAACTTTATTATGGTAAACGCACGTTTTGGAAATGTAATTTCATTTGGAATCTTATTTATTAGAGTTCATATGGTGACGAAAGAAAATAGAGATTGTTTTGAATCTATGTTAAACTCTATATCGGCCCATTTTCCACCGAAATTTCGATTAACTACTTTGATTTTAAATAAAGTGTTTTGAATTTTGTAAGTGTTTTGATTTTAAATAAAGTGTTTTATTTTATGATTTGTCGCAAAAATTTTAGGGCGTAGATTGGCGTCACTTAAAAACCGCTAAATCTGTAGTTGCGGTGGCGTTAATACGTAAGTACCGAATTTTTATTCTATACTTTTCAGAATCATATTACATCAAACATTAGAATATGCAAGAAATATACATAAACACATAATGTTACACCATTTAATTTTTCAAAAAATATATTTTGACATCAATTTTTATCAAACAATTGTAAACTAAAAAACGTAAAATAAAGAATTCTTAGAATAAAAAACGATTTTAAAAATTCTTCATATTGAAATTAACTTCCATATTATTTCTTTTTTTATTCTTATAGTTCTTAATCAGACATAATAAACCATTCTGTAGGGAACTATCATCAAATAAGAAAAAAATTTATTTACAAGCAAATTTTTTATTATAAAAATCATAACACTTACCTGATTTATAAATCCGCAGAATTCCAAATGAAATGTTCTTCGTTTGAAAACTTTATTCTCAAATAATATATACATAGTTTATCCCTTCCTTACTTTTATTCAACATACCACACATCAAAATTTTATAATTGTAAGATCTCGATATGAATTTGAATATGTAGCTTAAAAACAGAATAGATGAATTCTAGTTGAAATTATTCTTTCAAAACTAAAACACACTTACCAAGAAAACGATACAAATTTATTAATTATCAGCACAAATGATAATATTTCAAGTAGTTCGGATGATTATTTATTTATTGTTGTTTTCCGAATTATATAGACACAGAAATATATATTATTCTATAAAAAAGAAGAATATTCTATAATTATTACAGTTCTGTACGTTCTGAATTCGCATTTATTCATTGGAATGACGGAAGCAATTTTGACTTCACTTTAATTTGTAATGAATTGAACACAGAAAAAATTATTTTACCGTAATACACACATCTGTAACAGCAAGTGATCATGAAATCCGAAGTTATGTTGTTGGTAATAGAAAGGTAAAAATTATTGAGAAATTGTTCTTCAAATGCTTGGCGAGTCTGCTTCAATGTTCTGGTTAGTTTTTTCAATTTCTTCTACCTCTTCATTAGGGAAATTTTGCTTCATATTTGCTGCTAAGAAAATGGCGTCCGTCATTGCCAATGGTTATGATGTAATTTATGCCCGATATTTTCAGGCTCCCGCTAGAGGGCGTTCTCGAGCGTTGCGATCGCGAATACTAAATCCGTGATACGACCAATAATTACGAAATCTATTCGCGTTGATTTTACTTGCTTGTGCTCACCTGACATAAAGAAACTTGCGCGAATTATAATTAAATATTAAAGTATATGTAATTTACTTTTCTAAAAGAATAGAGCTATAAGATTGAAAATATCACTGTTGTTATCTTCAAGATATTTGAAAACTGAATAGCAAAATTTAAAACAATGGCTAACTTTTAACCAATCAGAAAATTCCATTTCGATTTTTGCTGATACCGCTGGAACGGTTTGTCGCAGAATGTTCTAATGTCGACAGAGACCTTCCTCGTGCTTTAAACTATCTGTATGCCAAGTTTCGTAGCTTTCTGTCGGATGGTTTAGGAGTATATAAAGGACAAACAGACAGACATCTTTCTCTTTGTCCATTATTTTAATGTGTGTATCACATTGAATCAAATTATTTAGATGTGCCCCATTACAGAATTTCTTCATTTATAGCGCAAAACTCTACAATCCTAGTAAAAATCCCAAATAAAAATGAACACAATATTAAAATAATATATTAAACTATGGATTGACTAGTTTTACAATTGTGTGCAATGTTTTTTTTTAATTTATTTTTTTATTTTTTATTATTATTTTTTATTTTCTAATCAGTTTTTGAGATCATGAAAAACGCAAATAATGAATTTAGCATTAACAAGTGCATACTTTCGACTGCTTTCCAGACTAAACCATTGTGTTCATGCAGTCAAGTTTGTGTCTAACCTAGGGATAGATATAGAGCGCTGTGGTGACTAAGGGGATAGAGCGTTCGCATTCCAATGAGGTGAACCGGGTTCGCATCCCAGCGTTGGCTGGTCAATACGAATTCAGCACCCGGCTCTCACCGACCACAGTGCTGACGAACAATATCCTAATGAGCTAATGACTGAACGGGGCTGGTATGAACGCATAGGTGCAGAGCATGCAGGATCAAATTTGGTCAGTCTGTTAAAGTCCATGGAAGCTGCTCGACTTTTTGATCCAGAACAAATTACCACTGAAATATTGATGACGATCGAGTAGTCAACATTATTTTTTTAAAAAAGTGATCTACCTATTATATACAAGACTTTTTTTTTTTTTTTTGACCATTATTCTTTCTATTTCCAACTTCCTTTCGAGTGAAAGTGGGCTGAATGTCAAGTTCCATGGCTTCTAAATAGCACATGCTCTACAAACTTTTTTTTCCAATGCCTGCCTACGAAATGACCTACGTTATACAGGCAACTGAAGAGCAGATTTGTGGGCCACTTTTCCAGGGGCACCATATTAGGTGGGCCAACGTTGCTCCCACAGTAAGGACAGATAGTACAGAGAAGAAAAGAATATCTATGCCTTGTCCGGGTTTCGAATCCAGAACCTTTCTGATGCAAGGCCTGCTGCCTTACCCCTACCCAGGCCGGTCGGCTGCTCTGCGAACTTTAAAAGTAATATTAATTGTAATTTTGCAGATAGAATTGTAAACAACAGTTAAAAAACAAACATTTTTCTATTGTAATTTGAGATGAATTTTGGTTTTCGTGCGGTTTAAGTAGACCTGCAGATTTCGGGTGTAAGATTAGTTGCAGTTTTGCACATAGAATTGCAAAATTTCGTTAGAATTAAATTTGGTCGAAAATCGGGTTTCATGGGTTCCAAATAGGACATACTATCCTATGAAAACTTCGAGTTCAAGATTACACACAGGTTTCTACATAGAATTCAAAAACTTCTTTCATTTATGAGTTGGATTGATATCGGATTTCACGGGAACTAAATCAGATCAAATGCTTTTCAAACTTTGAGTGTATGATTAATTTGTAGTTTTGATATATTTCTTTAGCGAGTAAGTTGTGTTAAATGTTGGTTTAAAGAGTCTGAATTGAACATGTGCTTCAAACTTCGAGCGAAAGTTTAATTGCAGTTTTGCACTGAATGTTGTGAATATGTACTGTTAATTTTAACAAAATGAATGCAATATGACAATCAACAGAATGAATGTATGCGGAATTTTACTAAAGCTACAAAAAATTATAAAGCAATGTATGTATCAAATCACGGTTTGTAAGCAAAATATAGCTTTGACAAACCTTGCGTTAACATTAAAAACTGTATATTCATTTTGCATAGAGATTTGGAATCAAACGGTATTTTTCGAATTGTTTTAAAATGCTTAATATATAACCGTTATAAGAAATACTGGTCATGTAAATAAAAAACAGTTATCTGATGTAAAACATTTCTCCGGCTGCAAGTTTTTATCTCCCATAAACCGAGTTCATCCGGACATATTTGAGGGCCGCTCATAAGTGAGTGATGAATTATTTATCAAAATGAATATCAGTTTCCTCATCTTTTTTTAACCGTGCATTATTTATGATGAAAATAAATGAGAATATAAATATTTCCGTCTTTTAACGTTTGATGAACGCTTTAATATTTGTTTACCAGCCGATTCTGAATCTAAAGTTTCCCTATATCATCCTTTTATTCGCAGTATTAGAATAGCGAATGAACGCAATTTTTTGCCCAATGTAAAATATTTTTCTGTATTCCAAATATGTATATTAATTTTTATGGCTACCTCTTCAAAAATTTCAAAAGAATAGGTTTGTAGCGTATCTACCACTACAAAATTATAACTACAATTTACTAGTATATAAGACATGTTAACTCGATCCTATGTAGGGGTTACCTTTTCATAGATGAAAGTTGACATGACCGTTAACTAATTGGTGAGCTTCGGACGTGATGTGAACACGCCTACCAGACAGTAACGCCCACTTAGATATAGAAACGCCTTCTTCGGTGGATGGTCCACATTAAACAGTTGACTTGCTACTTGTGATTTCGACAACCCACTCCTCGCACTGACTGAGCACAGTCTCGTCTCGATCAAACACAACGTCATTAGACATACACTCGACTGCTAAAGTTTGCTGTGGATAATGTAGATCATAATAATAATATAATAAATGTAGTTTTTTCAATTCCTACAATTAGTTCACACTCTTCCTATATCTTGTTTAAATTTTCAATGGTTAATAAAATACTTTTTATTCATCCACTCAAGCTCCAATACGTTTTTTTAAACTTGTAGTGGATGACACTTGATGTTAATACAGTTTGCCAAATATTAATTCATTAATCAAATTTAATTAATTAATTTTTGTTTTATATGGGAGAAAAAATCGTAATTATTTAATTAAAAATAAAAATTTTCTTTCTTGATCAAAGTAGGAATTGACTTTAATTATTATTATTATTATTTTTTTAATATTACTTGTTTTATTGACAAACTAGAAGTAACTAGAAAGTGTGAAAAACCGTGGTTATAAATTAAATAGGTTTCTACCATTTTTTTTTTTTTTTTTTTTGCTTCTTTAATGTTTTCAAAAATGGACTTTAAAGTAAATTCGTGCTGTCCTTTGTCGTCAATAAGTTTTTTCAGAAATTAATGTAGCGTGATCAATGGTTGACGTACCGGTAATTTCAACAAATGACAGATAATATGAAAAATTAATTGAAGAAAATCAGGAGAGAAGATTGATAGTTCTTTAGAAACTAGCTGTTTTATGTTCAACGAGTTTTACTTTTTGTTATTCGTTGTTATTGGTTGCACATTTCGTTGCGGCTTCATACTTATATACCAGTGGTTACCAACTGGCGGCCCCCGGGCAACACCTCCTACAAAAGAGTAGGCCTCAGTCATCACCTCCTACATCAAAAAGCCTCCACACGGTCTTTTATAAGTAGTCCGCGCAGACTATTTAAAAAGTGAACCAGTTGTGCGCATGAATTCAAAACCTTTTATAAAAGTAATGGTAGAATGGTAGAAATCACATAAATCTCGGTGCGCTGCCGCGAAGCGGCATTAACCGATTCATCTGTAGTGAAAATTCGATGATGAGGAGTAGTGAGGAGGAATGGAGATGGGAGGAAGAGGGGGTGCTCAGCACCAAAAAGTCGAGAGGGGGTTCGTGTGACATAGACAATCTTGAAGTGTTGAGCGGCATGGAGTATAATTAAATGAATGTAATCATAAACAATATAAAATAAAATAATCATGGAGATTATGATGATCGATATAATTAAGGAAGGTCTGGGTTAGATACAATATATACATATGCATATATATATACACACACATATATATATTTACAACACCGTATCCCTAAGGAAAAAGGCAGTGATTGGGCTAAATTTAGTGTTGTCATCAATTAATTCTTTATCTAGGAGTGAGTTAAAATTGCTGGTGGTGCAGGTTTTTGCTTCATCGTAGAAATTTTTATTTAAATTTTTCATATAGACATTGATGTCATCAATTTTTAGATCCTTTTTTAAACTATTATTGCTAATGCATTTAGGGGCACCGACGAGTCTTCTAATAATCTTCCCTTCTGCCAAAGAGAGTTTATTTCTTAGATGATCACTAAGGGTGTTAATGGCGGGGCAGGCATAGGTTAGAATAGGCCTATTTGCCATTTGATAGACAGTGCGCTTGCATTTTAAGTCTAAATTATAAAAGTAATTGAGAGAAATTTCACATATATATTTGAGAATTGAATCTGTAGTGGTTGACAAGTGAATAAGGCAAACCAATAATATTCACAAATAAAACAAATTTTTAGTCACATATTTGCTACCACTTTCTTTTTTTAACTAGATTTTGTATTAAATGACTCGTCCGGAAAATGGATATCCTTCACAGTGGTCTGATCGGGCTACCTATAAAAAACCGTGTGGAGACTTTCAGTTATAGAAGGCCTTGCCTCAGCAAGGGTTATCGTAATGATATATTTCGTATTTTCAACCACTGCGCAGCTTAGTACCCCGAACGTAATGACATCTTTCTTATTTTTCATCAACTGCGCAGTTAACTTCGTTACATCGGACTACTAAATTGATCCGTGCTGAGGCCTTCCATCTTCTAGGAGGTGTTGCCCCGCGCCGCATCCCGCAAAGCTTTTTTTCGTGGCCCGAGAACTATTTTCGTAAAAAATCGATATGGATTTAAAATACTTTTCTTTCGTTAAAAAAAAAAAATCTAATTTCTTCATTTCTGTGAAATTTAGCATACCAACAGTGCAAAAAATTTTTTTTCTCAGGTTTTGCATCTAAGAAAATATTTATATTATTAATTGTAATTCAATACTGTTGTTTTGTACAAATTGATAAAAATCTGACAGTAATGTTTAATGTTCCTTCAAATATTAAAGAGTCCTATATAAAATTTTGATAAAGTTGCGGCCCGCCATTTGATTGGTGTTTTTAATTGCGGCCCAGGGCCTCATGTAGGTTGGAAACCCCTGTTATAGATCTACCCTAATATAAATTTGAAATTCCGCTCCGAATTCCATTAACCTTTGTTGGATGAATAAGTTTGTAGCTTTTTATTATTAACGATGGTTTGTAAACAATAAGCACGAAGCCCGTCTTATCAGTGGACACATATAAGATCTATGACATATTACGGACAGACTAAGTGGACACATATAAGATCTATGACATATTACGGACAGACTAAGTGGACACATATAAGATCTATGACATATTACGGACAGACTAAGTGGACACATATAAGATCTATGACATATTACGGACAGACTAAGTTGTTCGAGACATGCTATTAACGCTCTTTCGCACAAGCGTCAACTGATCAAATTCTTGAGCGTTTAGGACTCTCGCTTCGAGACGTTATGGATCATCCTTTGTTGGTCTTTCACTTTCTAAGGGTGAACTTTGTTATGAACTTTATTTAACTTTGCTGATCGCCGGGGATAAGTAACAAAAACAACAATGATTTAAGAATAAGTAATGAGTTAGCAACATTCGAAATTTTGTGAGAATTTTGAATAACACTCAACGTTTGAATTTTTCTCTTATTCCAATTGTCATTTCTAATGCGGTGGTTTGATTATATAACCGTCGTTGAACAGCCGACCCAATTGTTTGGGTTTATGACTACTAATGTTCAACTCCGTAGCCTTGTAATTTTGAACCGAATCCAGAAGACAAGGGAACTCCTGGAACAAGCATTGGGAGAAATTTGTTTTGACTTTTTGACAGAACTAAATCGCATTTGCGTTACATGAAGAGGAAGACCACGCGAACCTGCCACGGTTAGTCTGACGGCAAGGGGACTCTAACCCATGTGGTCCGTCGATGCCACAGATGGCTGGGACCGAAGAAACAAATTTTTTAAATAAAAGAGTATAGTGCTCAAGTTCCAGTTTCAATTTCACGGAGATTCTATTGTTATTGTTGCTTGGTGAGAGGTTAGTGACATATTTTTAGTGATATTGATATTTAATTTAGTGTTATCTAGAGTATTGATAATTAAATTATGAATATATTTTGAGAACTAGGGAATAAACACCATGATCCGTCTACCACTGAGGATATTTCACGTCAGCACTGTGGTCGGTGCAAGCCGGATGCGGAATTCGTATCGACCAGCCATCGCCGGGATCGAACCCGGTTCACCTCATTGGAAGGCGAACGTTCTATCCCCTCATCGCTCTAGAATAAAAGGAGTTATTGACGACGGATTGGGATTCATAATGATAACCCGAGGAAAATGCTGCTTGCATGAGCAAAGTGTATTTCCTAAAATATACTTTGCATCGGAGGGTAAAAAATGATATCAGTTACCCGGCAATAATATCAACCGTTCGTGGAATTTTTTTTTCTGATTCTGATACCACCGGTGACATTACATCAATATGGTTTCCGAGCCACTAAGACATAATAAGAGAAAGTACAATCCGATCAGACACCCGTCGAAGAATTTGTAGGCAAAGACCGAAAACACTACCAATCATAACCGACTTGGCTGCCCAACTGCAAGAGAATACACATTTGAAAAAAAAAAAAAAAAAAAAACATTCTAAGAAAGCCAACGCATTCTATACTGATAATGAAATAATGTGAATGTAAATGTGAGTGTAAAAAAAAAATGTGAATGTAAAAAAAGCTAAATAATGTGAATGTAAAAAAAGCTAAAAGTTTTTGAAAAATGTGAGGAATTTTTAATAATAAATAGCCAAAAATTGAAAATTATTCAATGATTTTAATAATTTCCTATCCAAGGGGAAAAATCTTACCAAGTCAGAGTTTTTTTTTTTAATAATATTTTTCTTAATATTTAAAAATACTTGACAAAACATTTTTGCAAAATCAAATGAAAGAAATTTAATCTAAATATACATTTATTGAAACTTTAAAATAAATTATTTATTCCTGCAAAGTTCGTTAAAAATAATAAATGTTTTATAACTTAAACGAAAGTATTAACTGAAATTGCAGGCAATATGTGAACACAATTATTTATTCTGAAACCAAAATGCAAAAAATTCCCAAGCATGTAAAAATATGAACCGTTTGAATAAAGTATCCAAAAAAGAAATATATGGAGTTATTTCAGTTCACATTTTTAAAAGATAGTGAGATTTTAAAAGAGTTAAAAAGCTAGTTTTGCTAATAGAAAACACTTAACATACATTTCAGCCCTTATTAAATGCTTTAAAACAGGAAGCAACCTAGACTAAAATCATTTTTCTTGAAGTTTTGGCAAAATGATTGGTCAACATTTAGAGTCCTTCAGGTTCCATTCATTATTTCGTTATTTCTTGTTCTATAGAGCTAGTCCAGATTTGAAGTTAAAAATGGATTTGAAAACACGGATGTCGCATATTACATGAAATTATGGACTTTCATAGATTACAAAACAAGGAAACTTTATTTTTGATGCATTATTATCATTTTTGAATACAACAAAAGATGTAAGAAACTTAATTTCAAAAGAATTTTTATGTAATTTTCATTGCCACTAGGGAGTGATGAATTAAAGTAAGAGATATTAAGTCATACAATTCAAAATTGAAATATTTTAAATGAAGAAGAGAAGCATTTTGAAACGAAAGTATTTATTTAAAAATAAATATAAAAAAGAAGACAATTATTGTTTTTTAGACAATTATGACAACTGACATTTATGCGCAGAATTATGCAATGAAATTATTCTAAAATATGCCGAATACTTACACAAGGCACTAACACAAGTGCCTTGTGTTAAGGCGATAACACAAGGCACTAAATGTATTTGTGTAAATTATGTAACTTTTTTTTGTAAATAAAAAAAACCAAAACATTACAAGAGAAGTAAAAAATTTTAAAACTTTGTTTAATAAATTCTTAAATAGATAGTTAAATTCGGTAATATCAAATCTTATCTAATCAAATAAAATCGATTTTATTTATCTTTCCCTCCGGTGCTCTTGATTTGCCCCTTCCAAATTTTTCTTCAAAGTTTGAGGAGGATTAATGAGTATTTTTCGACATCGCTAAATATTTACATGCATAGCCTGGCATATGAGGGTAAAAACTGCATATCACGGGAGCCGTACTTAAAACAGTTTTTCCCAAACAATTTGAATTTTCCGCTTTCATAGATAAGGTGTGTGCAGTACATAAATAAATATAAAATTTAGAAAACTAAAACTAAACAACCAAAGGGTTTGCTTAAATAAAACAAACGATCTTGTATTGGAAGACATAACTTATGGACGAGTACACAGAAAACGGTTGCATTACCGAAGTTTTAATTAGCAATCAACAAATTCCTTTGATCCTTTAAAAAAAATAGACCGATATTTACTTCACCTGCTTTTTGAAACAGCTGCATTTACCAGAAACCACCAGTTAGTACATGGAACAAAAATACCCAAATACCTTCTTAAAGCAGACGATTATTAAGTCAATAATTTAAAATCTCTTACTCTTTTTAAAAGTGGCCTTTTATCTTTGAAGAACGCATTAGAAAAAGCCAGACTAAGTAAAAAAGAAAAATAATCTTTATTTTTGTTCGGTTATTAAAAAACGTTTTTTTCTTCTTCTTCTTTTTTTTTTTTTAAACGTTACAATCAATCATGGAAAAATTTGCATTTTGGCAAAATATTGAGGGAGGGGACCAATAGTGAAACATGAATGGTTGGTTTTGATGTTTTGGGTGTTCAAAACATGACTTATCTTCCATTTCAAATATGGAGCAAAACGCGTAATTTACTTTCGAAGTTAAGGAATATTAGAGTTTGTTCATCGACCTCTATAAAAAAAGATAGCAAAATTAAGGGGAATAATTTTCCTTGTCAATATTTTTCGATCCCTAGTCACTTTTGTTGAAATCACCAAAGACATTTACTTACTGGCAAACCTTCAAGACTAATTTCGAATACAAAACAAATCCATTCTTAACAAACTAGACAACTGCGATTATTCCAGCGACATCAACGATGCAGCTGTTGCGAAAATTAACATACCAAAGTTGCGTGAATTCAACTCTTTTGATTTAAAGAATGTCTCATACATTCATTTTCATTCTTGCTCTTGACGAACGAAGTACGGAATAAAATAAGAGAAGAAGATGATCGAAATAAATTAAAAACATAGATAAATTGCGTAAATGGTGATTGAATAGACTCTTCACTTTAAGGTCAGTAATCAGATTGCCTCTCATTCGCTTTCAGGGTTTTGTTGAGATCACATCAGCTGTCAAGGAATTCTTTCTTATTCTTAGGAGAGTCCAGCTCGGTTACAGTAAGTTCTATATTCCTGTAATGCTTATACTGTGAATGGAATTAAAATTTATGCGATACTCATAGCAATGAAAACAATAAAAATACATGTAATATCCGTACCTATGTGAATGTAATGCCCGCATAAAATTTCGTGTATGGAATTATAATGTTTACAATACTTACAATTTGCTCAGTATTCAATATAATTAAAGCGGGTTTTTAATTTTTACAATGCTTTCGATTTGTTAGATAATTAAGGCATCAAGAATGTATATGACTCCGATACTTATGTGTATAAATAATGTTCATTTGAAAAAATATTTTCGTATGGAATTAAAATGTATTCGATACTTACAACTCAAACCATAATTAAATTTTAAAAAAAGTAATTGTACTTAAAACTTATACAGTACTTAAAATTTTCACAGAATTTAAAATAATAAATGTAAGATTATAATTTTTACAAAATTGACGATTTTCAAAGTAATAAAGATATTTGTGAAGTAATTAAATGATACCGATTTATATGTATATAAATAATGTTCGTTTGGAGAACTTCTTTGTATGGAATTAAATTGCGTTCAATACTTATTACTAACACCATAATTAAATTTAAAAATAAAATAATTGTAATTAAAAGTTATACAATACTTAAAATTTTCTCAGAATTTAAAATAATAAATGTGAGATTAAAATTTTTGCAAAATTTACTATTTTTAAAGTAATTAAGACATTTGTGATGTAATTAAATGATACCGATTTATATGTATATAAATAATGTTCGTTTGGAGAACTTCTTTCTATGGAATTAAATTGCGTTCAATACTTATAACTCACATCATAAATAAATTTTAAAATAAATAATTGTAATTAAAACGCATTAAAATTTTAACTTAAAATTTTAATAAGTTACTTAAAATTACTTAATATTAATAATAAAATTACTTAATATTAAAATTAATTAATAATTACTTAAATTTTTACAATTTTTAAAGTAATTAAGACATTTGTGAAGTAATTAAATGATACCGATGTATATGTATATAAATAATGTTCTCTTGAAGAATTTCTATGTATGAAATTAACGCCATAATTAAATAAAAATTTTTTTTAATTAAAACTTATACAAAACTTACTATTTGCAGAGAATATTAAGAATTCGATTTTAATTTATTCTATATGTAAAAATTGTAAAGTAATTAAATTATTAAAAGTGCATGAAATACCGTTACTTATGAGTACAAATAAAGCTCGCTCGACACTTTTTGTGCGGGATTAAAATTTATGCAAAACTTACAATTAGCTTAATAATCAAAGCGTTAAATATGGAATTGAAAGCTTCACAATGTTTACTATTTGCACAGTAATTAAATTTTTCTAATTATATGTGATATCTGCACCTATTTGTGAAGAATATAAAATTTTATGTAAGAAATTTTAATTTATTCAATACTTACATATTGCTCAATATTTAAAATGTTAAAATTGGGATTATAATTCATATACGATTTTAATACGAATTTATATACGAGTATCAAAAGATAATGTGATACCGATACCTATGTATATATACAATGTTAGTTTGAATTTTTTTTGTTGTATTGAATTAAACTTTATAAATACTTATAGTTTACACAATAACTAAAGTGAAAAAAAATTTTATAGTTGTATCTAAAACTTAAACAATTAAAAATTTTTAAAATTTTCGCAATTATTAAAATATACAGAACGGAGTTAAAATTCATCCAATATTCTCAATTTGCGCAGTTAAAAGTGGAATTAAAATTTATTTAATGCTTACGATTCGCACAGTAATTAAATTATTAAGTTATTAAATTATATATAAAATGCCCGCTTCAAATTATTTTGAACGGAATTAAAACTTTACATAATTTACAGTCGCAAAATAGTTGAAGTACATAGTATTATTAAGTAATTAAATTATATATAAAATGCCCGCTTCAAATTATTTTGAACGGAATTAAAACTTTACATAATTTACAGTCGCAAAATAGTTGAAGTACATAGTATTATTAAATAATTAAATTATATATAAAATGCCCGCTTCAAATTATTTTGAACGGAATTAAAAGTTTACATAATTTACAGTCGCAAAATAGTTGAAGTACATAGTATTATTAAGTAATTAAATTATATATAAAATGCCCGCTTCAAATTATTTTGAACGGAATTAAAAGTTTACATAATTTACAGTCGCAAAATAGTTGAAGTACATAGTATTATTAAGTAATTAAATTATATATAAAATGCCCGCTTCAAATTATTTTGAACGGAATTAAAACTTTACATAATTTACAGTCGCAAAATAGTTGAAGTACATAGTATTATTAAATAATTAAATTATATATAAAATGCCCGCTTCAAATTATTTTGAACGGAATTAAAAGTTTACATAATTTACAGTCGCAAAATAGTTGAAGTACATAGTATTATTAAGTAATTAAATTATATATAAAATGCCCGCTTCAAATTATTTTGAACGGAATTAAAAGTTTACATAATTTACAGTCGCAAAATAGTTGAAGTACATAGTATTATTAAGTAATTAAATTATATATAAAATGCCCGCTTCAAATTATTTTGAACGGAATTAAAAGTTTACATAATTTACAGTCGCAAAATAGTTGAAGTACATAGTATTATTAAGTAATTAAATTATATATAAAATGCCCGCTTCAAATTATTTTGAACGGAATTAAAAGTTTACATAATTTACAGTCGCAAAATAGTTGAATTATTAAGTAATTAAATTATATATAAAATGCCCGCTTCAAATTATTTTGAACGGAATTAAAACTTTACATAATTTACAGTTGCAAAATAAATGAAGTACATAGTATTATTAAGTAATTAAATTATATATAAAATGCCCGCTTCAAATAATTTTGAACGGAATTAAAACTTTACATAATTTACAGTCGCAAAATAGTTGAAGTATTATGCAGTATTTACAAGTTGCGCAGCAAATAGAATATTAAAAGTACACGTGATATCTATACTTGTTAATATAATGTATTCGCTTAAAAATTTGAATTTATAAAAGTTTAAAGAATGCTTTCAATTAGCACGGTTATTAAGATATTGAAAGTGGAAATTAAAATACATACAATAATCAATATTTTCCCTGAGATGAAAGTACTGTAAATATTTGGGTTATGCATACCTGTATATTCGTAATGTTCGATTATAATTTTAAGCATAGAATTAAAATTTTAATATCGCTCAGTAATTATTTAAAATTTGCGCAGTAATAAGTGCATTAAAATAATGTTTAGTATTGAAAAATGACTTGTTTTAAAAGGGATTGTTTATTTAATGTGCTGTATTATTCACCCTTTATTCTAGTTTGAATAAATGTGATTTACATTAATTTTGACTTCCATCCCATTTGAACGATTTCAACAAACATATGGCAGGCCTGTTGGCTATCTGAAAGTGTTTTGTGAATTTGAATGAAACACTAGTTCACAACTGATAAAAACATTAGGAGACGCATCAAGAAAATATTTGTATTAAAAAGCATAGAACGAAGGCTCTCTGAAAGTGTTTTGTAAATTTGAATGAAACACTAGTTCACAACTTATAAAAACATTAGGAGACGCATCAAGAAAATATTTGTATTAAAAAGCATAGAACGAAGGCTCTCTGAAAGTGTTTTGTAAATTTGAATGAAACACTAGTTCACAACTGATAAAAACATTAGGAGACGCATCAAGAAAATATTTGTATTAAAAAGCATAGAACGAAGGCTCTCTGAAAGTGTTTTGTAAATTTGAATGAAACATTAGTTCACAACTGATAAAAACATTAGGAGACGCATCAAGAAAATATTTGTATTAAAAAGCATAGAACGAAGGCTCTCTGAAAGTGTTTTGTAAATTTGAATGAAACACTAGTTCACAACTGATAAAAACATTAGGAGACGCATCAAGAAAATATTTTTATTAAAAAGCATAGAACGAAGGCTCTCTGAAAGTGTTTTGTAAATTTGAATGAAACACTAGTTCACAACTTATAAAAACATTAGGAGACGCATCAAGAAAATATTTGTATTAAAAAGCATAGAACGAAGGTTCTCTGAAAGTGTTTTGTAAATTTGAATGAAACACTAGTTCACAACTTATAAAAACATTAGGAGACGCACCAAGAAAATATTTGTATTAAAAAGCATAGAACGAACGCTCTCTGAAAGTGTTTTGTAAATTTGAATGAAACACTAGTTCACAACTTATAAAAACATTAGGAGACGCACCAAGAAAATATTTGTATTAAAAAGCATAGAACGAACGCTCTCTGAAAGTGTTTTGTAAATTTGAATGAAACACTAGTTCACAACTGATAAAAACATTAGGAGACGCACCAAGAAAATATTTGTATTAAAAAGCATAGAACGAAGGCTCTCTGAAAGTGTTTTGTAAATTTGAATGAAACACTAGTTCACAACTGATAAAAACATTAGGAGACGCATCAAGAAAATATTTTTATTAAAAAGCATAGAACGAAGGCTCTCCGAAAGTGTTTTGTAAATTTGAATGAAACACTAGTTCACAACTTATAAAAACATTAGGAGACGCATCAAGAAAATATTTTTATTAAAAAGCATAGAACGAAGGCTCTCTGAAAGTGTTTTGTAAATTTGAATGAAACACTAGTTCACAACTTATAAAAACATTAGGAGACGCATCAAGAAAATATTTGTATTAAAAAGCATCGAACGAAGTCATGAAATTTTTTTAATAATAGCAATGGTATTTAAGTTAACTAGAAGACATTTCAAATAATAGCTATTAAAGTAAGTATAAAGTTTAGTAAAGTAAGTAATTTACTATTAAAGTAAGTGAAATTAGTTATGTTTAATTTAAATGTGAATAATTTAAACTGTAAGTTGTGGTGGTAGTTTCGATAGAATAATTGAACAGATTAAAAAAAAAAAAAAAAAAAATAGAGTTTTTACCACTTCTTACAATTTTAGTTGCCTGTGGCATCCCAGCACATGCTCGTTTGCTCTATGTATGAAAAAGTCGTATTTTAAAAATTCGCTTTCTCAGAAACTATTCGATCGGTTTCACTCAAATTTTGTATTTTGCTATGTAAAATATTCTTTAAAATTATATAAAAGAGTGTATATCTTAAAATTTAAATCTTATAATTCGAATAATATTAAATAAAACGATTAAAAATTATAAATATTTATTAAAAATATTTTTTGCATGGAAATATCTTTGAATAATGGAATTTTTTTATATACGTGAAAATTTTTTCAATTAGCTTTAAAATTTCTCGAGATATGGTGAAATACTAAAAAAGAGTAAAATTAACATTAAAGGGTCCAAACTTTAGACCGCTTTCCTGACCAAACTATCGGGAACATATTTTCCAGATTGTGGCCATCTCCTACATTTTGAGGCTCATAAATTCGAATCTGTCGAAAAAAAAGGCATGTTTATTCGGAGATCGAACGTTTTTGTGTCTGATTTCGTAACTGAAAATATCGTCTGCACGAATTAATTAGCAAATTTGAGGTTATCCTCTTCAAATTATTAAGATTGAATCCTAGAACGTGAAGATCCGATTATTAGATCAAAAAAGAGGATATATATATATATATTTTTTATTCTACGCATTCTACATCTTAAGAAGAAATCCGTTACAAATGAATTATTGATGTTGGTAGCATGCACATTATCATCAATAAATCCTAACAATGGATAATAAACGCCTTCTCGAATCAGAAAGCATAACGTGCATCATTTTTCTAATCCATCGATTGAAATATTGCTGATAAACGTGAGTTAGAATAATTCAATCAACATTTTTCTTTCACGTTTGGTTAATTAGTATTATATGTAAATATATTATCCTTATTACACGCAGGGGGTTAATGGTGACCTTTGAATATAAGTTAAATCACGCTACAGCGTTTAATATAAAACACCAGGAAATCTTTTTGCAAAACAATGGTCTATTTCAACATGTCTATTTTCTAAAAGAGATTGTCGCAATCTCTTTTAACGCAATTTTTAAATTTTTAATATTTTGTAATTTTTACAATTCGCAATTTTTAAATAGATTAAATTGATCTATTTTGTAGATTCGAAAAATTTAAAATTTTTTAATTTTGTAAACATTTATAAAATATTTTCGGAACCTAGAAGCCAAATTATTACGATGCAATTATCACCTTAATGGTTTTTGTAACTCTTTCAGAGTTTGCAACGTAAATGTGTTTGTATTTAAATTATTTTCCAATAAATTCTGATTTTTTTTGCACCAAGTTTTTATTGTTATTTCTTTAAGTAGTTAAATATTTTTCCTTAACTCTTTCTAATATATTTTTCATCTAATTTTATCGTAATTATTTATCGCACTAATTTTACTAACTTATAGGCTTCATTAAGTTTCTTATCTATAAGAAGTTAAGAAATTTTTTTAAAGTTATCTCTCTGAATTTTTAATAGTTTTTCATATAAGATACATTAATATTTATTATGGAATTAAAAATAATTTTTTAATATTAAAATATAAATTTAGTTAATAATACATTTTATTTCATGCTTGAAATGTATTATAGGAAAATGTAATTATAAAAACATTGTGGAACAGGAAGTTTAACACAGGGAAGTTTTTATGGTATTTATGCTAATACTTTATTGCCTAATTCAGATGTGGAGTTTTTAAACCTCCTAAAATAGCAGATTTTTCCTGAAACGACAATTTTAGAATGTTGTTTTTGTCGAAGTGCACAAATAAAAACGTTATATATAGCATGGGGTCGCGAAAAAGTTGCAATTAACTTCTAAGGGAGCTATGGCACATCACATCAGGATTAAAATTGCATAGAAACCCATGCCCAGAAGCGTCGTCATACAAGTTTAAGGGTGCTTATCTATTATGACCTGCTCAAAAGCACAAGAAAAACAATTCATAATGGGGGAGTGCGCACCTAGCGGCGTATGACGATATTTCCAGGAATGGGTTTCTCTGCTATTTTTATCCTGATGAAGTGCCCTAACTTCCGCAGAAGTTTGTCGCAACATTTATGTGATCCCCTGTTACAGATAACGTTTTTAAACTTGAAAAAAAGATTAAAAATGTCATTAAAAAGTTAAGCTTCGAAAAAAAGAATCGATTGCAGATTTGAATTCAGCGATACAAAAATATTCAAAATCTGTTAAAAACTCAAACGCAACAGAAAAAAAAATTGCTCCTCAGTGTAATTAATCCTAAAAATCCATACCAATTATTATAATAGTATACAATTAAGCTTTTTTTTTTATTTAGAAAATAATTTATAACATATCATATTATTGAAAGAGTTTTGGTATTTTTTATTTGTTTTAGTTTTGAATGTTTTGTAATTGTAAAAAATAAACATTGTTTTTTTATCTGTTTAGGGTATCTAGTATTTAGTCACAAGTATCTAGAAATTTTTAAGACACCCCTATGAAGTTTTAATGCTTTTTTATATAAATTTTTTAATACTTTTAATGAGATATAAAATATAAAATTACTATTTTTTTTTAAAAATAAAAATATAAAATGATGTATCAATAAAATAATTTATCAATAAAATTTAATTTAATAAACAAATATAATTTATTAAATAAATATGTAATTATAAAAGCTGATTATTATTATTACGAAAAAGCTATATTAATAATTATAATAAATACATAATTAAAACTTTTTACTTATTTATTTAGAAAAATAATCTATAAATTTATATTCTGAAAAAGGTCTAGATATTTTTTTGTTGTTGCTCGTTTTAATTTCGAGGTGTTTTGTTATTGTAAGAAAAAAACGTTTTTCTTTATCTGTGAAGAGTTAACTCTCAAGGTCTTGCCAGTCGAAAACAAAATTTTGTCTCCAGAAATAGACAAGTGACTCGTGAGACAAGACGGATTGAAAATAGTTTTAAAAAATAGTTAGTAGATTCTTAGACAATGTGTAGATTCTCAAATGAGAGTTTTTTTTAAGAAGGTAAGTTAAGTTATACGTTTAAATGACTTTCTTGTAATAGTACACTGTGCTAACTTCACTTGCATACAATTTAATTTTTATTATAAATTTTTATTGCTGCAATTATGGGAAAAGAGTTGTTGTTTAAAAGCATAAAATTAGGATTCGATATTATTTATTCTTGCAGTAATACATTGCGCAAACATCTCCGTGCATATATATATATATATATATATATATATATTGTTAAAATATATATATATATATATATATATATATATATATATATATATATATATATATATATATATATATATATATATATATATATATATATATATATATATATTGTTAAAATATATATATATATATATGTTTGGTGGATTTTATGTTAAAAATGTAATATTAATGTTAATAGTAAAAAAATGAGCAACCAGACTCTTCTGAAAAAGGAACACATTCCATAACACATAAATTTTATTATATTATATTATACTCACCACTATATTATTTATTTGTTTGTTTAATTCTATTTATTTTGTTAAATATGTATGCGTTATGTAGATAAATTGATACAGAGATGCCAACTAGCTCCGGACAGCAAATAAATATTTTAAAGTGGTAGTTTATCAATTGTGATTCTTGGTTTAATAAATTCAATTTAGTAGATTTTTATCCACCACTATTTCCAAATAATTCATAGCTTTATACAATTCACCACTTTATATTATTAGGTCATGCTACACCCCTTAAAAAGCAAGCAAAAATAGTCAAATATTTGCAAAATTTACTTTGAAGTTATTTACCGTTTTTTTTAATCATTTTGGCGTGTCCGGAGCAGTTGGCATCTCTGGTTGATATTAAAACTTTATTGGTTTCAGTAATTAATATCTTTGTTAATAAATCGGTGATTACATTTCAAAAGCTGAAAATAAGTTTATGGTTTAACATTTGATGCAAAATAATTTTGACCGTAATGATACATTTAAATAAGGAAAATAGCAAAAAGTGAATATGATAGCTAAAAGTGAACTAAGTATATGTCTACAATATCGCTCAAATAGTTGTTTCGCTAACCACTGGGAAGAAGCTTTTTTGTAGCACGCGAAAGTGGGCAGATGTGAACTTCTGAAGTAAACCAATTTATTTCCAGGCGCAAAAAGCTCTTAATTAAAAACTACAATCTGAGAAAAGTGGGAGTATATTTTTGTTTATACCAAGTGGATATTTCTTTCTCTTATCTACCACTTAAACTTCAAAAAAAGTAATGTGCAAGTAAAGTAATTACTTCAGGTTCAAGGAAAACGTTTATATAATGGTAGATAAAGCTACTTTTTGTTGCTGCAAAATTTATCGAAGCAATATACCGCTTGTGCGACCTTTTTTTTGGTTTTTTTGTTTTGTTTGAAAAAGTAACTGTATGCCGCTAGGCGCAAAAGGGTTAATGTATATGTTACAATAAAAAAAAAAAATAATAAAAAAAAAATAGTGACTATGCAGCTGTCATAATCTACATTTTTCGACAAGAATTTTCTCAACTTGCATGTAAATAGCCATTTTATACCTGCGATAAGGCAGGGATAGCCTGGTTGAAAGGGCGCTGGACTGGATTCATGTTCGTGAGAATGGGAGTTTGAATCCTGCCGGCTGAAGACTCCCCGTGTAGTAAATGGTGATTGGTGCACATTAAATCTGTCGGGTCAAAAAGTCCTCCATGTTCCCGTAACAAATTAAACCCTTGGGGAGTATTGAATTCGCTGGTTCAGGTCAAAATTACGATCTGTGGATGAATGAATGGATGTATGAATGGGTCCGCTCTGTAAATGAGTGTGATGCATGGGTGCGGTAGAAGTCGAATTCTTGGCCATAGGCTGCACCATTGGAAAACAAGAACAATCGCTCCCCTTTGCCTTAATGGTCGACACAACAACAACATACCTGAAATAAAAGAGTCGATGCAGACATAACAGAGATGTTAATTCACTCCGATTTGTAAGTAAATATTTCTAGTGGTGAGGAAATGTAAATTCTTTCTAGTTTATTTCTCATTTTAAGTAATTTTTTCACCACAGCATGTCATAAATTCGAAATATTATATGAAAAGCACCTTATTGCACGCATCTCGTTAATCTTATAAGAAAGTAAGAGTATTCGTATTCCACAAGTTTCACTATTTGATTGGCTACCAATTTTTTAAAAGTTGTACAAAAAGCGGAGCAGTTTGCATTCCTGATATAACGTTGTTAATGTACTGTTTTTTTTAAACAATAAGTTCATGCATGCATTTTCATTTGTATGTTAACAAAAAAGATGCTTTGCCATGTACAAATTTCATTCAGGTATGTATTTCATTCAGTGAAACATGACTGGCATGGCTTATAAATAATTCGAAAATTTTCGTGCGCTGATAAATAGGAATTGGAGATGTCTAGCTTTTGAGCAAATGATATTAAAATATAATTTTTACAATGACTATTATAATCTCTAAAATTATATTGCAAATGGCATTTTAATATCGTCAGCTCTAATAAATATGTTATGGAAATAAAGCTGACGCGCATTGAGAAAAAATATATTCTATTTCCATGACATATTTATGCATCTCTCGCCGCTTACAGTAATCATTCTTATCATCACGCAAAATAAAATAATGCTTCTTCGTTTTTCCCGCCTTTACATTAAGTAAATTATTTATCTCAATATTTATTGATGTTTCTAAACACAAAATTATGATAAAAACCAAGGTTTTGTCCTTGAAAACAAGTGTTTTTCTAAATTTTAGACCTTTATTTTTTTTTAAGTACGTGCATTAATGCGTAAACGAACAAATTCTAATAGTGCAATGAACAAAAACTGCTTCCAGGTATGTAAATATAAAATCTTTTGAGTAAATATAGAATGATATTTCTTTTATGTAATGAAAGGGCCGTAAGGCCTCAGACGCCCAGTTCCACTACAACGAAAGAACGAACCTCGTATCTAATATTAGATTCACCTTTGACTACTTCTAACCAAGGCTGAAAGCCCATATATATCGAGACGGAAAAGAGTAAAAACTGGTAACAAATAAATTTCGTTTTTTAGTTTTTTTTCCGGGAATAATAAAAATCCATAACTACCAATTGTTTTAACGGATGCAATTTTTATATTGAATTGCTTCTTCGCCGTGAAAATTTTCCTTACAGTGAATTGTTATTGTTGAGAATAGATTAACTCCTCCCGAATATTATCTAATATTGAAATAGTTCTTCTACCAGTATTTTCTCTTTTCCGCCCGGCCTGCTTCTAAATAGCTTTTCTATCAGAAAATATTTTCTTTAGATTAGCTAAAATAGTTTGACAGATTAGTGGCCACGTTTAAAAAATGCATAGAATCGAACTACTACTAGAACGAATTTTGTATTTTTTCCAATTATTCATTTATCCACCACACTTAAATTTTATAACATTACGAAATGCACCTTTACGCATAAAGTGGTTCAAAAATTGTGATTAAATAAAGTAAATATTTTTATATCTTGTTACAACTTTCAGTTAAAAAAAAAAAAATTAGAAGCCTAAATCTCGAAATTCGGCTGCTATAATTCCAGGTGCCCACAGGCACACCTTCAGACAGGTACACTGTATATGAATCCAGTTCCAGTTCAAGTTGGCTGCTATGCATTATTAGTGCATTCTTTACTTTTCTTGACGTAATAATTATGGATCTGAAATCAGCTTGTTAAATAACCGTGATTATTTGTAGTTATTAAAGTCCATAATAGTAGTAGATTAACTCATTCGGAGTTAATAGTTTGATTAGATAAAGTATTTGAAAATGTGCACCTTATAAAGTTAATTTCACGTTTTAAGTGTTTCACCATTTCAAAAGGGTTCGCATTTTTGAATTTCTGTTTTAAAAATTCCTTAAAAACCCTCCGTTTTTCTTAAAATTTCGAATATTGCCGTTTAAATTTACTTGAATAAAAATGGTAAAAAAAATGTATGTACCTTCCGAAACCTCTTTGATCATTTCTAAATGATAAAAAATGATTGATCATAAATATATATATTTTTTTATATTTCTTAAACGAGTTTTTACAATTGTGCGCAAAAAGTTTTTGAATCGCATAAAGCAACCAAGAGCTATGGAGAATTACGCAAATAGCAAATTTACATTAGAGGGTCCGAACTTTCTACAACTCCTCTTGTCCTAGCTATTGAGATAATATTTTCCAAATTTAGGCCAATTTTAGATGGCAGAAATCCTAATCTGTGGATAAGGGGATATGTTTATTCAGCGAAAGTACGTTTCTGCGTCTGATCCTGTAATTTTAAAAATCACCTACTCTTATTTATTAGCACTTTTAAGGCACCACGCCAACGCCTCCTATAACTGAAAGCCTCCACACGGTTTTTTATAGGTAGTCCGATCAGACCACTGTGAAGGATATCCACTTTCCGAACGAGTCATTTCATACAAAATCTAGTTAAAATAAGAAAGTGGTAACAAATATATGACTAAAAATTTTTTTTATTTATGAATATTATTGGTTTGCCTTATTCACTAGTCAACCACTACAGATTCAATTCTCAAATATATATGTTAAATTTCTCTCAATTACTTTTATAAAAGTTTTTGGGTTCGTGCGCACAACTGGTTCACTTTTTAAATAGTCTGCGCGGACTACTTATAAAAGACCGTGTGGAGGCTTTTTGATGTAGGAGGTGATGGCCACACCCGCTTGATTTTAGTATATCGTATTTAGTATAAGTCTGACCAATTGATTATTTATGCATTGTCTGACGGAGGGATAAACATTGCTTTTCAACACCATATCAAAAATTGATCAAGTCGCATATTCTTAGCACCAAGTAATAAATTACTCCTCCAAACATCTTCGGAAAATGAAACATTTTTGGTTGCACAATCATTAAATTACTGTAACCAATACCAGTTGTTTTATGCATGAAAAAACATGTATGAAAAAACTCATAGTACATATTCCGGGCTGCCAACGTTCTACGCTTTTTGTAAAAATTTATTCTAGTGGTACCTAAGTTAATGGATTATGTTTTTTATTCATTTGAACTTATTTTCCACACCACTACATGCAGTTAATTTATAAGGTCAAATTCAAAGCCACTTCGTTCTAGCTATTTCGTGGCAAGGCTTTTAAAATTTAGAGACTTATTTCGTATAAATATCGACGAATCAGAATCAATTGATGCCTAACCAAAACCAGTTGGTTTTCTGACTGAAAAGCACGTTTATGAAATAGTTATGGTACATAGTTTTTATACTAATTGAATATTTATTTCTGCTCCCTTCCACTTTCGCTTTTAAAAAGCACAGTAAGTTTACTTTCAAATTCAAAAATTTATATTGCTAATATATTAACCCCTTGGGGACGGGTGATCCAATAAGCATTCGTACAAAATCAGAGTCAGGGTGTAAATAAATAAAAAACGGTAACTTAAATGTAAGTATTGCTAATTTGACAGACTTACTTTGCTTTTTCTTTAATTATTGTTAGCTTAATCATATATATATTTTATTTTATAACCGTCATTGAATAGCCGACCCAATTTCATGGGTTTACGACTACTAATGTTCAACTCCGTAGCCTTGTAATTTTGAACCAATCCAGAAGACAAGGAAACTCCTGGATCAGTACCCCCAGAGGTATTGATTAATTATGGGAATATGGAGGACTTTGAGACTCGACAGATTTAACGTGCATCAGTCGCCATTTACTACACGGGAAGTCTTCGGCCGGCGAGGATCGAACCCACAACCTCTTGGACTGGGGCCCAGCGCCCTACCGACCAGGCTATCCCGTCCCTAATCATACATATAATCAATATTAGTTCAAAGTATAACTAAATAATTTTATTTCGAACTAAGTAATGGAGGATTAAATAAATCAAATAATTATAACCCTGTCCACAAATAAACTGCTGAAGAACTAATTTGATTACCAGTTTTATCTTTTTACCCTGATTGATACGGTTTTATACTGGCACGTATTAGTGACAGTCGGCGCGAAAGGGAATTATTTTTCGATAACGAGTGGCTTGAAAAACTATCAATTGAAATAAAACACTACCGCTACAACATGATTAAGTCCAGGGAATATAAGGTTTCTCATTTGGTGAACAACCACATAATGTGGTAGCCATTGTCTTCATCAGATGTTAAAGAACTCATTCCTTCTCATAAGTTGACCAGCCCTCTCAGTAAACTAAAGACTGGTAGTAAAAGTTTTACACGGATAGTTGTGAACTCAAAGCTTTACTTTTCTAATTCCATAATCTGAGAACAGGAATACCACGAAGAGATCCTCCAATGATGGGAACAAGTTTTTTAATAATTGGAAAAGTAAAGATGAGATTTTGAATGTTCTAAAAATTTTGCTACCAGTATTTTTAGTTTTCTGGTGACTCTGGTAATCTTACCTTTACAGCTCAGAGCTTTAACGAATATGCCATCAAAACCACTTTTCTTCCCTACGAATACATTTCTCAATGAGGATTTTTTAGTACTAGTAGGCAAATCACAATTAAAATGCCGATTGCCAGCATAATTTTTTTTAAAATTTCGACAACACTTAAAATAAGCCAAGATGATTATCAAGACTATTATAATAAAAATGCGTAGATATTAAAAATATTTTTATATTATGGTGGTCAAAATCATTTGAAATCAAATTTTTATAAAGAAAAATCAAATACTAAGACTTTGCTTACACTTTAAATATAAAAATCAAAATCTTCTCAAAATTTAAAAAAATTGTTATCAAAGAACTATGTATTAAAATAATGCTTTACAAAATTATCTAAATAATTTCAATATTATTATTTAGTACAATAATTGATTAGCTTAGAGTAATCGGAACTGTCTTGAATTTATCCATTAAATTCGAATTTTGTGGTTGAAAAAAAAAAAAAACTGTTTCCGTGGGAAAGAGGTTGAGAATTCGTCTTCTTCTTCTCATTGGCACGACAGCCCAGGATGGGCCTTGGCCTTCTCAACAAGCCTATGCCAAGACATTCTTCCCTTAGCCAAGGTTCTCCAGTTTCTTATCTTTAAAATTTGTAGGTCCTTTTCAAGGCAGTCTAAAAATCTTAAGTTTGGCCGTCCTTTTTTTCTTGTACCTGTTGGCCTGGCACTGAAAACTTTTTTAGTTGTCCTGCTATCCTCCATTCTTACTATGTGGACTGCCCATTTAATCCTTTGAATTTTGATAAATGTAATGACATCAGGCTCTTTATATGATTTGTAAAGTTCCGTGTTTGATCTTCTAAACCAGGTACCGTTTTTATTTATTCCACCAAAAATGCTTCGCAGTATTTTTCTCTCAAATCTAGCTATTATATTTTCACCTCCACGGGTCATTGCCCAGGTCTCACATGCGTATGTAAGCACTGATTGTATGAGACATTTATAGAGTAGCACTTTTGTTTTTCTTTTTATTAGGCTTGACTTAAGATATTTTCTTAGACCATAAAAACACTTATTGGCTATCGTTATTCTCGTGTGTATTTCTTGTGTAGTGTCGTTTCTGTTGTTAATCTTCGACCCCAAATAGGTAAAGCTATCAACGGCTTCGAATTTGTATGCTCCAATTTCAAAGTGTGTTTCTTCATAGCCAGCTTTTGTGCAGGGCATATATTTAGTTTTATTTTCATTGATTCTTAATCCCATCTTAATGGCTTCCTTCTCCAGACATAAAAAGGATTGTGTTAGTGCGATCTAGCGATAATATCTAAATCATCAACAAAAGTCAATATTTGAACTGATTTGTTGAAGATATTTCCTCGGGTGTTGATGTTTGAGTCCCTTACTATTTTTTCTAATGCTAGATTAAAGAGGAGACATGCCAAGGCATCTCCCTGTCGTACATTGAGAATTCGTCACGGTTCCTAAAATACAAGAATAAGAGGTTTTGAATATTAATATTTCGAAAAGTGGTTACAAAAAATGTAATTGATTTTTAAAAATATTTATAATCGCTACTGCACATTATTTTTCATATGTATTGTTTACTTAGATCTTATTCCGATCAGACGCAAGTGACAACTTGTTTGGTCGTTGATGTAGAAAAAAATTAATTATTACATGTAGCAATGTATTTTAAACCTGAAATTCGTTTACTTAATAAATTGCTAACTCAAACTATTCATTTCTGTGTCAACTTCTCCCATTCAGGTGGGTAATTAATTTTAATATTGAAAGTAGTCGTAAATTTTATTTACATTGATTTTGACAAATACTGCATAGAATCAGTGTTATCTAGAACCTATAGAAAATCTGTAAATCGACCAGAAAAATACTGTCAAAATTTAAAAAAAAATCTTAGCTATTGCTTTTTCATTACCAACTTTAACTCGTTCTGGTGATTTTGGACTTTGATTGAATTATATATTTTTTGACAATTTGGATTCCTTGCCACTCTGGCGACAACTATCCAAAAGCTACCACCATACTTTAACAATAAAGAGATATACTATACCTATTTAACACGTTGAATGCCACGCTAATTTTACATGGCTTGCTCGTCTGGCCACACGCGGTAAATAACTACAAACTAAATTTGAAAATATAGACAGATTTTGCTAGTTTATAAAATGTTTAGCATGACATATCTTTACGCTTTATTTAAACTAAAACTGGGTGCCTGGGCCGCGCAGCGGCCCCTAACCCATTCAATATGAAATAATACATTGAATAAAAACATTTTGTAATTTGCTACATTATGGTAGCAAGAAATAAAATAAAAATGGAAATTACATGCATTGTTTGACATTTATGGTTTTAATTTTCTATTTCATTGTGATTAATTCTATTGGAGAATATTTCTGTTAATTTATACAATAAATTTCAAGATTATTATTTTAGGTTTTTTAAAGTTCTATTGAGTTCAGAGTTTGTATTTTGTTTTTAATTTTTCGGTTGATCAGGATGCACTACAGGATGACACACGATTTATGTGGTGCAGAGCATGACATATCTGAAAAAAAGTGGTGAATTATATATACCTACGAATTGTTTAAAAATAGTGGTGGATAAAAATCTACTAAATTGAATTTATTAAATCAAGAATTAAAATAATTAAGTAAATTTTGAATAAATTTTCTGCAATTCCATAAAAGAGTGCAAATTTTACAGTTCTATATCATGTTATGCGCTGTCAGCCAGCTGTTTTTCGCGGCCTATGTGAAAGGTCAGAGTTAGCAAGCGGTGGCAGACCAACACCTCCCAGATAAGAGCAGGCCTCAGCCAACGCCTCCTTTAACTGAAAGCCTCCACACGGTTTTTTATAGGTAGTCCGATCAGACCACTGTGAAGGATATCCACTTTCCGAACAAGTCATCTAATACAAAATCTAGTTGAAATAATAAGAAAGTGGTAGCAAATATATGACTAAAAATTTGTTTTATTTATGAATATTATTGGTTTGCCTTATTCACTTGTCAACCAATACAGATTCAATTCTCAAATATATATGATAAATTGCTCTCAATCACTTATATAAAAGGTTTTGGGTTCATGCGCACAACTGGTTCACTTTTTAAACAGTCTGCGCGGACTACTTATAACAGACCGTGTGGGGGATTTTTGATGTAGGAGGTGATGCCTCAGCACGGGTTACCAAAAATATCCTTTAGTAGTCCAAACGTAATGACATATTTCGTATTTTCAACCACTGCGCAGCTTAGTACCCTTAACGAAATGACATCTTTCTTAATTTTCATCTACTGCGCAGTTAACTTCGTTAGATCGGACTACTAAATTGATCCGTGCTGAGGCCTTCCTTCTTCTAGGAGGTGTTGGGCCGACGCAGCCTAAATGTATAAATGTAATTTCAGTTGACGCGGCCTAAATGGAAAGTCCAGTGTCAGCCACTGATGACTGACGCGGTGCTCAACGTGTTAATACGCATTCACTGATAATCTAACTTAAGATTTTTACTTATCATAACTTGTTAGTACATGTTACATGAATCAGTTGGCGGTGTTTCGCGCCAAATACCGAGCTGACACCAATATCCAATATACACTGATAGAGGTCACAGTTTCTTATGTGTTGTCTGACAAAAGTTTGCAGCGGATATTTTATGTTCCTCAAGTATCCTTTTATATCTACTTTTAATATTGAAACGATACCAAAAGTGGTATAATATATGATAATAAATTAAGTGGCTATATTCTACTAATTTCATTTCAAAAAGTGGCAGCTCCTTATAGGTTCAGGCTTGCCTACTGCTACGCTTTTTGCAAAATATTTTATAGAATAGTAGACATTTAAAAATCAAAGCTCTCAGAGTTTTTGATGATTTTGCCATTATTTAAAAAGTCTTACCGCAAAAGAAAGAGTCCTAGTCCTAGTGTTTTTATTTTATTGGGCACCTGGGCCGCGAAGCGGCCCCTATCCCATTCATCTGGAATTTTAACACAGTTTTGGTTGAGCATTGAGGTAAGCAGGCAGTGGAGTTGCTTTTATGAATGTTTCAAACACTTTGCTTGAATAACTAAAAAGGAATCAAAAATAAAATAAGCAGCTTGCTCTAAACTGTGTGTGTTTGATTTTGGAGTTGTTCAGAACTGTATCAGCACGAGGAAAAGTTATTTTCAGAAAGGTTGATGAAATTATTTGTTTTGATAGTTATGATATGAGGCGTCGGAGGTGAAATGTGCAGCTATTGGTTTGCAGTTTTTATCTTTGATATAATTTTCAAATTTAAAGACTTCATTAAAATTTGCTGTTTTACATTCTATGGCTTTATCGAAAAAATCTGCGTTTAGCTTGTATATATGCTGTGATAGAGTTGGTATTTTGAGGTCTGCATGTATATTGGTATTTCGTATGAACCATATTGCACTGGTTATTTTTCTAAGGATCTTGTTTTGGCATTGGTTTAATTTTTTCTTCAGTAGATGTTGAGGTATCGTTGTCCAGGCATAGGTGAGTATTGGGCGGATCATTGCTGTATATAGTAGCTTCTTTAGTTTAAGTGACATATTCTGATTATATATTAATGGTTGTATGGCAAAAGAAAGAGAAAAAAGTGGCATTGTATATGAACTTTTAAATCATTTATATGCAGTGGTGTAGAAAATAAGTTCAAATATAGAAAAAATTATAAATTGAAACATAAACTTAGGTTCCACTGAAATTTTTTTTTAATGAAAAGTGCTAAGAGTTGGCAGCCCTGTAAGTCTATATCTAGCCACAGAAACCTAAATCTTTAATAAATTATGATGGAAGATAATATTGTAAATTGTCCTAGACACTGATAAACAAAAACAATTGTCCTGCTACTAAAAACCTTATGTATCTCGACCTCGAATTAAAATTCTTTGGGCTCGGGGAGGGGGGCGAGAACTTGACCCTTCAAAAGTGAGCCCGAACTTATCTCTAATCATAAAAATATTCACTTTCTTTAATATTCTAATCCAGTTTCATATCTTTACGAAATGACGCATTCAAGAAAATGCGTAAATATATTTCCAAGAATTTATTACCCCTTAATAAATGTTAGAATTGTTGGTGTCAACGCTTTCTTTGATTCAGTCTATCGCATTTCTTTCCAAGTTTTCTAACCTTCATTGTAAACACCATTTCTCGATTGATGATAAAATTTTATCCAACTGTTTATAAACAAGGGAAAAAAAATTAGGAGTGATGATGATAGTCGCTTTGAAATTGTACTGTTGAGCACAAAATCTTACTGTTTATAATAAAAAACAATTTGGCTAATCGGGTCACTTTGATGTTAAATAATATTAGGCTCTATTTTTCATTTAGGAAGCAAATCATGTCTTGGCAAAATGGTTAATAAAACAAAATGAAGTCACAAGATGATTTATTTTTATTTCTTCACTTAAGAAAAGATAAGTCTTTTTTTTATTGCTCATCTGATAAATCTTCAGTTACACGGGAGAGTGATTTATCTATTTTTAATCTACTAGCTGGAAATAATTAATTTCTCAGAATGTTAATTTACGCAGTGCATTGATTGATAGAGAGTTAAAATGAACTCTTTTCTATTCTATATCTTTTACTTATTTTCTGAATTGTTAAAGACGCCTGTTTATTTATCTTCGCTTTTAGTGAATATTGAAACAGTTTCTACAAGGCACTTTTTTTTATACGAGTTTCTGTTTTTTATTTTATTTCACGGATTCAGTTTTGTTTTTAATTTTTACTTTATTACAGGGTTCATACGACATTTCAAAAATTTAAAAAGTGGTGTTAATACTCTAATAAAGATACGAATTTCTTATTATAAGCCTTCACTTTAACCCCTTAACAGTGACATATATTGCAGAAAAATGGACCAAAAAGGAAAATCTTTTTGACTGTTTATTTTTGTTCTTTATATTATTATAAAAGTTAGAAAATGGGTTTTTATTACAAAAATAAAATTTTAAACGCTATAGCTACTGTATTTATAATTTTTGCATACACATAAAAAAGTAATGGATTACACACACATCTAATTCAATTAGAGCAAATTAAACAAAATTTTGAAGCTAAATATAATGTAACTAGTATAATATAATATAAAAACACAACAATATGATTCTCAATACATAAATTTTATAAATCTTTTACAGTATGGTATATCCCAAAACACCCACCCACATTTCCCCTTCCTCGACTGAAGTCGTAATCGGTGAAAAACTAGGACCACTATTGCCATCTATTAGGAAAATAGTGAATTAAGTATTCTAAAGTAGAAACGAACACAGCTCGGGCTTCACAAAATAGAAACGTTAATTTTTCTCCTGCCCTAAGTCAGTTCGGGTCGGCGAGAGTCGAGTGTGGAATTCGTATCGACCAGCCATCACTGGGATTCGAACTCTGGTCATCTTATTGTTGGAATTGATTGTGAGATAAATAGCTTCATGCTGATCATTTTATGCTAATTTAATTTAATAAGTTCAGGGGTAAAAAAAATATGAAGGTATAAAAAAGCTCTCTCTATTTTTAATTATCGATCTCGAGTTTTTGGTGGAGAGACAAGGGAACTCCTGGATTAAGTATTAGGAGAAAGTTGCCTTCGTGTTAGACTTTTCGATGGAACTAACCCGCATTTGCGTTACATGGAAAGGAATACCACGAAAACCTTCCTCGGTTAGCTAATCCACGATCCGCCGGATATAGCTTACTTCAGCTCTGTGATCTGTACGATCCGGGTGTAGAATTCGTACCGACCAGCTATCGCAGGGATTCGAACCCAGGTTACTTCACTGGAAGGCGAGCTCTCTATTCCCAGAGCCACCACGGCTAACTGATTTTTCTTTTTATAGGAAACTTCAAGATGCTGTTTTATGTGGTTCGTTAAACCAGTATATCGATTTTTTTACGGTTACCTTAGACCTTCTCTAGAGGCACGGAATGATTACTTTAAGACGATTATTTAAATTAAGTCATTAAAAAATATTTCTTCATGGTAGGCCTGAAGAATGAAAGAGAAAATGTTTCTTTCTTTTCTTCTATTTTTTATTATCTATCTTTCGTTCTTTTTTTTTTTTAAGAAGGAAAACACCAAATATATCCTTTTAAGTGGTGTCAAAAGATAAGCGTTATTTTATTTAGGTTTAAGTTGATGAAAAGATTAATATCATATTACATATCTGATTGTTGCATCTTTTGAGTCACATGGGATTGATGTATGTATCTAATTTTAATCTTCTAGCTGTACACTATATAATACAAATCTATTTACGTAATTTTGATTAAAGGATTTTGTCATGGCAATAAACTGTGCAGTGATAAAGTTCAAATTAGTCTCTCAGCTTTTAATGTTTTATTTCACTTTGTTCACCATTTAATTATTCCTTCATTTTTTTAAGAATATTAAAAGTAAATTTTAAGTTTTAGCTTAATTTTTCTGTTTTTTTTTATATATATAGATTCAATTTATGCAATATGAATGTAAGTTTTTTAGGGCTAGTTGAGAAGTGAATTTAATATTAAAATAATCAAATCCGAGCTATAAACTTTATTTTCGGTTCACGATAAAAGAAATACCGTTATAAATTTATTAAATTTATTTTTTGTTACATTTTCCTTTAATTTTTCATTTTTCACTGTTCAAGTTCTATGTACGTAATATCTACAAATGCGGGGTTTTTTGAAGGGGAGGGGGCAAATTCTGCAGGGCAATTAGATTTTTAGTTTACAAAAATCTTGTGTTTTGGTGAAAAATGGATTTCTTAGATTCTCAATTCCTACTGTAGAAATCCACAAGAAATCGCGAACAATTGATTGAGCCTTTGAACCTTTTATAGAAGATGGTAATTTCTAGATTTTTCCCTTTTTCTCATGTTTAACTAGACAATAAAAAAATATCAAGTAGTTTACACATATATATATATATATATATATATACTCAACAATATGGAAAAGACACTAGGAATACTTAACAACTGAAAAAATTGCTTGAAACTTTCTAAATTTGTAAGATATTTAAGCCAGACTTTATTCATTAATTGCCAATTACGATTCACTACAAAATTGTAAAAAAAATAATTAAAAAATTTCTCCGCGCACGAGCAGTATTAAAGAAGTACTTTCTTACTCATTTCTTATGCAGTTCTTTTTAAAAAAATTTACTTTTAAAACAATAGTATCATAAATAATTTTAAATTTCACCAAAAATATTTTTAAAGTTATAGCAAAAAACCATAAGACAACATAATTTGTTATTTATAAAAGCATCCATATCTCCATAAATATTTAAGCTAGTTTGGCAAAATTTTACGCCTTAATTGCAAATAATAATCAAAGTAATCGATACAAGTTACAAGCCTATTGCTTGATTTTCTGGCATAAGGTGTTCAAAAATACTTGTTTTCTATCATAATCTCTTGTCGGTCTCTCAAACCGTTGAAAGCTTCAAACCTCATTCATAAGCATGAAAAATAGCACGAACTAAACACTTCTAAAGTTATTAAATAATCCTCTAAGCGTTTCTTGAAAAATTATATGTGTCTCTTCCATTATTGTAGGGTATATAGTGATATAAAGAGTACCCAACCGATTCTACTCTGGAAATATCTTCCGGTAATATCCGGAAATATATTTTCTTGAAATATCTACCCATGTAAGAGAAAATGAAAAGATTGTTCGCGAATATATGCCCTTAATTGAAGTAGAATCTTCCTATTTATCTTTTGTGTGTCAATATTTTACAAGGACGACAAAAATGATCAGACTTTGAAAAAAAATAATAAAATATTTTACCTATTATCATTGACGGTCACGGGTAAATACGTAGTCTAACTGTCTGGTCTCTTTTACAAAACATGAAGATCTCCAATATAGAGAAGAATAGCATAATTAGAAAGAATAGGTTTAATAAAGGATTAAAGAAGTTTATTTTTCTCCCTTGCCAAGTATGAAATTCTTCTATACAAACTCATTTTTTTCTTATTTCTCAAGAAGTATTTTGAGAATTATTTCAAAACTTTAAGAAGCGGTTGGTCATGCGATTTCTCATACATATTTCAATAAATTTTAAACCGGTGATAAATTACAAACGAAAAAGAAGGTTTTTGAACACCTCTTGAGGTAAGTTGTAACTTATATCAATTATATTGGCTATTATATGCTATAACTGTAAAAAAATTTTGTAAACCTGCATTAAATATTCATGGAGATATGGACATTTTTATAAAAAAAAAAAAAAAAAAAAAAAAAAAAAACTAGTTTTTTTTGCCTTTCTTTTTTTTACTACAACGGCAAATATATTAAAGAAAATTAAACAAACTCAACAGAGAAATTGTAGTAATTAATTCGAGAAAAAAAATTTAAAATTGCGCAACTTTAAGCATTTAGTATTCCGAATACCCAAATTTCACTACACTATTTCAAACGGTTATGGAAATACAAAAGAGTTACACAAATTCGTAAACTCTTCTTTTTAATATATTTATTATAATAAATTGTGTTTTGATTGTGTACTTACACGCCATTTGTTTTTCTACAGCAAGTTAAGCTTAAAAGCATTAAAAAAGATTGGTGTTTTATCTCACATTTACTGAAAATATTGCATTTTGTTGCGTCCTTAAAAGTAAATATATTTTAATAATTTAGATTCGCTTATATATTTTTTATTCCCATTATTAAAAATAAAAAAATTATCACAATACATTAAAAAAAAATAATTCCCAAAACTATTTTCCTGTTATAAAACTTTGAAAATGTTTGAAAAATTTAATAAAAATATGTTACGTGACTAGCTTTTAACTACATAGTGACTACAATCACTAAAGTTATAGTTACTACACCCTAATTCCTTCAAATAGTCTAAGGCAATTTACTCACTCTTGCTTTGTTAAAACTCAGTGGTCATCCTTGTTTGGATGAAAATATTGATTTCTTTACAGGCAAAATAATTTTTCTGCTTATTGTGCTGCCATCTAGTGGATATTTCGAAAACTTTAAAGCAAATATCTGAAAACAAAAGTAAGGGAAAGTCTGGTATAAAAATGTCCTCAAGATACTACTCCAAACTTTTCACTTGTAATTTTCATAACTTAGAACAAACAACAAACTTATAACAAAGAACAAACTTAGAAAAAACAACAGTTAAACGACTTCATACAACATCTTAATTTTTATTTATTTATTTATTTTTTTGCCAAAATTCATAAATATCATTTTTACGTACTCTGCAAAATCTTTATATCTTGATCAATATTTGATTTTTGTTTCAGGACTACCTGCGTTGAATACGCGGCGGTCAAGAAATCAAGGAAGATGCCGACAGAGAAGAAGTCCTTGCGCTCCGTGGTTGAGGAGGAGTTTACGGACATTGTAGGAGGCCATGGCAAATGGCAAATGAAAATGTATTTCTTCTGTTTCTTGTGTTCCTGGCCACATTGCTTTCACAACCTCATCATGACTTTCTTTGCCCCGAACGTTGACCACTGGTGTGCGAGACCACCAGATGTAAGTATGGATGGTGGTCTCAATACAAAAACCTTATGATTGTTTTTGGTAATATCTGTCGTCACCTTGAAATATCGCTTTTTAGCTCAATTTACCCAAGACAAAATTTTTGATGGATTTCCATTGATGGACCAACATAATCTTGATGGTAACCATCAATAATTCCATCATGAACCATCATATTTTTTGATGGTAACCAACATAAGTAACCATCACCTCAATTTAGGATTTTGGGCTGATTTATGAAAGTCCAGTATAAGAACAGCACCGTGTTTTGATAATTTGTTCATGTTGAACCAACACGAATTTCCATCATAGTATCTTAGAAATCAAATATTGGAAAGATCATGAACAACCAGCATCCCAATGTAGGAATTCGGACTGATTTATGATGATCCAACATATGAAGACTCCCAAATTGTTCTGATGGTATATTCCTGAGAACCAACAAGAATTTCCGTTAAACCATCATTGGGATGCATAGTTGAAACCATCATGGTTTGTTGGTCCATGAGAGCCAAACTTCTCCTGATGGTTAACCATCATAGTATTAAAGTATCAACTTCCATCATGGAATGATGGAAGTTTGTTGGTATATTAAAAACGATGAACACGTAATGGAAAATGTTGATGGTGACAATCAAATAATGTTGGAGCATCATGAATCGCATTGAAACCAACATAAACCATCAATATTTTTTGATGGGATCATCAAGAATTTTGACTTGGGTATACTGTTGTGTGTTTGTGACAGTTAATGCAAATGGTTCGGTTAAGTTTTATCCATTTTCAGCCAGTGTTTCTTTTGTCTAACAATGAAAATGGCTCAAATTATCAATATTATATAAGACGCAGTTCTGAGAAAATGTAAAGTCTTTAAATCTAATTGTTTTAGGATTTAAAAAGTTATTTCAATGCCGCAATGTCAGGGCTCATAGAAATTAACAAAAATTAAGAATTATCCATTAATTCTAATGATTTTTATCTAGGTAGGAAAATCAGGGTAATTTATTGTTTCTTAAAAAGAAAGTTTAACTTAATTTATTTGGCTGTTTAAACTCCAGATAACGCTTACTGTAAGAAAGTATGTAATATTTGAAAATTATAGCTTTGCTTCAAGTTTAAAATATTTAAACTGTGTTATTTATTTATTTATTTTTTATCGGTGGAAGAGTTTTTTGTTTATTTCAAGCAAAAAAGCAGTTGCTTGCTTATTGCTGTTTGCCCTAAGAGGTCATATATCCGAACAACAAAAAAATAATAATAAGTTAACGATGTAATAAAATTAAAATTACCATGGTCTATAACAAAATTACCCTTTTTTATTTTAATTAATATCAAATGAATATCTTTTCAAATAATTTACGCGTTTTTTTTTAAAAATAGGCTCCTGGTGGTCAAATTCGAAGAGAAATGTACAGTGCGCAAAATAAAAAAGGATAATAACCTGAAGCCTTTTGATCTAATTCACGTTCTAGGACTCAATACAAATGGTTCGAGGAAGGGACTTCAAAAATGCTCATTAATTAGAGCAGATGATGTTTTAAGTTATGAAATCCGACAGAAAAACGTACTTTCTTCGAATAAACATACCCATTTTTCGACGGATTCGTATTTCTCACATTAAAATATATGGGGTAGCTGCAAGTTGAGAAATATGGTCTCAATAGTTTGGTCAGGAAAGCGGTCTAAAGTTTGGTCCTCCTTAATGTTAATTTGACTTTTTGTATATTTCCCCATGTCTCGGGAACTTTTTAAGCGAATTAAAAAAATTTTGCACACAACTACAAAATTTAATTATCCAAACATAATTCCATGAAAAAAATTTTTTTTAGTAAGTATAATATATTTTTTATTTTATTTAATAACAGTCGAAAAAGTTTTGAAATTTACGGGTATAAAATTGTTTATATCTTTTCAAAGAATATAATTTTATTTGACAAAATACAAAATTTGAGGAAAATCCGTCGAACAGTTCCTGACAGATCACTTTTGTTGACTGAACTTTATCCTATAAATATAGTAAAATTACCCTGTTTCAATGAAATCTTCTTTTTGTCCTTCAGATGTTGGCGGCAAATATATCAGCCAATGAGTGGAAAAATCAAGCCATTCCTTTAGTCGTGAATCGAGCTGGACTCATTCAGAAAAGTCAGTGCACTCTATACAAAAGTATCTTGGTAAACGGTTCACTTTTCGTACCTTCATCATCTGAAAGTGCTGCAGAATCATGCAAATCTTGGGAATATGACGATTCTTTTTACAAATCAACTATGGTGGATGACGTAAGCAAGATTTATTACATATATTTTTCTATGAATGAATCATTTTAAATTAAAATTGAATGTTGCGAGAGATACCAATTCACAACGCGAATGTCTCTTTACTGTTTCGGTGTGAATGTTTATGTTTGCCTCTTAAGTAAGGTGATGTCCGAAGCAAGAAAAGAGGTTCAACCGGTTCTGTAACATATGAAACTCTGCTTTGCGTATGTTTGAGAATAACACACAATGACGTGAATAATGAACGAATAATTTAATTTAATGATTTGTTTTGCTTTAATATTAAAATAAAATTAATAAAAGAAATTGGTAAATTTTTTATCTCTCATTTAACGTTTTTTTTTTAAAAAATTTAGCTCACTGATTTTTTTAAATTTTTTTCTGTTTGTTATGATATTTGAAACCAAGAATTTTCCCATCGGTCAGAAATGGGGACATATATTTCCTCTTCGGGGGAATGAGTAAGAGTTTTCAGTTTTGGTATCCGTTTTCACCAAGGAAATATTACAGCTCGCTTGAAGTAGAAACAATTTTTTTTAGAAGTCAGATGCAAATAAATTATAAATTTTTTTAATTGTAAATTTGATTACACAAATATCGAGTGAAAAATTGTAATCTTAGAAGAGGCGGTGATTTATGAAATGTGAGGGGGCTAAAGCCCCCTCTGCCCCCTTTCTGGTTCCGCGATTGGGTATTGGACTTGAACCAGTTACCGATACGGACTGATTTTAATGTGTTTGCAGATATATGCAGACTTTTTCTGTTTTAATTGAACAATTTTATTTAATTAACTATAACATACGAGTGGCTGAAGGGCACAGTTGGTTTGTCGTCGGCCTTCTGAGCCCAAGTCAGCGGGTTCGATCCCCGGCCAAGACACCGGATATTCGGGATGCAGAAAATCCTCAGCGGCTATGTTGTATGATTATGCGGCATGTAAAAGATCCCTGGAGTGCCTTATTGGCTCTTGGCATTTACGGCTTAATTCCTAGTGCACTTTAGCATCCAAATAGAGTCTCGGTGCTGCCATCTAGTGTGACAGAAACTAGACGTCCAAATTAACATGGCCAACGGTATCTCACCCATTGTGGTGGCCACTGAAAGAGTAGATACCACTTCTTGAGAACGCACTAGGTCTGCTCATCGGGAACCCTGATTGTGCAGCTCATTGGAAATAAATAAAATTTAAAAAAAACTATAACATACGTGTTTTTGTTTAATAAAATTGATTTATTTGATCAACATCATATATTTTAAACAAATATATACCAATAACAACATTGTGGTGGCCACTGAAAGAGTAGATACCACTTCTTGAGAACGCACTAGGTCTGCTCATCGGGAACCCTGATTGTGCAGCTCATTGGAAATAAATAAAATTAAAAAAAAAACTATAACATACGTGTTTTTGTTTAATAAAATTGATTTATTTGACCAACATCATATATTTTAAACAAATATATACCAATAACAACATTGTGGTGGCCACTGAAAGAGTAGATACCACTTCTTGAGAACGCACTAGGTCTGCTCATCGGGAACCCTGATTGTGCAGCTCATTGGAAATAAATAAAATTAAAAAAAACTATAACATACGTGTTTTTGTTTAATAAAATTGATTTATTTGATCAACATCATATATTTTAAACAAATATATACCAATAACAACATTGTGGTGGCCACTGAAAGAGTAGATACCACTTCTTGAGAACGCACTAGGTCTGCTCATCGGGAACCCTGATTGTGCAGCTCATTGGAAATAAATAAAATTTAAAAAAAACTATAACATACGTGTTTTTGTTTAATAAAATTTATTTATTTGACCAACATCATATATTTTAAACAAATATATACCAATAACAACATTGTGGTGGCCACTGAAAGAGTAGATACCACTTCTTGAGAACGCACTAGGTCTGCTCATCGGGAACCCTGATTGTGCAGCTCATTGGAAATAAATAAAATTAAAAAAAAACTATAACATACGTGTTTTTGTTTAATAAAATTGATTTATTTGACCAACATCATATATTTTAAACAAATATATACCAATAACAACATTGTGGTGGCCACTGAAAGAGTAGATACCACTTCTTGAGAACGCACTAGGTCTGCTCATCGGGAACCCTGATTGTGCAGCTCATTGGAAATAAATAAAATTAAAAAAAAACTATAACATACGTGTTTTTGTTTAATAAAATTGATTTATTTGACCAACATCATATATTTTAAACAAATATATACCAATAACAACGCACAGACAACTCTGTTATCATATAGACTCAGTGTGCGAGATGTTTTTAAAAAATCGTTGCTTTGAAATATCCTAAGTTGGGATTGCACAATCAAATTACGTTGCTTATTTTGTGTTAAAACGAATTAACGAATCAACTATATATTTCGAATTTAATTTATTTTAATGCTCTTTTTATTTCAGTGGGATTTAGTGTGTGACCGGGAGTGGTTGATTTCTGTTTCAAAAACTGTTTACATGGTTGCATTTTTAGTAGCAGCTACATTATGTGGTCAGCTATCAGACAAGTAAGTTTTTATAAATTGATTCAAAAATGAACCTCCCAGTGCCAATTAGTTCATAGACTGCTAAAAAGATTCCAGGTCAACTTACATAACATTTACTATATTATATCCGATCCTTGTAATATTCTATCCATGTGAACAAATCCATATAATATTGTTGAAGAAAATATGTTTATACATATTCTTAGATCTGTACCAATCCGTCTGACTTGATTGTAAATTAGACACAACTGTTAAAACAAAGTGAATTGGTTTGCCTATGAATCTTTTCAAAACAAAATTATTTATATTTTTGATTTTTTGCTCTTTCCAAAAAGCACATTTCAGACATTACGAATCACTTTTAGATTGATTTTTCATGGTCTCTTACAGAAAAAAAAAATTATTACCATGTACAGAGGATTCTGTAATCATCTCCCTTAATGTATCATTTTAGAATTCTTGTCAAAAATAAAGTAAAAAAAACTAATGCAATGAAGGTTGGAAAATGATTTCTAATGGATCATAAACAAACACGATATATAAATCTGTGGAATCACTTTAGTGAAGAAGGCAGCATTGAAACCATATATATCTCATGATCCTTCCTTGGTAAGGTTTCTTTACGTTTTGATAACATGCTAATTATCAATTTGTGGCTTCTTATATAGATATTTGTTTTATTATTTAATTTCAACAAGGAATTTAAATACATATATTAAGGACAATCAGAATGGCAAACTGTGTTTATTATTTGATAAAATTTTAATTGTACTAGAAACTTTAATTCTTGCTTCAGTTTTTTTCTGTATTCTCTATCTTAGAAATTCAGTACAGTTTTTTGAAAACCAGGTACATTATCAGCGTGAGTGTACCAAATCCCTTAAAGTAGAGATGATAGAAAAAACTATTTTCATACATGTGAAATCATATCAAACTACCATATCAAATGTAATAAAAATCAATTTCAATACTTCCTGGGCTCCAAGCAAACCAAATATGCAGGTTTGTTTTATTTCAACTAAACAATCAGGATTAATATCTTGTAATTATTATATAAAGTAATTTAAGAGTTTTTTTTTTTAACAAAAAAAGTGCTACTTTAAACTATAAATTAGGAATAAATAAGCTAAAAATCTTATAAATTTGCTACTGTAAAAGTAGAGAGACCTCTGTGTGAATAGACCACTTTTAAAAAAAGCTATTTTTAATTAAATAGAAAACAAATTATTTTAAACTAAACAAACTTATAATTTCGTTAATTCAAAAGTAAGGAAACCTGAGTAAATTGACTTTATTTTTTAAAACGCTATTTAATATTAGCTAAGAAATAAATAAACTGTACAAATTTATTAATCTCCTTACTTTTAAAAGTAGTGATATCGGTTAAGTTGACCACTTGCGATGTACAAATTTGGTTTTTCCCCATAGTCACTTTGTCAAGTAGTATGGTTAAAATCAATTTTAAAACTTATAGGCAGAAAAGATATGCAGGTGGAACTTTTGCGTTATGATACGCAAAGGTGATGTATATAAGCTAATGCAAAAGTTAGGGAATATGCCTCAAGTGTGCTTCTTACTTACTACCTGCTTCTTCTGTGTGTGGACTCCTTTATTAAGATGCAATGAAAAAAAAGTGTTGTGCTGGCCTATTATTATACATACATAAAAACCAAAATCAATATTAATTTCTAATTATGTATTGCATTAAGTATGAAGTAAGTATTTTTAAATCGCTTTTTTTTCTCCGACTCGAACTTTTTAAAGAGCTACTTTAAAATAGAAAAATATAAACTAACTTATAATGTCTATATAAAAACTCTTTAAGTTTAACAATTGCAAAATTTAATGATAACAGGCGGTAAATTTAATGGCCCACAAGAAAAGTGATGATTTGGAGAATATGAAGAACTTTTGCAAATTTTGCCATATTAGTGCAGAAGTGAACATAGCCATGTTATCAAATTACTTAAGTGGTCAATGGTCAACTTCACTTATAGTGTAGATTTCCCCTTTATGTTTATACTAGGTGATATATTCTAAATACATTTAGCTATATTATAGACTAATTTTTAAATCCCCGCCCCCCAAAAAAAATCAGGATTTTAAACTGTGCTTTGTGATTTTTTCCAGGTTTGGACGAAGACCTGTTATGATTGTATGTGTCTGCATGTTTTTAATCGCTGCTCATCTGACTCTATTGTCCAGAAACTTCATGATGTTTGTCGTCTTGCGCTTCTTTCTCGCCATGGGAATTACATCCACATATACCATATCATATGTATTACGTAAGTGTGTTTCTTGTCTCCTCATGCATATGTATACTCATATATGTAATAATAGTGGTCATCAAAATACTTATGGCTCAAAATATGAGAGGTAACCACAAGCTAAAATATTTGATATATGTAGTTGAGTCAGGAGTTACTTCAATATTTGTATATTATAATTATTACAACCGTCGTTGAACAGACGACCTAATTTTTTTGGGTTTACGACTACTAATGTTCAACTCCGTAGCCTTGTAATTTTGAATCCAATCCAGAAGACAAGAGAACTCCTGGATCGAGCATTGGGAGAAATTTCGCCTTCGTGGAGGACTTTTTGATGGAGCTAACCTGCATTTGCGTTCCATGGAGAGGAAGACCACGAGAACCTCCCACGGTTAGCCTGACGGCAAGGGGACTCTAACCCACGATTCGTCTACGACTGTGGATATTTCACGTCAGCACTGCGGTCGGTGCAAGCCGGATGTCGAATTCGTATCCACTGGGATTCGAACCTGGTCCGCCTCATTGGAAGGCGAATATTCAATCCCCTGAGCCATCGTGGCTCTTCAATATTTAGATGATAAATTGGTACCCTAAAAAAGCTTTTAAATTCTACTAGCAATAACATCAATCTAATATTACTATTAAAATTTCCCAAGGTCTGTGGAAATTGTGAAGCCTGCCAATTCTTCCAGACTTTTCAGAAGATTTTATTTTTATCTTTAAAATGATAGCAAAACTTGCACTTTTTTATTTTATTCTTTGATCTGTAAATTTAATATAGAATGGATTTACGAGTAATCATTGATAAATATGAATAAATTAAAAATGCATATAAAAGGTGAGCTTAAGTTCTGGTAAAATGTAAAAATATTTGTTCTTAGTATTGGTTTTTCTATTCTTATATCTCTATCATTCAGGAAAATCATTCTTGGAAAGTCAGACAGGCATTGTGTAACATATTATAAAATCGTTCCCTATGATCGTAATTTTGTCAGCTATGCCTCTTTGTGCCATGCTCACATCCAATATTTTTCCATTGCCCACCTTTCGTCATACAGGCATCTGAAGGGCAGGATTGGTTGGCCACTCTTTCAGGGCCACCATATTAGGTGGGCCAACGTTGCTCCCACAGTAAGGACAGTAGAACAGAGAATGAAAGAACAATCATTCCTTGCCTGGGATTTGAACCCGGAACCTTTCTGATGTAAGGCCAGTTCCTTGACCTCTACACTGGCCGGTCGGCACCAAAAATAAATAAATAAGTAAAAAGAATTGAAAAAATGTAACTAGCTCTTCAAAATAAGGTTAATCCGCATTTTAGTCCTCCACATATATGCCATCAAATATGCTATTCGAATACTTCAATTAATGGAATTCTATTATTATTATTATTTTTTTTTTTTGCAGTATCAGAGGTAGTGAGCGTTGAGTACAGATCAATCTACCTGTTCACGTTCAAGTTTGGCTGGACCTATGCATATATGTTGATGCCTCTGATCGCCTGGTTCATCCCGAGCTGGTTCTGGCTCCAATGTGCCCTTACACTACCCTGGCTCTGCCTCTTGTCAATCTTCTGGTAAGATACTTACTTGTTTATTTGTTCGACAGACAAAAACTAATGATATCTGATGCTAAACATGTAGGATGATGCAGCATTAGTATCACTAATACATGAGGGGTAATATGATGCTAATCATAAATGATATGGAGAAAGAATTTGTATAGAGTTTACCATAACGCTAACCTTATCGCCTACCCCTTTGCTATTTTGCGATTCGTGAAAGAGAATTTCGCGCATGCTCTGTAATCTGTGAAGTTCAAATAGCCCAAACGGTAAAACATTGAACGGTGAACATTTTATATTTCATAACCGTCGTTGAACAGCCTACCCAAGTTTGGGCTTACTACAACTAGTGTTCGACTCCGCAGTCTTGTAATTTCTAGCCCATTCCAGAAAACAAGGGAACTCCTGGGATCAAGTGTTGAGAGCAATTTTGCCTTCGTGGAGGACTTTTGGATGGAACTAATCCGCATTTGCGTTACATGGAAAGGAAAACTACGAAAATCTCCCATGGTTAGTCTGACGGCATGGGGACTCTAACCCATGACTCGTCTACCGCTGAGGATATTTTACGTCAGCACTGCTGCCGGCACGAGCCGGAAGAGGAATTCTATCGACCAGTCATCACTGGGATTTGAACCTTATTCATCTCGTTGGAGAGCGACTGCTCCATCCCCTGAGCCACCGCGGCTCTACGGTGAACATTAGCGTTTTGCTAAATCTCTCTATTATATCATGATATTGATGCAAATCGTAACGTCTTAAGTGGCTTATATATAAATATAGTGATGTCGCTCATAAAAGATGAGAAACTGATTAAAGTTTTCAAAATTCGTGTCCAGAAAAAGTGGAAAAAAGTTTATATATAAGTATAGTTGGCAATTTCTCGTTTAACTTCAACTAAAACTTCTACTTCAAACAGTCATGCGAAATTTTTAGAAATAAAAGTGGGGGCTCCGGGCAAAATAGTAATAAGCCACATTTTCCATAAAACTTTAGAACAAACTTTTTCTTCACATTGTTTCAAAACAGTTCAAAAGTTTCAGATAGCAGCGTATAGATAGCAGCACATTGCACCGAAAATTCTTATTATGGTCTACATGGGACATAATTTTTTTTTCCTTTAAAAATCTTTAAAAACTTTTCCTTCAAAAATCTTTTCCTTTAAAAACTTTTTTGACCAATTTAAAAATGTGACTTATCATTATTCCGAAATCCCTCCAATTATTTATTTCAGTATCAATATTTTGTAGCAATCATGACCATGTTAGTTTACAAAAACTAAAACTAGTTTAAAAAAAAAAATTAGCAAATCTTTTTCATATTTTCAAGAATCATAATAATGTTGGCAATTGGAGGTTTTATCATGGCTATACATTACGTTGGAATAATGTATTTATATTTATAGAATCATATTTTAACCGTATTCAAGTCTAAACATATTGATCCTTCTGTGAGTTTTGTAATTACACACATTTGTCTTACATCAGGATGATTCCAGAAACACCTCGATGGTTATTGACTCATGGCAAGTACACGCAACTCGAGAAGACACTGCTGATTGCTGCACAGAAAAACGGGAAAGACATGAAACAAGCGAAGGCATCTATTCACAATTATGTCAGCCGTCAACAAAAGGTAAACACCACTCACGCATAAATGAAAGTGATTAATGCTGTTTTACGAAGCTCTGTCACCAAGGGAAAAAAAAACCTCAGTTTAAGAGAGCTTATTTTAAACTATATATAATTTTGCAGTGAAGAATTATCTGGGTTTTAGAACACACAAGTAATTTAAATATTTTAAAAGTTATTAAACTTTTTTTAAAAATCGCCAATTCGGCGTCATTTTTTCATCAAAATCACTGCCTTATTCCGCGTTTTTTGCAAATTTTTATGAGTCCAACTAATCCAGCAATGGAGTAAGTTTTTATATATTAAAAAATGTGACCACAAACGCTTTTTATTTTTACAAAACTTGACCCAACAGTCATAAGTAATAGTTACAAACTCATAGCAGTTATAAAAATAGCATATTAGTCGCAAAAAAGCATCATTTCATAGTCTTCGAAAAACAGCAAATTTTTTTCCCCACATGGTATTCTTTAATGGTCGTCCTTAATGTATACACACATAGTGTTCAAAACGTTTGGAAATGTTACCGATAAAGAGTTGAAATCAGTTAGTCCGCAGATTCCCCTGAGAATTTTTTTTTATTGCGCTTATACAATAAAATCTTTCCTAACTCGGGTGTGGAGATTTCAAATTCGAAATAAGTTTTGCTTCTAAAGCTATAGATTTTACAGGTAAGCCAATCATAGTCTGGTGATTTCTCAAGGCCTCTAAGTCCCGAAAGCGCCTTTTAACTTTTCATACTGATTTAATGATTTATTAAATCAGGGTATAAGATCCTCTTGGTTTGTGTAAGATCACCAATGGCCATTTAATACAGAATCTAGTAAAAGCAAGAAAGTGATAGCGAATATATGTCTTGAAATCTATTTAATTAATGATTGTGGTTGGTTCGTCTTAATTTCTTGCGAAATATCAATTATTAATTCATCAAATATATTAAAGTGAGATGAAATTCTTTCAGGTATTTTTATAATGAAAGTTCGGGCTCGAAACTGGTTTAACTTTAAACGCAGGCCACCTATGAGGTGATGCCAGACAGCGGATAAATATTTTCGAATGGTAGTGTTTTAATCCATGATAGTTACGTTCTTCTCGATTTACTTATAGTTGACGATAATGCTTTGATTTGACGGTTGCTTTGAGCTAAAAACTAGTTTCCAATTGGTGGTTTGTTTAACCTAAAATCACCACCTCATACAGAACTACTTCTCGAAATAGACGCAACTTCCAACCTCCCAGAGTCACTTCATAATTGCCATTTCATGAATTTCTAATCTTCCTACATATTATACTTGTAAATGAACAATTCTTTAACACTGGATGAATAATTTAAGATAATCTTACATATTATTTTCTGAATATAATGTCTAAAGTTTTTGAATGCATTAACATTATAAACTCAATGTTTTCACAATTTTAAGGAATTTTTTTTCCCTTTGAATAGATATCGAAAACAGAAGAAAAGAAACGAGATGAAACAGCTTTCGATCTATTAAAAACACCAGCTTTAAGAAGGAGTACTTTAAATATTTATTTTTGTTGGTAAGTTGACACTTTCATTTTCTTTTTTCCTCTCAAAGAATGAGATCGGACTGAATATGGAGTTAATAAAAACACTATAAGCATTGCTAGTAATAGAAATGTGAATGCTGTACGGTGTGGTTTTTAACATCGCAGTTTTAGAACTATATTGATAGGCCTTCATCGACTATTTGGAGTTTGTACTTAATTAGAAATGGTACAAATACAATACTGGTGCTTGCAAAAAATAAAAAGATTACAAACTTTCTAGCCATACATAAATATTTATATTTTTATATTTATGGCAAAAGCAAATACTTCGAGTCTGTTAAACAATCGTTTATAATTCCAGATTTTTTTTTTTTGAAATATGAAACTGATGCCCTAAATTTCCAGCACTAAATAAACGATTTAATTATTAGAATTGACCAAAAAAAGATAGGGTGTACTTTGTGCTGTGTAGACTAAAGCAAAGGAAAAAAAAAAAAAAAAAAAAAAAAAAAAACACTTAAATGAATCACAAACGAAAGTACGGAAATGGACATACTATTTCGATTCTGTAAATAAGAACCTTCTTCAGTGTCTAAATTTCAAATAATTGAGAAGTAAAGACATAAACTCGTGTTAACGAGTTTAGCCAATACGAATAAAGGAAAAGATGTTTGAAGAAGATAATAAAAAAGGGAGATAAGAAACAGGTGTGAGGGTATTTGGTGGGAACCCCAGGGTGCAGCAGATTAAATTAGAACAGACTTCCAAATATCGCGAAAAAACTGAATGCTAGAAAGAAAATTTCTAATTAAATAATTAGAATTTCTCAAAATATGAAATGACACCCAAAAATCAAGTTCGGTAAATGATACTGTTGAATGATTTTCGAAGATCTCAAACCTATGATTAGAATTCTAACGATGTAAAGCGATGGGAGATCTGCTAGATTGAAGTCAAAGTTTAAGGGTGCATTCAGTTTTTACAACCTTAAATTACCAACTAAACATACCCTTAAACTTCTACTCTTCTTATTGTAAGGTAAGCCTTGAGCCTTGATTCCCAACCATTTTTATCTTCAAATAGGTACTTTTTACATTATTACCAAGCGTTTCACGAACACAACGAAATTTTGATAATTATTTTTTTCACAAGTTTAAGTTGTTGGGTAAAAAATAAGAAGTGATGAAAAAAAAAAAAAAATTTGTAACACATAAAATTTAGAAAATTTTCACATTCACACTTTTAAAAAATACCATTTTCATACTATTATTCGGTTGATGTACAAAGCTTAAAATCTGTAATCTACTTAATTTATTTTTAAAATGGATTTATATTATTTTAAAAATATTTGCTCCCTATACAAGTAATTAGCGAACGATCTGCGACATTTTTTAATTTTGTTGATGTTATTTCTTTTGCTTTTTACTGTTCAGATATTGCGAGAAATTCTTCAGACGTTAGACTCACTCTCTGGGGTAGTTACAAAGGTAAGTCATTACAAATAGGAGTGCGGAATTAAACTTTGTTAGTTGGGAAAGTCAAATCATTTCTTCAATTTTTCCCTTAACAAAAAGGCTTTACTCTAGTTTTCATAGTAGAAGACAACGTCACTCTTTTTGTTGGGTGTAGCTCTTGTGATAGCAGGACATTAATTCTTCATTAGCAACACAACCTTCCTCCCTCTTGTTTTAGGAACTCATGGAAAGGAGCACCCCAATTTTCTGTAATGTAAGCCTAGTGTTGAATAGTATATATCAACGAAACGTCAAAGATGGGCAGGTACGCATTGATATTCGTTTATCAGTAACGCTTGGCTGCCCTGTGGTGTCCTCCATGACATAGTCGAAGCCATCATCGTATGGCAAATGCTACACATCACCTGAATTTAGACATATAAAAAAAATCCATCTAAATCACATATGGATCGGCTGTATAATGCCGGTTTTCAAATAAAACTATTTGAACCCCATATTCATTTTGAAATTATAGCGCCATCTGTGAACACGAATACAAAAACCTGTCCGTACTTTTTTTTCTTCTGGAGAATCCAAATCTATAATGAAAATGGAGATTCCTATTAAAGATTTTGACGTACGACAACGATACTTGTGGTCGAGTTTGGTATGCTTGAATGGATCTTTTGAAAATATTTCACACAGATGCGCATAACTCGAGAAGTTTACCGTTTTCATTGTTTTCAGTCGCCTCTAAAAATATAATTTGCATTTTATATTTTCAGGTTTGTTATTTCTTACATATATTATGCGCTTTCCTGGAATACAAATGACTTAGGAGGAGATCCCTATTGGACTTTCTTCATTTGCGGAGCCGTAGAATTGCCAGCTGGAGTCATATTCTTGTTCCTATGCAGACACATTGGTCACAGAATGGGTCTTCTTATTGCCAATGTTGGTGCAGGTATATGCCTCATCATAACGATCTTCATTCCACCCGGTAAGTAACACACTTTTTATAGAACGCTGTCAAATTTCTTCTATATTTAACCTATTTGTGAGTAGCTTACTTTTAACCCTTTCCGGCTTCAGAGTTACCAATCTAGAAATATTTTATTAAAAAAAGTTACATACCACTAGAAATGCTAAACTGTTTGCTTTTGTGTGTTCGTCAATTTTTAGCTACCGCTATTTTTGTAAGCAAAAAAAGAAAAGATAAAGTATGTCTCGTTAATAAGAACAGTCCGTCTAAGGTCGCTGAGATGCCAACCTACTCAGGACAACAAATATATTTTTTAAAGTGGTAGTTAATCAATTGTGATTCTTGGTCAACTAAATTCAATTTAGTAGATTTTTATCCATCCCTATTTCTAAATAATTCACCACTTTGTAGTGCTTATGTTATGCTATACATTTTAAAAAGCAAGCAAAAATAGTAAAATATTTGCAAAGTTTACTTTGTAGTTATTTACCGTTTTTTTAAAATAATTATTTAGGCGTGTCCGGAGCACTTCAGGGCTAAAGAGAAGAGAAAAGGACTAGTTCATTCCGCTCTTAGACATCACCTCCTACATCAAAAAGCCTCCACACGGTCTTTTATAAGTAGTCCGCGCAGACTATTTAAAAAGTGAATTAGTTGTGCGCATGAACCCAAAACCTTTTATAAAAGCAATTGAGAGAGATTCATCATATATATTTGAGAATTGAATCTGTAGTGGTTGACAAGTGAATAAAGCAAACCGATAATACTCATAAATAAAAAAATTTTTAGTCATATATTTGCTACCACTTTCTTATTTTAACTGGATTGTGTATTAAGTGACTCGTTCGGAAAGTGGATATCCTTCACAGTGGTCTGATCGGACTACCTATAAAAAGCCGTGTGGAGGCTTAGAGTTGAAGCTACGATTTCTCTCCTCATGACGTCACTGTGTACACATATCTCGGAGATCGTCGCAGAGATATTATGATAACTTTACATCTTTCTCTCTGTAAAAATAAGTTAGACTTTTTTTGGTTATTAGATTTCAAACTTTACATAATTAACACATTATTTTCGTTCATAAACATAGTTCAAAAAAACTTTCTTAGCCATTATATTAAAAAAATATAATTTTAAACTTATAAAAATATTTTACTAGTTGGCGAAAATACATTATTTTATATAAATACTTTATTTTATAGACACTATAAATACTTTATTTTAAAAAGTTCAGTTTTAACTTTAATTATTAAGAAAAAACATATATCGACACTTTTTTTATCTACATAATCTTTGATAACTATAAGTTGGGTAAAATTTAGAATCCTGAATTTAAAATATGCCGTTAATAGCAATTTGTTCATACTTAATCATCAGGAAACATCAACCTTAACGCTAATTACTGAAAAAATAATAATAATTTAGGTTCATAATGATATTTGAAATTTTACAATTGTTTATAGATATTTAAATTTAAGATAATATAATTTATAGATATCTAATTTTCAGAGAATATAATTTAAAAAAATCATAAATAGTTAGAATAACTTCATTAAAAAATATGTTATGAAATTAAGAGAATTTTAACTTTATATATTTTATTGATACTTTTTATTTAAGCTTTAATTTTCTATGACTTTATCCATTTTTAATTTTTTTGTCTGCCTTTCTTTTTGAAATAGTGAGGCGGTTTCTATTTAGATGGTGAATTTTTATAAAAGTTCTTAACGATAGAATAAACGTATTGCTGTTTTATATTAACTGAGTCATTTCGTTTGCAATTCGTTGAATCCATTCTTTACATAGTTGTTCATTTACTTTAGAGAACACGTGGAAAATTATATTTTTGTATTTCTATCAGAATTTTTGCAAGTTCCGATCGCGCAAACTGGCATTTCATTAATAGTTTTAAATTTTTGTAAATTCACTGCAATAAACTGAGGAAAATCATTTTATAAAACAACAGATGTCATGGAATATGTCACAAAAAGGAATGCCTTAATATTAGTTAGAGCTAGTTAGACCGAATGCTCCGTTCTTGAAGTAAAAGTGCAAGCTTCGCGCCACAATGACGTCACTAGAGAAAATCGGAGGTTTGGCACGGCGAGAGTTTCTTCAAAGGAGTGAACCAGCGCTTCTATTCTCTTAGCCCCACTTGGCATCTCTGTGGTCGCATGAGCCGGCGCTGCCAACTCTCTACGCTTTTTGGAAAAAATCCTTCTAGTGGTAGTTAAGTTTATGATTCTTGTATTATTTTTTCGTTTTGAATATTTTCCACACCACAGGCTCTAAATGATTCAAAAGTTTATTTATATGGAGCGCCACTTTGTTCTCGTTATATCATAGCGAGGCTTTTAAAATCCTCTGAAAATGTTAGTTTTTATATTCCTGTCTAATATTGTGCAAAAAACGTTGTAGTTGGCTGGCCTGTGTATCTATAATGCGCTGCTTGATTAAAATTTGCAACCGAAATTTGCTGTTCCGTAAACGGTTAACCTTTTTGGGACGGGCGAGTCATAAATGTATTCGTACGGAATCAGAATAAGTATAGTAAAAAATAAAAAGTGGTAGTTTAAGTTAGGGCATAGCTAATCATCGCCCTTAATGTAAAAATTTTTAAAAATGAAAAAAAAAAAAAAAAAGTGAATGCATTTGGGATCCCAAATTAACCCCTTGCACTCAAGAGGTGGCTTTCGGCCTACTGAGCCGTCTAAAAAAATATTGATTACTCTATGCGTTAAAGTATAAACATTTTATTGCTTATGGTACTGCTTAACATTTACATCGTAACATTAACTATCAGCCTCCCTGTATTTTATGGTTAGCGTGTAAACATTAATAGTTTTGACTTGGAAAGTTTTACTGGTTACATACTTTTTTTTTAACCAATGAAAGAATCTCGAGTACAAAGGGTTAAAATTAATAAAGGATATCGAAATCTATCAAATGACTAGCCAGGAACCGAATCAAAAGTATCAAAACCAGTTGTTTGCGTCTCGTGAGATTTTGAATTATTTTTAATAACACTGTACAACATGAAAATTTTTTTTTATACGATTTATGTGTTTCTCACGAATTTTTGTAAGAAAATAATGACTCTGTATTTTTTAAATTTTTTTTTATTAAACCATTTTTACATAAATTCTAGGTTTTAGCTTGTCTACGTTACATATATTAATAGCATGTACACAAGAACTTACAGGCAAAGTAAAGGTGCTCGCATTGACAGTGGCACCATTTTGGAGACCTTTTATGGTGATCTAGTCCGGCATTTTTGGCGACAAAAGCCAGGAGATGACGCAGTCGTATCACGTGATAAGTCTTCTGAGCATGCGCGAGACAAGAAACAGAGTCGTTGCTAATTACCGGTATGAAAGACCTTGGCAACCGATAGGAAGCAACGCAGCAACAGATTTTCATCTACGTTGCCGTTGCGATCGGTGGAGATCCAGCTTAAGTGGGCTAGTAAGTGAGCTATTTAAGAATTAGGCGACAAGATTAGGCGACATTTTACACACGAAAACGATACGCAATGGATTTTTTTTTTTTTTTTTTTTTTTTTTTGCTTTGATATATGAATCAAGCACCTTTGGTTTCTTACTGAATTTTGTATTTTTAGATAATTTGTAATTTTATCTAAAAGCAGAAAAACTTTCTAATTCAGTTGTACAATGCAGTCATTTTTCCCTCTGTTTTCAATCAATCTTTGATACATTCCTCAATAGTGATTCAGCATATTTGGATAAAGTTTATATTTCTTTCTCGCTTGAATCATAATTTGCGTCCCTAATTTGGAAATTTTTTCCCTCTATTTTTAACAAAATTTTCAAAAATATCTATTAATGGTGGTTATTATTTTATCTGTACACTACTGAAAAATTTGATTAGGCTATTTTTGTTTAATGGTAATATAAGTTATTGGCTTTTCATTATACTGGTTATTATTGTATTGCGTTATTATTATTTCATTACTTTCTTTTACAGACATGGTTTGGTGGGCCATAGCCTTTTCCATGAGTGGAAAATTCTTCAGCTCAGCCTCCTTCGATATTGTTTACATCTACACTGCTGAGATTTTCCCAACTGTGGTCAGAAATGTCGCTGTCGGATCTAGTTCAACATTTGCGAGAATTGGAGCTCTTCTTGCTCCTTTTATTAGGCAACTAGTAAGTGGCAAAAAATTTGACTTAAAAAAAAAAAAAAAAAAAAAAAAAAAAAAAAAAAAAAAAACTGGACTGTGTCCAGTTTCTGATTTTTCAGACAAGAGTTAAAAGCTATGCAAAAAAAAATTAAAACAAGAAAAAACGTTACTTTAACACATTGCATGCGGACAATCAGCTATTCAAACCTTGCAAAAATTTGAGCAAGAGGTAGGCTTAAGATTTAAGCTGGCAAACTTCTCACTACCATTTTAGTTTAAAAGTTTTCTCTGATATAAGTAATTGAAGCATTTAATACATATCTTCGAAATCATTTATATTTTAATAACACATGAGCTATTTCTTTGAAACACTGTGAAAATAAAATAGTTTTGCAACCATTTCTTAAATTTTTTTATGTTCGCTTAAAAACATAGTTATGCATGATCTGCATATATACATGTGAGGGAAAACATTTCCTCCAAAATTGTAAATGTTGACAGTCATGCAAAAATCACATCTCTACATTTTAGACATTCAAAAATGTAGTATTGCGAGATCTGCATTCATATGGGGAAAACATTCCCCCCCCCCAAAAAAAAAAAAATTCAAATGTTTACAGCTCTGCTAAAAGTAATTTCACTAAATGTTTGAAAACCGCTAACAATGGAGTATTTTTCAAGCATAAATTTTTACCCAGTACTAAAATATTTGCATAAAAAGAAAAACATTTAATCATTTTGTACTTACGAGCTGTTTTTAATACTTTTTGCGGTATTGGAAATATGATTTTGATGGTCTTCTAAATTTAGATACATGCAAATTCATTTATTTTAGTAAGTTTTATAGAAAATTATGAGGGTTGATTTCGTATTTTTATTCTGCCGATAGGCTGATGTCACACACCCAATCGTCCCCATGGCTCTTCCTGGTGGTTTATCTGTGATTAGTGGATTACTTTTGTTACTTCTGCCAAAAACTATAGGACAAGTATTACCGGATACTTTAGAAGAAGGAGAGTTGTTTGCCAGGCAAGTTAAACTTTTATTCTGTTCCATTTGCACGTATTACCAAGTACCTTTGACTAAAATAGCCAAACAGCACTGTTATGGTTATTGATGTTATGATTATTAAGTCCTAATTATGCTTAGTATTGCTGTAATGAAGTTCTGAATATTTTTATTATTAAAATGATGAAGTATTTAATGAGATTGTTATTATGATAATTAAATGCGATAAAGCAATAGCTAGATAATTCTGGGGAACAAATTTTTGTTGCATGAATACAAATTCTTGATCTTGTCTAATTCAGGTTTAGAGATTTCAAATCTAGAATTAATATTGCTCCTCAAAAATTCAAGATTTTTTAAATGACATTTTTAGTCTATTTTTGGCGAAATGTGCAAGTTTAAAAACGTTACGAATAACAGGGGTTCAGATAAATGTTACGACAAACTTCTAGAAGAGTTAGGGCATATCATTAGGATTAAAACTGCGTAGGAGCCCATGACCGGTAATGTTGTCGTACGCGGCTAATGGCGCTTCTCTATTATGACCTGTTCAGAAGCATACGAAGAAATAGTTCATAATAGAAAAGCGCCCACAGCGGCGTATGCAGATATTTCCTGGCATGGGTTTCTGAAAATTTTTAATCCTGTCGCAACCTTTATGTGTACCTCTATTATACATGACGTTTTTAAACTTGTACATTTCGAAAAGAAAAATAAGACTAAAAATGCCATCGAACAAAAAAAAAAAAAAAAAAAAAAAAAAAAAAACTGGCTTTAAGAGGGAAACCGAATGCAAATTTGAAATAAGTGACATGAAATGCCCAATATCTGTTAATATATCTCAGGCAAAAGAAGAAAAAAAATGTTTTCCAGTGTAATTTAATGGTATGAGGGTACATAAATTATAATTAATTTATAGTACTTTTACTGCGCGAGTTTACTAATGTCCAACCAATTTACGCTTGTGCAACATTAAGTCTAAATCAAATTTTGATCAGATACCCAGTTTGACCCCAGTTTGTACCCAGTTTGAATAGCGTACGTAAAGGGAGTAAAAAAAAATATAACACTGAATTACTTTTGTCATAATAATAGGATTTTCAAATTTTAAATACGAATCCTAATGGTTCAAAACGTTGAACTTCGATTTACTAAATGAGTAGTGCTAATATATATATATATATATATATATATATATATATATATATATATATATATATATATATATATATATATATATATATATATATATATATATATATATGTATGTATATGTATATGTATATATATATATATATATATATATATATATATATATATATATATATATATATATATATATAGTAAAATAAATAAATACAAAAGAAAAACAGAAAAAATTAGGAAAAACAATAAGTATCATTTATTGCGCATAAGCTGCAAGTAAATAGAACTCATAAGATAAGTTTAAAATGAAGATGAAACAAAGGTAAATTACAGACAAATGAAAAAAAAAGGAGGGGGGGGGGAAATAATAATAATGACAAACAACTGGGAAAGAAAAAGAATTAGTTAATTTAAAAAAAAAAAAAAAAAAAAAAAGGATAAAGTTTTTTTAAAAGACCGGAAAATAAAAGATATACTCTTTTCATCAGCCCACACGATTATATCCGCAATATATATATATATAAAGCACTCTTTTTCGGATATAATCGTGTGGGCTGATGAAAAGATTATAAAATTGTTGTTCAACTGCCGACCCAATTTTAAGTTTACTACTATCAATGTTCAACTCCGTAGCCTTGTAATTTATAACCCTACGAAGACAAAGGAGTCTTCGTCGAGAATATTTTAATGGAACTAACTTGCATTTGAGTTACATTGAGAGAAAAACCACGAAATTCTGCCACAGCAAGGGGATTCTAACCCATGATCCGTCTACCACTGAGGATAATTTACATCAGCACTGTGGTTCAGCCAGATGCGTTGGGCCATTGATGGGATTCGAACCCGGGTTATCTCAGTTGAAGGGTTACGTTCTGTTCCCTGAGCCACCACGGTCGGGGTGGCACTATATAGCAAATACGGTCTTATGGCTGGTAATTGGAAGTTTTGGCCCCTTAATGTTAATCTGATTGCTTGCGTATTTCGCGAAATTTCGGAAAGTTTTCAAAGCGACTTTATTGCTTTTATTTTCAGGAAGGAAAAAGTTCAAAGGAAATCTTCAGCAACTTCTGAGTTCGCCAACACCGCTGACGTCGAGATGCGGTAGCCATACTCTTTCTTCATTCTTCTCTGTGATAAAATTATATTTTCAACTACTGCAGTAGTTCGTGTTCTTTCTGTCCCCTTGCACAATGTGTCCCACATTGTGGTTAATGTGCACATTTAACTCTTATGAAAAGAGGACAGCGCAGTGCCATCCAAATTGGAATAACATATTCTCACATGATTTTATGAGAAAGCAAAAGTTTCCCATGAATTAGACATTAGATACTATTATGAGAATGGAAAAATGTATTTTAAAATAGCTAAAGAAGTCATCTAATTATACAGAGAAAACAATTAAAATAATTCGCTGAATTTTAAGATAAACATTATACAATAATCTCTACAAATTACAAAAAAAAGCCGTCGCAAGATTTTTCAGGTTCCTTGTCGTGCCCTAGTGCCAGATTTATTACAAAGGCTGAGATGCCCGGGTGTAAGGCCCCCATATTTCTGGGGCCCCTTAACGTTTAATGTTAGAAATATTTTTGTGTGTTTCTTCTTAATTGTCTATTAAAATTATGAGCTAAGCAAAGTTGAAATCAAATTAATCTGAAATGATTATATTATGAAAAATTTATAACCGTTTTGTAAATAAAAAAAAATGTAAATTTGATTTAAAATTACAAGCAATCTAGCCCTCAACAATTCTATACCTGCCGCACCAGATTTCTTAATCGGTCTCGGAGGTACACGTTAGATTCTCGCTTAACTTATAAATTTTTCAAAATTCATTCCTAAGAATGGACTTCTTAAAAAAATTTTTTATTATCATTAATATTTTTATTTTTTATTTTCAAGATTTGTATTATTTTTTATTTTTTATATAAGATAGCATTTGTGGGGCCTTTAGAAGTGAGTAATTTTGCATCTAATGTTTTGACTTAAGATAAAATCGATTAATAATTTTAGTTTCACAAAAATGTTTTTTTTTTCAATTTTGATTTCTACGAAAAAAGAAGAAAAAAACTGTGGAGGCCATTCCTGGGAGCCAAGCCAAAATTATTCTATGGATTGTTCTCCAGAAAGTGTGACATTTGAGTCCTTTAACTTTATTCAAATTATTCTCCTTGCAGTGATTTTTCTTGAAAATGAAATTTTTGATTTAAAAGGAAACTATGATTGAATTGAGCTGTTTTAATAGTGTCATAAATTTATGCCACAAAAAAACTGATATTTCAGTCCTTTAACTTTATTCAAATTATTCTCCTTTCTTCCTATTCTCAAATTACGCTATAGATTTCTTTAAATGACATTCTTAGTCAATTTTTGTCGAAACGTGCAAGTTTATAACACTATACATAACAGAGGGTCACGTAACTGTTGCGTCACACTTCTAAGGAAGTTAGGGTACATCATCAGGATTAAAATTGAATAGGAACCCATGCTCAGAAATGTCGTGTACGTTAGGGGGGCGCTTCCCTATTATGACCTGTTCAGAAGCTCGCAGAGAAACAGTTCATAATGGGGAAGCACTCCTAGCGGCGTGTAACAATTCCAGGCATGGATTTCTATGCAATTTTAATCCCGATGATGTGCTCTAACTCTTCTAGTTTGACGCGACATTTATGTGAAACCTTACTACATAAAAATTTTTTAAACTTGTACATTTCGACAAAAAGTAGACTAAAAATTTCATTAAAAAATGGAGCTTGGAGAGTGATTGCAGATTGGAAATCAGCGATACAAAAGATCAGTTGAAAATTTTATGTAACAGAATAAAAAAAAAATTATGTCATTTTTGGTGTCCCCTAAATGTCATAATTATTATGACTTATATGTGTATTTCAACAATCATTACAATCTTTACTTGTGCGTTTTCTAGCATTTTTAGCAGGATTATTAAACATTGCTAGATGATTGCAATAGCATAAAGCTGTATTGAAATTAAATAGCATTGTCTCACGAATATGTAATGCATCTTTTTGCTGCTATTTTGCACCTGCAATTTTATTATGTCGTTTGAAGGTTAAAGCTGATAAATATTCATATAAAAAAAATTTGAATTGATTGCTTAAGAGAACCTTTATAGGTTTTCTCACATGTTTCATTAGATAAAATCGAATTTTACCCATAATCCTTATGAGCTGCGTTTGATGATTCAAAAGGTGCTTCTATTAAACTCGAATAGAAAACTTATTTTTAGAAACTCAAAGAGTTTCATACTTAAAAGATCAAACATTTAGGTATTAGAATATTTAATTTCTCCACATATTCTCTTACTCATCATAGACCTGAAAATAACCAATGGTCAAGTGGCGTGACAACGAAAGAAAGTCGCTACTTAAATTAAACAAATAACCAGTCACTTTTCCTCCATCGTTTTTTTTTTTTTTTAATCGTTTAATAATAAAAGTACATGTATGCAGAAAGACTCTAGAAAACAGAATTTTCATTAAAATGATTCCATTTAAAATTTTGAATAAAACAAAAAAGCTATCAAAATCTAACAACTTAAAACATCAACACCTGTTTGATTACCGCAGGTAACAGAGAGAAGTTGAAAAACTATTTTTTGATAAACCTCAAAATTGTATAAGGCAATCAAACTGGTTTTTATGTTTTTCCCCTTACCTCATTAGTGATTCGGCAGATTTCGATAACGTTTTTGTTTCTATTTTGATTTAATAACGATAATCCATTACTTACTTATTATTTGTGCTTCATAGTTTTGACTAGGATTCTAAAAATAATATATTAAGGGCGGTCATAACGTAACACCCTGTATTAAATTATTCAGTACCATTTTATCAGTTCCATTTTACTGAATTCGTTGCAAACTATTATGCTAAGCAGAAAATCTATAATTTTGACAACAGTTTTGACAAGGATTCTAAAAAAATATATGAAGGGCGGTCATAACGTATTACCCTGTATTTGATTATTCAATATCTTTTCATGGGTCCCATTGTATAGGTTTCGTTGTAAACTGTTATGTAAAACAGCATATTTTCTTTTTACTATTAAGAAATTTATGAACTTCATTTTACATTATTTGTGTTTTAATAAAACGTGTTTGTTTTTGGAAAATTAAGTAGATTTTTTATTTATTGTAACGCATACTTTGTTGTTCTTAGATTAATAAAAATGTATGTTTTGTTATGGATGATCTTGTGATTATTAAAATAATTAAATTACTTTTTTCTTATTGCTTTCAATTTTTATTTCAATTTCCAACACTTTTTTCAAATTTTAAAAAGAATTTATAACATTTGCTTGACGTGAAAACAGTCTTTTTCAAATCAGAAAAATTCTCATAGAATTTTCGCAATTCGTGCTTCGTATGTATCACGCTAATTCAAAATGGGTTTTCAGCGGCCTCAATTTTCACCATCTTGGATTTGAGGTTAAATTTTAGATTGATCTTTTCTTGATATTTTTGCAAATTTAACAATTTTTGAACGAAATAGTATTATTTGACAGCGCGATACCTTCTAAGAAAGCGAAAAATAAAGGGGTTGCTTTATTCAATTAGGTGAAATATCGCTTAATATTTTTATAGAATGTCAATGGATTTTCAAAACTTTAAAGCAATTAAAATGACGCGTTTCGAGACAATCATTTAAAACTAAACAATTCTCAGTTTTTGATTTTTTTAAATTTAATTTTATTGCAATTTAAACTGATTTTGGCAAAGCTAAAAAAATTCTTTTAAATTAATTTGCACAAAGACCGATATTTACCAAAGATCCGAAAACAGACAATTGTATACTGTTTAAATATCTTGCAAGCGAATGGCTCAGGGGATAGAGCGTTCGTCTTCCAATGAGGTGAACCGAGTTCGAACCCCAGCGATGGCTGGTCGATACGAATTCCGCATCCAGCTTGTACCGACTACAGCGCTGACGTAAAATATCTTCAGTGGTAGACGGATCATGGGTTTGAGTCCCCTTGCCGTCGGACTAATTGTGAGAGGTTTTCCTTTCCATGTAACGCAAATGAGGGTTAGTACCATCAAAAGCCCTCCAAGAAGGTAATTTTTTCTCCCAATACTTGATTCAGGAGTTCCTTTGTCTTCTGGATTCTGTTCAAAATTACAAGGCTGCGGAGTTGACTGTTAGCAGTCCAGTCGTAAACCCAGAAATCGGGTTGATTGTGCAACGCCGGTTATGAAATAAAATACCTTGCAAAATCTGCTGATTACAGAACTATATTGGTATAATTTTAACATTAAAAATTAATAGTGAATCAAAAATACCGCTCTGCCTTGTATCACAAATTTTGATTGGGTGACGGATTTTACATGTATAGAAAGATACTGCCAAACAGAATAAATATCCAAAGTTAGTTAGTTTCTAAAAATGAAATGAAAAGCAGTAAAAGCCTATTTAGAATTTTCCCTCCTCATCTCCACCCTTACAACAGATGAGTACGAACTAAAAAATAAAGGCATCTTAACACTCACAAGTTTTCTAGATCACAGTTCACCGAATAGCGTTAAACCAATACCTCCTAAATGCAGGCCTGCCAACGGCTACATGTTTTGTAAAATATTTCATAGAGTGTTGTAGATATTTACAAACCAAGACATTCTGAATTTTTGGTAATTAGTTCAACATTTTAAAAGCCTGACCTATAAAGATATGAGTCAGAGTGGCGTTTCATCTGAACTTTTAAATCATTTATGTGTAGTGGTGGGGAAAATAAGTTTGAATGAATAAAAAATGGTTGGTTGGTTCTAATGCCACTTGCCACACGGGCAAGCCTGCTTGGTGAAACCGAGCAAGTGCAGAGTGTGCGATTCTTGTTTTTCAGTGGCGCCATCTATGGCCAAGAATTCTGCCGCATCATACGTCACACCTGTTTATAAGGCGGACCCATTAATACATCCATTCATTCATCCACAGATCGTAATTGTGACCCGAATCAGAGAACGACCGATCTCCAATCCAGTACCCCCAGAGGTATGGATTTGTTATGGGAACATTGAGGACTTTGCAACTCGACAGAATTTTAACGTGCATCAGTCACCAACTACAGTCTTTGGCCGGCGGGGTTCGAACCCACGATCTATCGGACATGGGCCAAGCGCCCTACCGACCAGGCTATCCCGGCCCACTAATAAAAAATAGTACATTAAAACATTAACTTAGCTTAGAAAATTGGCAACCCTGTAGAAAAGAGAAGGCCTCAGGGCAAGTAATTAAAATAAACAAGAAATTTGATTTATTAGTAGTCCAAACATAATGACATCTTTCGTAGTTCCTCTGCGCAGCTTAGCAGGCTGAACGTAGTGACATCTCACGTATTTTTCCTCCACTGCGCAGTTTATGTTCGTTATGTTGAACTATGTACTAAATTAATCAGCGCTGAGGCCTTCTCTCTTCAATGAGGTGTTGGTTAAAATTTCCTTATTGATGGTCTTTGCATTTTCAAGAGAGAAGCCACAACATGCATATTTTTAAGACACATTTAATTTAAATACAATTTTTGTTTTAAAACACATTTATAATGCACTTTTAGAGGTTAATTTAATTTTGAAATCAATGTGCTTTTTTAATTAATAATTGATTTCTGCTCATTTAAAACAAAATCATTTGCAAAGTATGAAATTACCAAACCCTATTTACAAAAATATAAAGATTCAATTTTTTTCCTTTTGTTATGAAAGCCAAAACGCTAAAAAACTTATGTTCTAGACAAGTGAAAAGGTACAGAAATAAAGCTTTCTTATTCACTCAAAGTTTGAAAAGACATTTCGTTTAATGTTATTATAATCTATGGTAAAATCGCAACTTATTTTTTAAAATCAAAGAAACTTTTATAACATTATCATTTGTTGATATATTTCAGTTCAAAAAATAGCATTTGTTCTTCAATGATTTTTTTGCAAGTTGCAATGGTTTATTTTCAACATAAATAGTATACAATCAGCAAAAAAAAAATAAATAAATAAATAAACAATTTAACAAATTACTTGCGTAATTGTTTTAACGGTTGGTAGGATTTTTCTTTTGTTCCTTGATAATATCTCAAAAGAATAATATAAGTTTAACAATTAACTATAATTGTAGCGGAATATGCTTATTTTAACCAAAAAACGCCCTTTTTCTATAGAAACATACCTTCCCCCCCCCCCCCCCCCCATCAAATTCGGATTTGTCACAAACAGAATAGGGTGAGGTTTTAGAAAAAACTGGCTTTAATAGTATAATGCTTCAAAAATTTGCTGCACAATTGTTACTATGTTGATGTTTATGCTTTTTTTAAAATCATTTTTTGAAAGATAGATTAAACTATAATAATTCTTTCGGAAAAAATTATAAGCCTTCAACCTAAAGACAAATATTTAATACAATAGAAAATTTAGACGAATTAAATGATTTTCATAAATTAATTTGCGAATGATGAAAATTTTGTATTGTAAGGTTAAATTTTTTTTATATATTCAGAATTTTCAAATCTGAATCTAGATTTTCATGCTATATGACCAATAAAAATTCTTAAAAACTAATTTAAAAAATAACTTATAAATTGGTATTGAAATGACTCCCCAATTTGAGATTACATTGTCAAATTATAGTATTTCATATTATTCGTCATATGAGTTAACCTAATAATGAAAGAGTTAGTTGTTTATACCTGTGAAGTTAAGAAAAGCCTTTATTTTTAAGAATTTAGTAGTTATAAAACTGGTAGATAGTCATTTTTTGAAATTAGATTTTATTCCTTAATTATGTGTTTTACTTTTCAACATACTTCCAATTGTCAAGTAATAACCGTCTTCATGAAAAAAAAATTTTCCCCAAAATTGTGTCACTTCTTTTAATTTTTACAGGATTCTTTTTTACGAACCTAGATTATGTAAAATTGTTAAAAGGTAGAAAAATTTAAATCCTTAAAATAAAATTTTAGATGATTTGCAATCAGCTCTTTTAATACTTTGAATTAAATGTTAATAAAATAACGAAGAAAACTGGGTATAAATTTTAAATGTAACTGGTTTCAATGTTGTCATTCTTTTCAAAACTCTCTTTACAAAAAAATATTGCTAGTGAAAAAAAAGTTTTTTTTTTTTTTTTCTTCGTTCTTTAATCTTAAATGTGCTTTGAAAGAATTTTTATCTTCAGGATATATAAATTGATAAAACATATAATAATCTGATGATTATGTTTTTGTGTTTATAATTATTGCAAAAATAAAATAATTTCTGACATATTGACATAATTTAGTTAAGTTTTTAAATAATTCAAACCCAGTTGGATAAGGAAGCAATCATGAAAAGTTTAATTTCTTTCTTAAAAAGCAAATTTCTTTAAAAAAAAAAATGCAAATATCAAGTTTTTTTAAATTTGAATGAATTTAAAAAATAATCATCTCTGGAATAGAATATTATATCTAAACAAAATTGCTTCACGCACTTCAAATCATAAAGCTAGAAGAAAAAAGAACAGAAAAATATGTTTTTCCTAGTTTTATTTGAGAAAAGAAAAATCATAGTGCTACTTTTTATTTACTTTATTACTCTGAGTCGGAATTGATAGATTTACACAATGGAAAATTAATTCTATATATTTTTTATTTATTTCTTAAATTTGGGGTCGCATTTAACATCACCTTACGAAATGAACGTTTATGTAAATGTGTAACTAACAAACATCTTTTTAGGGTTCCACACCATAAAAATAATTTTTTCTTTGTAGAATAAAGTAAATAGTTATTAAATAGCAAAACAAAATATGAATTTGGGAAATAAAACAATAACGGAATGTTTATGGTGTAAAAATATTTATTTCAGACGTGTAATCTTTGTAAAATATATTTAAACTCTTTATTTACCCATTAAAGTTACCGAGCAAAGAAAATTAACACATCTCAATTTATAAATGGTACCTATTATATTTGTTACTAAGACCTGCCAGATACAAAGTTGTAGTAAAAGAAAAACGTTTCTGGACATTTGAATCCAAAAATATAATCATTACTATTTGAAAAAAAAAAAAAAAACTAAAACCATTTAAATGCTGCTAAATTTTTCTAAAAGGAAAAAAAAAAAAAAAAAAACTAGTCGAAGTTTTCTCTACGATCAGAGAGCAGTTATTCTATGTCTTAGCTTTAACAGTTATTTTCTCTCTATTCGCTCGTTTTTTTGTGAGAATGTCTTCTTACTACACACACTACACGAATAGGTTTTTTTTCTCTTAAACGTATTCACTTTTTCTCTCCCCAATACCATGTCATACTGTAACAGAAATGAGTAGCGGAAATCGTTTCAAAGGAGTATACTCTTCCATCGGACAGAAATAGACAGCCGGAAAATTTACATATTAATGAATGCGATGTAAATATACACCAAGTAAAAATTGTGCTTGATTTCATTTTGAGTTTTTACGTTATGTTTAGCGTATTTTGAGTTGATTCTTTAAAATGACTGAAACTCCAAATCAAGCCAAACTCTCTTGGAGAAGACTTCATTTGAGCCGTGCCAAATTAAAAGCTTCGAGTAGAACATCTGCTCTACTTGCAGGGTTCGCAATGGTAAATGAAAAAAGATTTCTTCCAAAACCTATAGCATAAAAAAAAAAAAAAAAAAAAATGTTTAACTAATCTATATTAAATATTAACGATGGGGATTTTTCCGTATCGTGATCTGTCGCGCCAACTGCAATCGCCAAAGTGCCAAATAGATTTTATACTTGCAAATGTTTTTTTTTAAAAAAAAATTATGTAGATGTTTGCACGAGGGTAGCTACGAGTTATACCTTTCAAGTTTGTCCCTTTCTGTGATGTTATATTTAGTTTCTCGCGGGTCAGTGCCCGGAAGTTGTCAGGACTTGGCGATTATTCTGCCACATCAGGATACGGAAATCTCCCATTAGCGATATTCATATTTAATTTAAAACAATGCTGTTTTTATTTATTCAATCAAATTAGTTTTTAATGGATTATAAAAAATATTTACCGTTAAAAATTATTACTTAAGTAAAATATTTAGTTTTATTTCTTTATGGGAACATAAAAACTTATTCCAACATAACCTATATTACTATATTTGCTAACTATTATCACTCTTAGTTAAGCATAACACTAGTTAACAATAGATTGGCGAGTTTTTCTTTATCACCTCTGAAATGCTGTAATACCAAATTTTTACCAGATATTTCTTTCTTGTGTTTGTATGATTTGTATTTGTGCGAAAAGAATAACATTTCGCAAGTTGAAGGTTGTTTAATAATTTCTTATCCCAAAAAAGTAGCCTGCCTATTTGCCTGTAAAGGTGATTTTTAAGTACTTCATAAACTGCTATTTTTTAAATGGAAAATATTGTTTTCAACTTAAAAGAACTGGAAATGGAAGTAATTATGCTGTATAGACTAGAAAACTTGTAGCTAAATGCATCAATATCCTTAACCATGATGATGAATTTGTGTTACTATTTTAGTATTTTTTGTTCCGATTTAATCATATCTTGTCATATATCTTTATTTAGTCATGTATTGGAGATGTGACTTTCAGATAATGCCCATCTCATAGTGCCATCTGTAAACATGCCGAAAAAGGAAAGTAGGTGTGTCCTATAGTGTCCCTGCCGAAAATTCAATTTAAAGTTAATAGGAAAGATTATGTTGCTATGTTAAGCTCAGGGTCATCTCTTGATGTTATATCCATGGAAACTTTAGATGAAATGCAGTGAAAAATTTAAAATTCAAAAATGAAACTTGTTAGTTCAAAATTTTATGAGTGACACAGCTAAAATCTATTCTTTTGTTAACATGCATTTTAAAATTAATGATAATCTTTTTAAAGATTTCTTTATAACCCCATACCGAATAAATTCCGACTATGGTAGGTATTAGAAAACCCATTTTTGGCAGGCAATAAATTTTATCAAAATTTGGAAAAGAAATGCATTGAAAATAAAAATTTAAGATTAAATTGAAAAAACAGATAATCGAATGGAATCCATGCTAAAATGCAATTTTAAGCTTACTGAGCAATTTCTAATGTGCAAAAATTCAGTGATCTTGGTGTTTGGGTTACTAGAAACATCAATAACTTTTCTGATTCTAATATCCGATAACAGTAATTAAAACTCAGGCCAAACTTGTACACTTAAATAAAAATTCTAATGTTGCAATACTCAAATGTTTAAGGAAATCGTGTGTGGAGCAATGTAATTCCTTTGAGACAACACAATTGGAGGATAATTTTGAAGCATGGGTAGGTGAAATTGAAATTAATCATTTAGAAGAAGGAAAACAAGAAATTTTAGAAATTTTTTAGAGAATTACCCAGATATTTTCTCAAAAAACGTTAATGATCTTTTAGGATGCGACTCCCTTTTACATCGTAAAGATTTGATCGACGATGTACCTGTAAGGCAACCTCATCATCTAAAACCCAAAATGCAAAAACAGATTACTGAGCTACTCGAAAATAAAATAATTGAAGAGAGTATGTCTCCATATTCAGCTCCGGTCATATTGGTGAAGAAAAAAGGTAATTTAAAAAAAAGAAATTTTAAATTGATGTGTATGAACTCATGCATGGAGATGTAATCAGAGATAAATAAATGCCAACTTTTGTTGAATGATGATGTTTTTAACAACTAGGAGAATGTTTCAGAGCAACTCCTGGATCAAGCAGTTGCAAGGATGAGCCTTGGTGATAAGTCGAAAAGAGATTGGAGGGTCAATGCAAACTCGGTTTCCATGGAAAAGGAGTGAAGTCAGATATTTTTTGAAATCGAAGACAGTGACCATTGTTGTCAGAGTTAAAAGCAGCCATCTGCATCTGGAACAAAGGGTCGACTGCTGGACGGATGACCCAAAATTCTATAACATTTGCTGCAAATGAGATCTTCAGCACCTTCTAGACTTGTCATCACATAGCTTAAAAATTCTAAGATGTACCATGGTCGAGGGCCCCAGAAACCCATAAGCGGCAACCATCCTGAGTAAGAGAAGGATTCAGCCGAGTTGCATAATTTGGGAAGATTCTGGAGTCTCACTTGCCCCAACTTACAGCCTGTCTCTACTACTTGGACCCCACATGAATCCACTTGATACCCGACCTCTTAACTCCTACTATACCTAGCTAGACTATGTCACCAATTTCCGATCAACTGAAGAATAATAAGATAATAGTCAAACCTCACATAACCAAAGAACTGTTAGAGACATAATCGGAGCATATAAAGTAGACAAAATGACTGCTATTATTCATCAAAGTGTTATGGTGATGACCTGTTTTAATGATTGTGATTAAATCATCTTTGATACAAATTTTCACTCTTGAATCATAAACAGTTATCTTGTGAGACTGTGATGTATCGATTAACTGGTTAATTTGGTAGATAGTAAAGGGAAAGTTAGTTAATAAGTGTTAATGTTTAAATAGACAAAAGAAGGAAAAAAACTTTTTTTCCCCTTGACGGGCGTTGTATAATATCCTTTGGAATGTTTTATAATAATTTTCTGCCAATTAAAAAAAATAAATTAAGACATCTTAGTGAATTTCCCTTTTTAGATCTAAAAATCCCTTCACGCGAACATCAATTCCCTAATAAGCAGTAAATGGCTGAGGGTGAATGACATCACGAGACGAGAACTTTTCAGTGAATGCTAGATGACACTGTTTCCCCCGTCCTCGGTTTTAGAATTACGACGCCGAACGCATGGTAGTCAGTTAAATTTTTTTCTCCTTCTAGGAACTTAGGCCTGGTGGCCTTCATTGCGGATGGATCCATCACTCCAATAAGTACAGCATTTCAATTCAAATTTGGAATTTTAATAATTGTTTTTTATTTAGTGATGCATGTTTTTTGGTCTTAAAGTATTTAATATGTGAAACAATGTAGTCACTTAAGATTAATTTAAAGCATATTCATTAACTAATAATTACACACTCTTTTACTCAGTATGTGCACGATGAGTTTTCACTCCAAATATCCCGGTCAAAGTTTTATTGATTAAAATAATAATTGTTTTCCCTAAAATATGCTAACTGTCAAATTTGTTTAAAATAGTCTTTTTTGTAAGGTAGTTGCAGTACTGAATTTTTGAAGATTCTAATTATTGAATTTAGTGTAAGAAATGTAATCAGTTTCAATTGTAGTCAAGATTTTGTTTTAATATATTTTAGTTTAAAATACTAATTGTCGTTCATTATTTGACTGTGTTTTATACAATTTTCTTAACTATGAATAAACCAGAAATATGATAATGCACATGCAGCCCAGTATACCATAAACCTCGAGTATTATGTATAATTCCTCTAAATAATTAAACTTAAGTAATAAAACAATTGCTTTCTAATATTAAATCTAAATTTATTATACACAAACATTAAGTTAATTTCATTAATTTTGCATAATTACTCACAATGCAGTTCTTACTTTTAGTGATTTGTTGATCAGATTTCCATATTGTCCTCTTATATATCATTATTTTATAAAATGATTAATCCTAATGCTAACGTAAAAATATCTCAAAATATTTGTTAGTTAAAAATGAAACTTAAAACAACAAAAATCCAAAATATAACAGTTGTTCAAAAAATTTAAAAATTTATGTGTTGCGACTTTCTTACTAAAGGAAGAAGTATGTGATTTGCTTATTTTTAGTAAGAAGAGGTGAGGGTAAGTAAAAAAATTGCCAAAAATATGTTTCTGCAATATTTGAAGGTCTTCTAATTATTAAAATTGTTCAATGATAAAATTGTCTGTTTTAGGTGGCCATGGTTGAAATCCAACTCAGCAAAGAAGTACCAGAGGAACTGCTAATTACATTTTGTGTTTGCACTACCCTTTTAGTTGCAGTTCACATGCTCGCTCTGTTGATATCTACCTGCATTCTACCTCATATTGAAGCTGTAACAAGTACGCCCTGTTCTATATCTGAATCACCCCATGAGAAGTTACACTGGTACATAGAAATTGCATGGGCATTTTCTACAGTGTTTGGAATATTGTTGTTTCTCTTGGAAATTGCTATTTTATGTTGGGTGAAATTTTATGAATACAGTTTTACGGCTGCCTGGTGCACTACCATTGTTTTGTTTCCTGTTGTCCTTATTTTGCTTGCTTTTGCCATTCATTTTTATCGTACGTTAGTTGCTCATAAGTTTGAACTCTCAAAGCATGGACTTAGAGAATTGGAATCTTTAGCCAATCGACTTCATGGTGATAGTTTAGATAGGAATTCGGAACATTCAGTTCTTGCTGTCTAAGTTAATATGACTTAAGTTAGGTTTCTTTTGTTACATGTTATTGATATTATTCTTAATGTGATAGATATAATTAGTTGTTATTATACTTGTTATTTTAAGTGGTTTGTTAATTTAATATGTATAATTTTTTTTGCTGCATTAAATGACTGTTATTCAATAAAACTAGTAAGACTTATAGAAATGTAAAATCAGTGATCTGATCAGTGGCTGTTTCCATTACTAATTTAATTTATATCTAAGTTATAACAACAAAAACAAGAAAACAGATTTATAATTCTGATGTTCAAATTTGTGAAGTATTTAAAAAAGAAAAAAAAAAAACCTTAGTTTTCATATTTATGCTGATAATAATTTAAAGTTTGTTATTCATTATAGATAAATTTTTGGCAGTGCGAACTAGGCATTTTGTGAATTGAATTACAAGTTTCAAATCAAAATTTCGGATCTGATCAGTGGCTGTTTCCATCATTAATTTAATTTATAACTAAGTTATAACAACAACAAGAAAACAGATTTATTATTTATTAATCTGATGTTCTGATTTGTGTAGTATTTAAAAAAGAAAAAAAAAACCTTATTTTTCATATTTATCCTAATAATAATTTAAATTGTTGATATTCATTATTGATAAATTTTTTGGCAGTGTGTACTTTTACAAGAGAACTATGCATTTTGTGGATTGACTTACAAGTTTCAAATCAAAATTTGACAAAATCACTGAGGGAAATAAGATTCTTAAATAATATTTCTGATTATTTTTCTTACAATATCATAACATGTTCAATATTATATTATTGTAAGAAACAAAAACACAACAAATGACAACACATCCTCCTGCTTGTTGGTATCCTTCGATTATTTAGTATATATAAACAACATAAATATAACAAATAAATATTTTCATTTGCCTTATTTTCTTAAAAGTGATATTTCTATTATGAGTAAGAATTTAATTTTATGATTAAAAATTAGTAAATGAAATAAAATGGTTCAATTTTATTGCATTATTTATTACTTTATGGCTAAATATCAAAATATTGCTTACTAAAATTGTAAACATTTATTGTAATAAACTATCTTTTTTAAAATTTAGGCTATACTTTTTAAAATATAAACCATACATAATATATTTAGATATTTCGCAAAGCTTATTAATCAATTATTTATTAATCAGTTATTTAATTATATATGTATTAGAACATGAAGTGATTTTTTTAAAAAATAGTTTTTTCTTTCTTATTTTGATACTTTTATTTCTAAAGAATATTTTTTTTATTATCTAAATTTTTAGTATGGAACTATGCTACTCTTTTTAGAATTATTTGTTCAGGGTATAACGAGAATTTATATAAGAAATTATTAAAAAATATTTTCTCACTTTTTTTTTTCTTAACATATTTTTTCTGATTACAAATGCTATTTTATTTTAAAATATCAATCAAACAACCCATGATTCTTAAGCAATGATTTACTAAAAATTTAATTTATACTGTAAGACATTTGTGTTCTTAATCCAGTGACGTATTGTGATTTTTATCTCTTAATAGCCTCTTTGTGTAGGCTGTCTAAACATGCTTTTATATCTTTAACAGGCTTATTGATTTCATACTAAATAATAGCCCTACTATGTTGTAAATGCAAAATAAAATAATCTCTGATAAATAAAAAAAGGAAAACAAAATTATTTTTTCAAGCAAATAGCCCATTATTTTGAATCTTCACTACTTCTAAACTTATGTGATAATAAAGGAATTGACTGTGATAATATTTTTAGAAAAATGCTGTAGTTTAAACAAATAGGATAAAACTTAATTACTATCAACTGTTATTTGAATAATGTGTAAAAATATTCGAATAATATAAATGAACATATTGTACATATACATTGATATTTAGATTTTGAGATTAAATTTTCATAAATATAAAAAAATAAGTCTTTTATATTTTATTATATATATATATTTTTGCTTTCTCTATAATAGTGTTTCACAACAAGGTTAAAATAAATATACCTGATACAGAATTAGTTATATGAGTACAGTTTGATTCTTTAGAGATCGACATAATTTATTTAGATTAACTTCTGTGTTAAATTTTCTGTTACTTCTGTGTTAAATTTTCTTTTTCTTTTCATTATGAAAAATGATGTATTGTTCTTGGGGGAGAAAATGTCAGTTTATAAAGCAGGTAGTAATTAATCAAATTTGATATTTTACTGTTAGAAATTCAACATTCCACAGTTCTTATTTTATTTATTTTAAATTCATGCGAACATTAAAATATAAATTTTGTAGGCGTTTCTACTTTTTACCTATTCTATTGGTTACATGTTAGTTTCATTGATTAGTTTCTAAATCTTTTTCTTAGCATTACTTTAACTTTACAAGGATGATGTCTTTATTTAACTATTTAAATAATTATTTCATAAGAAATATTTATTTTGTTAAAAAGGTAGAGAGAATTTTATTTATTATTAACAACTTTTGCTTTTTACTCATGCTATTTATTTTTTTTCTTCACTTTTATGACTTACTTTCCTTTTAAGTTTGCTATATATATATATATATATATATATATATATATATGTGTGTGTGTGTGTGTGTGTTACCGCCAAAGCCCGAAATTTTCTAGATTTCGGGAATTGGCCGGTCAGATTGACCGAGGATGTCTGGCCAAAGTCCGAAATAATTGAAATGATCAGTGAATATTTTACTTTGGCGGCCTTCTATAAGTATATAAATAATTCTTATAAATCTTCTAATTTAAAAATATAAAAAATAGAAGTTTTTAAATTGTCTATTAAATAATCATTAATTTAATAATCATTATTAAATTGTCAATTTAATTGTCTAGTCATACTTACTCCAAAGGTCTAGTTAAGTGCTACTGCCCGGTATACCCTACACTGATGGTTTTTTAAGGTTCAGTACTACTGCCCGGTATATCCTACACTGATGTTTTTTTATGGTTAAGTGTCACTGTCCGGTATACCCTACACTGATGTTTTTATAAGATTCAGTGCAATGATTTACTACAATGATTTCATCTAACATGCTATTTGAAACTTTTTTTTATTTTATTTAACTTTTGAAATATTGATATAAAATATGATTTGCAGGTTTTTATTTAGAAATTGTATTGGTTTGATTTTAAAAAAATTTAAAACTCTTTTTGTTGATATAGTTTACTGTAGACATCAACGTAGTTGTTTTATTTATTTTATTAATAGATTTTCATTTCATAGGCTTAATTTATTTGCTCTAAAACTTATTTTAAAATACAGTTTATTTCAGTTATTTTTACCTTAATATCAAACACTATTCTTTATTAATTTGTATTTAATAGGACATATCTATTATTTCTAGGGAAGTTTTATATTTAAAATAGTATTTTGGCAATTTTATTTGATAAACAACAAATCCTTGTTCTAAAAGTTAATTATAAATATTTGTTTAATTCGTTTTTATATTTGTAAAAATTAATTTTATTCTCATAGAGTTCATTTATATGTTAAAAAATTTTTTTAAAAATTATTTTAGTTTAAAATGTCATTCTTTATAAATCTGTCTTCAACTAACAGCATTGATTTGTTCAAATGTTTAGTGTAAATAATCTTTTACTTAATTGACTATACAGGACCAAAAGTATATCAAAATTTAAATTTGTTATTTTTTAATTTCATTAATGAGTAAAAATATCAAGTAACGAAGGTTTTTTAAGTGTAAAATCTTAATTAGATTAATTTAAGAACCATAAATTTTACATACTTGTAGAAATTATAAGAAATTACATTTATGAATTAATTAATATACATAAATGTGCAATTATGCAAATTAATTATACACATTTATATAAATTTATAATTGACTAATTGCAAAAAAGACAAAAATGTCTTAAATTTATTATTATTTTAAAAATTTTTTTAGTGTTTTTGGTTGTTTGTACATTTGGTTGTTTATTTTTGAAGTATGAGTAAAGAAAAAAAAAAACTTATAGAATATTCAATTCTTTTAAAGTCCCTATTTGTTTTCATTTTTCGAAATCTCACTAAAAGGTAAACAAGTTATCTTAATCAATGTTTTTTTTAATTAATTTAAATAGTTTTTTTAAAACTAGATCATAATCATGGTTTAAATTCTTGATTTTAATCATATGATTGAATCAGTGACAGTTTGATTCATTTTATTGATTTTCTCTAAAATATTTAAAACTATTAACTTTATTCAGCTAAAATGTATAGTGTAGATAAAGAAATACTGCATATAACAAAAATCTATTCAATTAATATTTTTTTAGTTAATGTTTTGTACAAGTAGCTATCTGTTTGTTTTTAAAGTATAGCTTAAAGCAAGTTGCAGTTTTATTTCAATTATCTGTTTCAATTTTAATGTTAGTTTATTATTCAATTTGATATATTTTCTCTTTTTTTTCTTCAAATAATTTAAAATGAAAATAATAATTGTGTATATCAGTGATTCAATTTATGAACTATAAAGCATTAAATATTCAAAAAATTGTAGAGAGGCACAAAAATTAAGTTTTGAGATTTCTTTTGGGATGCATAATTCTCCCCTGCAGAAAAGTAGAAGCCCTTTAGCTGATTTATGTAGGTAAAATTTCAGCTGAAATTTAAATATATAGAAAAAAAATTTCTTTTCTTCTTTATTAATAGCTAAAGGATAACATTATAATTCTGAGTATCAAGTTACAAAATTGCTTTTTCTAATGCAGGTAGTCCTAATTAAGCGCTTTGATTGTTCAAATATTAAATTTTTCTTGTTCTGATTTTCCTTGTTTTGTCTAACAACAGACAGAAGAATTATGAATCTGAATATTAATAGATAGATAAAAAGGTTGAGAATTCATATTTTAAATGGGAACTCGCTTTCAGTTGAAAGGGACCCAGAAATATGGAAGTCATTGGTCCTAAGGGACTGTAATTTTGTAAGTCTCGCTGAATCACTATATATATATATATATATATGTATAGAAATGTTTAAAGACTTAAATTCTTAAACTGTCAATGCATTTATTTTAATTTTATTGTCTTTTCCATTTTAGCACTGGGTGTTTTTAAGTGTTATTTATTCTTATTTTAAATTGCATTCATTGATTTCATGTGTAAAAATGTTTAATTTTAACTAGATTGCTAAACAAGAATCTTTTAATTTAATCTGACTTTAAAATGTAATTTTTTCGTCATATGCCGTAAGAAAGTTATTTGTAAAATAAAAATGAAAGAAAGATTTTTATTAGCATTAAATAAAATGTCATCTTTCATTTTTAATGTATACTTAAAAAATGCCATTTTTTTTTTGTCAAATGCAGTAAATGTTTAACATAATTAAAATATAGATTGTTTTCATTCTAAATCTTGTTTTCGTCTAAATCTTGTTATTTGAAATAATAATCTTTTCTTTTTAATGTAACTTTAAAGTGTTAGTTTTTATTGTCATGTGTTGTTTGAAAGTGTTGTCTTTTATTCTCTAATAAATTTAACCCCATGATTTATACAGTAAATGAAATTTCTCTCTTTAGCATTTTTTATTGTCATGTGTTGTTCCAAAGTGTAGTCCTTTATTCTCTAATAAATTTAATCCTATGATTAATACAGTAAAGGAAGTTTCTCTCTTTAGTATTTTTTATTGTCATGTTGTTTCAAAGTGTAGTCTTGTATTCTCTAATTAATTTAACTCCATGATTTAAACAGTAAATGAAGTTTCTCTCTTTAGCATTTTTAGAGAATCTAAGGTGTAAAGTAATATTTTACTTAACTTAAATGTTTGAGAAAAATAGTTTTTCAAATACCATATTTGTAAAAATTAAAGCAATTCAAATTATGCACTTATTTTGTTACAAATACTATATATGTATATTGTATAAACTTTCAAATATTTTTAGAAAATTAAATGTAGTATATATTTTATAAAGTGTTATTATTTATGAATGTTGTGATATGATGTATATTTTATTAATATAAAATAAAAATAATTGAAATCTTAGTTTTTTTTTATTTTTTACTTTTTCTATTCAATGTTGCATGAAGTGTCTAGTCATTGCATATGTTGCCTAAAATCAACTTGCAAAGTATGTAGTGATTAAAACTTTGCACATTGTCTAAACATTTTATAGAATGACTAATGAAAACCTTCTAGGCATTCTATAAAATGACTAAATAGCGTTCGTATATATTATGTCTCATATTTTATGCATGAAAAATTTCGGTCAGAATATGAAGAGTGCATAGTAAATTTATGTCATGCTTTGCCATGAAGTGCCACATGCTGGTAAATCATAACATTGAGGGTAACATATAAGTATACATATTATATACATATTATACATATAAGTATACATATAGTATACATATTATACATATAAGTATACATATAGTATACATATTATACATATAAGTATACATACAATGATTATTCATATCACTGCTGAACTAATCTTTTGTTGAATTTATATAACTACTTGATTTTGCCTAATTCATGTGTGGGGATTTCAAATTTGAAATTTATTTTGTTTCAAACACAACAAATTTGCTTTTCAGAACAGTATTTTTAGTTAAGTTTTTGTCTGAATGCATAAGTTTATTAAGAACGTATAGGTTTATGTACATATATATACATGTGTTAGTTCTTTTGAAACTAACACTAAGATAAAAAAAAAAAGAGAGAAAAACAGATGACGTTAATGTTTATTATAAACTGAAATGTATTAGTGCCTTTTTCCTACTATGCCATACATACTAGAGAAGTGGGTGCACTTAGTAGTCACTCTGTAACCCTTTAGAGCATTTAAAAAAAAATCCTGGTTTGTACTTTATTATTCAATTTCATAAAAACTGTAGCTTATAGAGAAAAACTGATTGCATATTTAAAATCAGTGATGTAAAAGTATTTAAGATCTCATGCAATAGGAGACAAAAATTTCCCTTAATGTTATACTGTAATGCCCGCCCTAGAATCTATGTTAAGAATGAAGTAAAAAAAAAAAAACTATGATCAAAAATATTCAAAATAATAAACCAATCACTATTGATGCAAATAATAGGATCAAAATAGTTTTAAAATATTTAGAAGAGTAAACTTAAAGCTGGTTCTTAGCTTAACTATCTCAGAACATGTACTATTGAATCACAAACTAATCAAATAAGGAGAAAAAACATCCTACTGTGTCCTAAGGCTATTTTTATTTAAAATAAAATAATTAAAAATTTTAATTCAACTTAATTTTTTATTGAACATACGCAAAGAAAAGCGTGTGTGTTGTCAACACATATGACAGGTTGTTGATTTACAATCAAATAATTTGCTTGAATAAGTATCATAAAAATGAAGATATTTTTGTACGTTATTTTTCATTGGTAGATGTTGTTTTACAATAACGAAATCTTTTTACAAATTTTGATTACTATCTAAATCTGAAATCAAATAGAGCAAAAACAAAAAAGGTTATTTGCAAAAGGCAATATTATATTTATGATGTAGTTTAAAAACTGAAAACTGTTTGTGAGAAATTATATGTAAGTCAAATTTTGTCGTGCCCTTTCCACTTTCAGTGTAAGAGAATATACTTATATATATATATAGCAAAATAAATAAATACAAAAAAAAAAAAAACAGAAAAAAATTAAGAAAGAATTTTTTATCGGATATAATCGTGTGGGCTGATGAAAAGATTATATCTTTTGTTTTCCGGTTTTTTAAAAAAACTTTATCCTTTTTTTTCTTCTTTTAAATGAATTCTTTTTCTTTCCCCAGTTGTTTGTTATTATGTTATTATTATTATTCCTCCCCCCTTTTGTTTTTCATTTGTCTGTAATTTACATTTGTTTTATCTTCATTTTGAACTTATATATATATACATATAAATATATACATATATATGTATACATATATATATATATATATATATATATTTATATATACTATATATATATATATATATATATATATATATATATATATATATATATATATATATATATATATATATATATATATATATATATATTCTACAAAGTTTGGTCGATATCAGGGTGGACTTTAAACAGGGTAAAATGAGGGCAATATCTGAAAAAATCAGGGATTTTAATTAAAATACTCTAGGAACAGGAAATAATTTGAGCTTGATGTCACTCAGAGTTGAATATTTTTTACATGAAGCAAAGAAAAAAAAAATAATAATAAATAAAAAAAATTTTTTGTCCTGGTTACAAAAATCAGATAAATTCCATGAAAATCAATCCAAGAAAGTAATGGAAATTTTTTTCTTAGTGTTTGTGGCCCCGCGACGTCCGGGTTTTTTTATCCTCGGATACTGGACAAGGTTGACTCAAACTTTCATCCTTACAGTGGGTCAATAAAATGAATACCAAGCATGCTTGGGGACCCTACATCCCAAAGCGCAAGGTTAAGAAAACTGGGATGGACACAGTAGGTCCTAGCCCTTAATGGGCTATGTTGAATATCTTGTCAATATATAATCATATTCTACTGGAAAAAAAAAAAAAAAAGAAGTTTGATTTATTAAATTTCCAAACATGGATATTTTACATTTTCATTGAATTGTAAGCGGATACCGTTTTCTGCCGACCAAAGGTATAGACTGGAACACAGCTGAAACGATTTTGATCATCGTCAGTAAAAAATGTTTAACGCAAAATATTCCAAAAATGGCACATCGTTGAAAACACAGTTAAAAAATTTAATTCAATTTTTTAAAATTATTTTATTATCTTAAGACAAAGGATATACAATCAAGAGCCAAAACATTATGACCACAACTACATTTTTCAATGAACTCTCCTGGATGACGTGCAAGGCACGTGATCAGGTGGAAGTGGTATTTAACTGTTGCTGGAGGTTTTGAAGAATCATTCTTTCACTTACTTCTGTGTGTGATGGGAAAGGCTGCGGATCTAAGTGACATAGATAGAAAGCAGATTGTAATGGATAGAAGGCTCGGAACAAGTATTTCCGAAACTGCACGACTCGTGGGTTCTTCGCGATCTACAGTTGCTAGTACTTATGCAAAGTGGATGAATGACAGTGAAACCAGCAGTAGACGACATGGTGTTGGACGTTCACACACTATCAAGGAAAAAAGCCTGGGCTCGGGAACATCGCGACTGGTCCATGGATCAGTGGGAGAGAGTTGCCTGGGGCAGATGAATCACGGTTTGTCATTCATCACGCCGATGGCCGTGTCAGGATACGCCATCTTCCAGGCAAACAGTTGCTCCCTCAATGTACAGTAGGTCACACACAGGCCGGTGGTGGCGGCATTATGCTTAGGGGGACGTTCTCTTGGGCGTCTCTGGGACCCGTGATTGTGGTAGAGCAGACCACGAATGCTACAGGGTATCTGAACATCATTGCGGACCAGTTGCACCCTTACATGGCCTCTGTTTTTCCAGCTGGAAATGGAATTTTCCAACAGGACAACGTCCCGTGTAACAAGACTCAAATTGTGTTGGAGTGGTTCCAGGAACATGATGCTGAATTCTAGTTAATGTCCTGGCCGCTTAACTCACCGGATTTCAATCCGACAGAACACATTTGGGATGTCATGGAACGGCAGCTCAGAGTTCAAAGACCATTAAGTCGCAATATCTCGAATTTGCGTGACTGTTGCTTAAACATCTGGTACAATCTGTCTCCAGCCATCTACCAAGGACTTGTGGCATCCATGCCAAGGCGGGTTGCAGCTGTGTTGCGGGCTAAAGGTGAGCCAATTCGTTATTAAGAGGTGGTTATAATGTTTTGGCTCTTGAGTGTAGAAGAAAGGTAAGTACTTTATTTTACGCCGTACTAGAGCTTCACAATGTGCTATGGACGACGATCTGGGAAACGTTCCTGAGGATGATCCGAAGACATGCCAACGCAATTTTGATCCTCAGCAGAGGGGATGGCTTCTCTGCTTTGGTAGCCCGACCACCTGCGCACGAAGTCGAGCGCTTTACTGTAAAACAATTTAACGATGACCGATACCGCGTAACCTCGGTCAGTACGCAGACTGATCAAAGTGATCACCCACCCGCTTACTGACCGCAGCTAGTGATGCTTGATTTCGGTCGTCTACTGGGAACCGTGTCTATACGATCTGCGGACAAATAGACACATACTACTCTACGGGACAAATAGAAGGATGTATATTCTTATTCTTCTGTTGCACACTATATTCTTTGCTTTAGGTGCTCTTTTAATAGTGTATTTATCAAATTCCAAGTTGTTTCGATTAACCTCTTTCTTAATTCGCCATTTGAACCGTTAATTTCTGTCATTGATAGGTCTGAGAGGAGATTCTTGCGGCTTAAATTACTATGAATTCACATGAAAAGCAATCAGTATAATTTAAATCTAACCATTTTCATCTTAATGTTGTTTTTAGAAACTTCTGCCAAAAAAGATGGCATGTCTTCGGATCATCCTCAGGGATGTTTCCCAGACCGTCGCCAATAGCCCATTGTGCAGCTCTAGTGCGACGTAAATTAACTACAACAACAACAACATCTGCCAAAAAAGATAGATCGAGAAAAAATAATGTTTGAGTGCCTTAAACTTAGACCAAAACCTAAATCTTAAACTATATAAGGAAACAAAAAAATTAATAACTCTCCATAATTTTATTTATACATATTTTCTATATTATTTTCTTATATTTATAACCTAGAAACAAACAATACAGTGCGCAAAAAAAAGGACTACCCTGGACTAAATTTTAAGGATCGAATCTTCTCATTCTAGGACTTATAATCTTAATGGTTCGAGTTGGTGCCCTCAAATATGCTAATTAATAAGTGCTGGCGGTAATTTAAATTACGAAATCCGGCGCAAAAACGTATTTGAACGTACCATTCCCCTCCCTTCCATTAGAGGTAACCGCACGTCGGGAAATATGCTCCCTATAGTTTGGTCAAACTTGATAGAGGATCCTCAGTGGTAGACGGATCATGGGTTAGAGTCCCCTTGCCGTCAGGCTAACCGTGGGAGGTTCTCGTGGTCTTCCTCTCCATGTAACGCAAATGCGGGTTAGCTCCATCAAAAAGTCCTCCACGAAGGCAAATTTCTCCCAATACTCGATCCAGGAGTTCCCTTGTCTTCTGGATTGGGTTCAAAATTACAAGGCTACGGAGTTGAACATTAGTAGCCGTAAACCCATTAAGTTGGGTCGGCTGTTCAACGACGGTTATAAAATAAAAACTTGATAGAGGGAGCCGCGATGGCTCAGGGGATAGAGCGTTCGCCTTCCAATGAGGCGAACCGGGTTCGAATCCCAGTCGATACGAATTCCGCATCCGGCTTGCACTGACCACAGTGCTGACGTGAAATATCCTCAGTGGTAGACGGATCATGGGTTAGAGTCCCCTTGCCGTCAGGCTAACCGTGGGAGGTTCTCGTGGTCTTCCTCTCCATGTAACGCAAATGCGGGTTAGCTCCATCAAAAAGTCCTCCACGAAGGCAAATTTCTCCCAATACTCGATCCAGGAGTTCCCTTGTCTTCTGGATTGGGTTCAAAATTACAAGGCTACGGAGTTGAACATTAGTAGCCGTAAACCCATTAAGTTGGGTCGGCTGTTCAACGACGGTTATAAAAAAAAAAAAAAAAAAAAAAAAAAAAAAAAAACTTGATAGAGGTGATTACGCGATTAATGGGAGAGAAACTTTTGGCATTTAAGTAGTGGCTCTGAATGAGGAGAATTTTTATTGCTTTGATGATAAACTGTAATATATTAACTACCACTATAAATATTTTGAAACACAGCAATAACCCTTGCATTTTGAATGGTTCTAAATATTTATTGCTTTGATGATAAATAAACTATCACTATAAATATTTTGAAACGCAGCAATAACCCTTGCATTTTGAATGGTGCTAAATATTTATTGCTTTGATGATAAATAAACTATCACTATAAATATTTTGAAACACAGCAATAACCCTTGCATTTTGAATGGTGCTAAATATTTATTGCTTTGATGATAAATAAACTATTACTATAAATATTTTGAAACACAGCAATAACCCTTGCATTCTGAATGGTTCTAAATATTTAGAAAAAAAAATTTAAATAATCTATTTGGCAGTATTTATTCCGAATTAATAAAAATCAACGAATTGCTCTTAATTATTCCTTTTTTTGTGAGTCGAGTAATTTTTTAATGAGTAATTTCAGTAGAGTAATTTTTAAAAAATATTTTAACGTACAATCACTTAAGTTTTTTGGAGGGGAAATTAAAATTCCTTACGAAAATCTAAAAAAAAAAAAAAAAAAAAATGTCGAGAATGTTCAAAAATACAAAATAAACAATAATTTAATTATACTTTCAGTCTGCATCAGATTCATGAAACGAGTATAATTTATTATTACAATTTGTTAACTATAAAGTATATAATCCGAGCATCATGTTAACTACAATTTTGAAAAAGTCTTTTCCAAGTATTTTACGCAATAAGAAAATTAGACGTTTTATATTTTGACGTTGGATCCCGCAATTTTTATAAGAAAGGAACCAAAATGATGTATGAATGATCCGATGTATGAACCGAAATGATGTATACCAAATGAGGGCTGAAATTTCTCAATTTTTAACGATAAATGCTTTTTTTTCTCTCCAAGAAATAGTCAATAAAATAAATGTGCAGATTTCCTACCTTTATTGTTCATTCAAATAATAAGATTTCATTTTTTTCAGTAGTTCTTCTGGATATCGGAGAGTGCACTGCAAAAAATATTTATTAAGTTTTAAAATGTTTAATTGATAATGATGACTTAATTTTTTGATACAAATATAATGTAATAATTTTATTTTTTATATATTCAGTATAATATCTATGGCGAAGTGCGAAGAAATTTTTCCTGCATCAATTACGAGTGAGAATAGTTTTGGTTAACAAGGTTTTTCGAACCTTTGTCGGCCAGGCAAAATGAAAAAGCCTCAGTTTAAGTGCCTTACACTTGAAAAGCGATGATTTTAAACAATATATATCATTTTGCCGTGTAGAATTATTTGGGTTTTAGAAAGGGCAAGGAACTTAAATAGTTTAAAAGTTATTAAACCTTTATAAAAAAAATCGTCAATTTGGCCTCATTTTCCAACCCATTTTAAAATTATAAAAATCACTTCCTCATTCGCAGTTTTTGCAAATTTTTATAAACCAAGGTAATACAGCAGTCAAGTAAGTTATTAACCCTTTTCACTCGAGAGGTGACTGTCAGTCACCAATGTCGCCTGTAAATTACCCACCACTCTAATTGTGAAATTTTTTCCATCTTAACGTTTAGTTACCATTCAAGGCTACTCCAGTACCTGGTAAGTATGCCAAAAGTGCGAGTATTGAATTACTAAACTATTAAAGTGTTTTTATTTTTGTGGTATTTATATTTTGACCAGGTAGAAAAACAAATTGTAACATCAACGGAAGCATATGAATTGCAAGTAATCAGAGGGCAACACGTACCTTATAAAAAATATTATAATTATGTAAGGAATTTCATTTAATGAAATTAACATTTCGCTTCTACGTAACGTTTTTTACTATCTTTAATAGTTTGTCTTTGGAATTTTCTCTAAAGTATTAAAAAAACCTGAAAAAATATTTCATTTCCGAGATGTATGCACTATGTCGTCGTGCATTAAAGCTGCTCTTGTTCACATTTTTAGAGAAAATAATATAACGGGTAGGCACTTCCACATATTTTGTCGAGATTTAAAAGGTAAGAATTTTTGTGAGTTTCGACAAGAAAAACTTGATAGAATATTGTCCTGTAATAGATGTAAAGGCTATCGTAACGGTAGAAAAACCATCATTTAGTGAATGTAAGTGGTACGGAAAATATAATTGAATACTCTCCGAGGTGAACACTGCATTCCTTGTTAAAACGTCGGTGTAGAATATAGGCTGTAGTTTTGGACTTTTAATTTTCATGTGCCTACCTACTCTTGTGAATATAAACCTCCGAAGAGGCTCCCAAAAATTGCCTATGCCGTCGGTTTTTCACGACGACATGGCGGGGTATTGGGAAAAGTTTTCAACTAGCAATAGTCACGCCTCGGTAGAACCTCATTGGCTATGACACTGCCTCTGCGCAAAGCTAAAGACAAGGAGGAAAACGAATTATATATTAAAACAATTTATTTTATTAGCATGGTAGTTTAAAATATGAAAAAAAAATCTTTTTTTTTATTATTTTAATTTTTAATATATGGTAAGATTTAAATCTTGAGTGACTGAATAAAACGTTGACAAACATAAGCATTTGCTTTCATTAAATTCGAAAACTCCCAAAAGTTATGAAAGGAATTTAATATTTATTTGTCGTTTACCATTTCAGTCTGCGAAATATTTTAAAATTTCTCTCTGTTCCAGAGTAATTATTTTCGTACGATTGGTGTATGTCTGCCATAGAATATGCAATTTTAACTTTGACATTAAAATTTCACAGAGAGTATGAATTTTCGCTCAAGAAAAAAAACCATTTGTGTTTATTCTCAAGGGAGGTTTAAAATCATTTTTGCTCCTGTTTCTAACTTCATATTGGCCGAAGGTAGCTCTACTAAAAGGAATCAAGACTTTACTCTAGCAAATTTTGCTATATAGAATATACGAGAAATATGTGGAATATACGCAATTTTTTCATGAACTGATATTCCCTATGTAAGATCTTAAAAATGGGAATTGTCACGGTTTTTGTCTTTCGCTTAAAAGCAACACTCACGTTATAAATTTATTTTAAAGTAAAAAGTTTTAGAGAGGAATATCGACAGTGTGAATGATGTTGTTGATAATGCTTTATTGAGTAACGCCTACAATCATATTAAAATGAGCGCTATTTTATACAACTTTTCTCAAAGTCTTAATTAATGTCCTGTTTTCCCTAAATCAATTCTTCAAATGAACCACTTTTTATTAACTATTTTCTTTTAATTTAAAAAAAAAAACTAATTGTCTTTCCTTACGAAAGCGCAAATGAAATGTATCAAGTTACCTTTGAAACTACGTGATGAAGAGAAAATATTACATGAATCTCCACTTCAAAAATTTGTGAAACACGATTTTAATTTAAAAAAATTATTTCGAACGAAGATAAGTTTATTATGAATTTGTAATAAACGAATGTAAAAATGAACTGTTAAAGATCTTTTTATTGAGTTGAAAATATGCTGAAATAGATTCGCCAGATTATGCAAATTACATAAGTCGATTTAAATACAAAATTTCGAGCTTTAACTGCGCAAGGAGGAGGTTCCTACCTTTGAAAAGCATGTGTAAAATGATATAAACTAACTTCCGACGAGCCGGCTTTCGTTTCCTTTCATCTCAAAACTACTTTTATGCATTTAATCCCAGCAAGTGGGATTCCAAAAATTTGCTTAAGCTCATTACTACTTCATTCAGTAATGAATGGGAAAAGGGCCATAAAGGCCTCAGCAGCCCAGCTAGAGTAAACAGAACATTTAGTGATCTCCGGGTATTATAAAATAAGCTTGTAAAAACTTTCAAAACGTTAATGGTTGCGTCTATTTTTCTAATTGATGAAAGAACTTCGAGCGCATAGGGTTAATATTAAAAAAATTAAACAACAAACGCTTTTTATTTTCACATTGCCATGGCTTTTCTTCATATTGACGTTTTGCGCCATCTTCAGGATAAGCATAAACAATATACAGCGTTGGCTTTAGATAAGCTAAATTTGTCTTAACAGTCATCAGTAACTATAACAAACTCACAGCAGTTTAGTTATAAGAATAGGAAAAAATAGCAATTCGCTAAAAAGCATCATTTCATATGGTGGCGGTGCCTTAGAAAAAGCGCCGCCCTTTAAGTACAAATCGGTTGTGGTTGCCACCCCCATCTCATGTAGGAAGTTATAAGATGAACACCGATGGGGAAAACAGAAAATAAATTAAGAATTGTTATATTCTCTGTTACTTAAAAAATAGGAAGCTTTATCTCTCAACTAAGGATAGGTTATACTTTGTGCTTTATATGCAAAATAACAGGAATAAAATACAAATAAAGGTATAGAAATGATAAACTATAGTTTTGTTCTATAAGAAAGAACTTTCTTCTGTGTCTAAACACAAAATTACAGTAGAAAATAAGTAGGCAAACACGTTGCAATGAGAAAAATAAGTAGTTTTGCCTGTAGAGGAAAAAGCAAAAGCTTAAACAAGATAATAAAAGTAGGGCGGACAACTTTCAACGCTTTTCGGAAAATTTCTTCCAGTGGTAGCTAAATTTATGATTTAATTCTTAGTTCTGTAAAATTAATTTAAGGTAACTTTCCACCCTACCACCTCGTTACTCATATGAAAAGTAACGCCTTCTATGTACTTACCACCTACGAATGTTCTCTTGCTATGTGAACCATAAAAGTAACGCCTTTTTTCTTATATCTTCACTTACGATAACAAATCCCTTATAGAAATAATAATTTTAAGTGAAACAGCGAGAGCTAAAAGAAATGTCATTTTCTTTAAACATGACAGAAGTTGTTAAAATTTAAAGAACAAGTACGATTGGAAAATTCAGGATGTTTATGATTTTTGTCAAAAAGAGTGAGAAATAGTATAGTTTTATCGAAATTCTAGTAGCAACATCATCAATCAGTGGATAGCAGCAGGGTCGGACTGGGAGTTAGAGGCCCAGGTGGGCACTTGAATTAGAAGCCCCTTGAAAGAATAAAATGTCGTCAATTTCTTTGCAAATGTTAATAAAGCGTTATTGATTTCGGTTATTAATTTTAAACATTCTTTAATATGCTAAATATTTTATATTTAAATTTAAAGCACTTACTTTTTATCGGCATAATTTTTTAGAATTTATTTTAAAAAGATTAAAAAATTACTTTTGTTAGTCCTTAATTTAATTATTTTCAATAAATACTCTTATTGCTCTGTTTCCAAAAATATATTATTATTTTTTTTCTTCTCATTACTAGTTTGTCGAAACAGTTTCAAACATCGCTCAAATTATTGTAAACCAAAAAATTTCTTAACTCTTTTTGTGCTCAATCAATATTTCAATTCCCTGAAATAAAAATGTTCGTTATAAATTTTCCACTGAGAGATGCATTTCAACTTTGAAGAACTGATAAAAATAATTTTTAAAAAAATGTACCACATTAAAACCAATGATATATTGAAATCAAATATTGAAATGTATATATTGTTATGAGTGGTATGAGATATTAACAGTTATGTAACCAATTCGACTATACTATATAATTCAATATAAAACGAATGAATGAAAATGAGTGAAAGTTTAACCAGTGAACTAAAATGTTTTATGTTTGGCATAATGCTATGTTGTTGTTGTTTCTAATGATACTTGCCAATACCAGCAAACTTGCTAAGTGAAACCAACTGAAGTTAATGCAAATGGTGCTTTCTTTTTTCTCAGTTTCGCTATCTATTTCCAAGACACACACACATGTCACAGCCCGTTTTAGAGGGCGGACCAAGTCATACATCCATTCATTCATCCACAGTTCAGAATTTCGACCTAAACTAGTGAACAATCAATCTCCAATTCTGTACCACCGAAGATATTGATTTGTTTTGGGAATTCGGAGGACTTTGTAATTCGATAGATTTAATCAGTCACTCTTTACTACACTGACAGATTTTTTTAGATTTTTTAAAATTATTTATTTATTTATTTTTTATTCCCAATGCCTAGCATACGTGTCAACTATATGTCATCACGGTAATTAACGAGTGGTATCATTGGTCAATTTTTCGAGGGCGCCATGCAGGTGAATAAATGTCGCCCTAACAGCATAAGAAAGACAGATAGAACAAAGAGAGAGAAATTATATCCATGTCCGGAGTGGGATTCAAACCAGGGACCTTTCTGACATGAGGTCAGCTACCTTTTCTCAGATTTAAAGAAGAAAATTATTTATGATGGGTTCCTATTCACTCTTAATTTTAGATATGACCTTACTCTACCATGCTTTGCATTTTTTGAGTTAGCTGGAGGAAAAAAAAAATTTTTTTCAAGGAAAAAATAGTTAAATTAAAACTAGAGAATTTTAAACTAATTAAAACTAAAGAAAAGAAAACTGCTGTGTCACTTACAGGTGGTATTTTTACTGTCCATGGCTCTGAAGCACATTGATTTGTAAATTCCATTATGCCACAAGAAAACATGCCATCAATCCAGATCCCAGCCAACTGCACACCACTATTATGAAACAAATGCTTCCCTTCGCCATGCTTCTTGCCGTTTCGCCACATCCCATTATATCGATCCCCATTTCCTGTAAGATAAATTTCTATTAACCGTTATTATATATATATGTTGCGGGCAATGTAATTATTTAGGTCAGTATTCATAATGCTTAGTTATTATGAATAATGACCATTAAAATTGGGCAATTTGATAAATTTGAATTATTTTACGATAATTTCTCACATTGCCCTGTCATTATAAATACCGCTATTATTTCTTTGGGCACTTTGGTTAATTGACAGCAATGGGACAATCACGTGCGTGTGGTGTGATTCTGGCTGGCCAATCAGCATTCATTTTCAGTCGCTTGTCGCGAAATCATTCACAGTAATATGCACATCATTATGTAAATCAGGTGCATGTTACTGTGAATGACCGAAATCGGTGGTTGTTGACTTTCACCGATGAATGCTGACAATCAAATTAGTCGCTTTGGTGAATGTCCGAAATATTTATTACATCCAATTTGATACTAATTCATTCGTGGATATAATTACATTTATTCGATATTTTAATACTTACTGACGATAGATTAGAACAAACATCAGTGTTTGGAGTATCGGGCAAATATATACCGGGCAATGTCACTTGACTTTAAAAAAATATCAGTGTAGGGTATACCGGGCAAATGTATGCCGGGCAGTGGCACTTGACCTTAAAAAATCATCAGTGTACGGTATACCGGGCAAATGTATACCGGGCAGGGGCACTTGACCTTAAAAAAACATCAGTGTAGGGTATACCGGGCAAATGTATACCGGGCAGTGGCACTGAACCTTAAAAAAATCAGTGTAGGGTATACCGGGCAATGGCACTTGACCTCAAAAAAACATCAGTGTAGGATATACCGGGCAAATGTATACCGTGCAATGGCACTTAACCAGACCTAGTATGACAAGACCTTTGGTAAATATCCGAAATATATACTAGGTCTAATGCCACTTTGCTATAGCTTAAATATTTAAAAAAAATTCAACAAAGCGTTTGAATCAATTTTAAACTGATGCCGAAATTATTGCTTTAAAATTAAAAAAATAAATAAAAACTGCGCCAGATAAGAGTAATTGAAGTAGTTGCTTTATACAGCGCATGTGCGGGAAAAAATTAAAAAAACAAATTATCCAGGTGCATCTAAAAGTGGATGAATATCCCAAGACACCCTGTGGCTGTGTGTGACACAAATTGCCCACTTGACTTTTAGCATTATACATAATGACCGGGCAATGTAATATTTGCAACATAATTTATCATTTTGTCATATCCTTTTGGGCACTTTTTAAATTGCCCGGGCATTATAAACATTGCCCAAATATTTACATTGCCCGTAACATACATATATATTCTCAGAATGTTTTATGTTCATACTAGGCTGAATCGGGGAATTGTATTTAACCCCTTGGAATCCGATTTTCATAAATACCAGATTAAGAGGACTTCAAATTAAAAACTGGAAGTATAAGTTTTTGATTTTTAGATGATTTAATTTTTTTTTTTTTTAGTTAAAAAATTGGCCAGAATCTCCAGAAAATAAAACACGTAGATCGAACTTTCTGTATAAATATGTGAAAACTCACCTCTTTACCTTTCCAATTATTAAAAAAAATTATTTCTGTTTGAAAATCTCGGCGAAGGATTCCGGTTTCAGAATATTTATTGAAAAGATAAAATAGTGAATTATAAAATAGCCGGTTTGAAGTTTTACTACCAGTTTTTTTAGTTTTCCGATGATGATGAACAACTTGTATTTAATCGATTGGTGGCTTGTGAAATTTAATACCTATCTGTACTATAATATCATTTATATGATATGGTAGTTATCAATGTATTATTTCATCTGAAATGAGCTAATAGTGTTGCCGCCACTTTTTATTTATTCGATATAAATGGATGGCGAGTCTCACTCGTCAAAGATGCCCTTGGTTTCAACTTATTATGGGCTATAAAATATGGAGAAAATCTGAAATTTCTATATTGAGCAAAGCCATGATGGCTCAGGGGATAGAGTGTTCGCCTGCCAATGAGGTGGAGCGAGTTCGAATCCCAGCGATGGCTATCGATACGATTTCAGCATCCGTCTTGCACCGATCACAGTGCTGAATTCACAAGAACACATACGCTATTTTAAGACAGAAAAATATTCTCAGTGGTAGATGGATCTTGGTTTAGAATCCTCCTACCAATGAGCGGTAGATTTTCATAGTTTTCCTTTCCATGTTACGCAAATGCGGGTTTGTTCCACCAAAAAGTCCTCTAAGACGGCTAGTTTGTCCCAATGCATGATCCAGGAATTTCCTTGTATTCTGAAAGATTTAGATACGCTTCTGCTACGCCATCTGTTGGGAAAAGTCAAATAATTTCATACACGTTTCATACAGACAGCTTACAACTCTTATCTTATGCTCTGGTAAAGGCTGGATATGCAATAATTTCCGCGATTTGTTTTTAAAATCGAAAATGAAATCAAAACTTGACCTATCTGCAATAAAAAAAAAATACCTATCACTTCTGTCGGTCGGGGGGTAGAGTAGCAGAAATGCACTGAAATGCTCAAAAATTCACTTTAGTCGATAGAAATCTGAAATATGGGATAGAACCTATTCGCTCTGTCGGTAGAAAAGTTTAACGAAGTTATTCGCCGATCTTTGATTTCCTGCAGGATAGTAAAAATGAAGATATTCGCTCAATATGATAAATCGTTTACACCTCTTGTATTCGACCCTGGCACATGCTAGTTACGCAATAGTTTAAAGATAACTTTTGTGTTTTGAATCAATATCGTAATTAAAATATGGCATACCCGCAATAAAAATACCGCGTCCATTACACTTGTCGTTGTACCAGTTACCCAAAAAGAATGATCCATCGAAATAGCTGATTTTCCCAATCCCTGACCTTTTGTCCTTTGACCATTCTCCGAAATAAGTCGTTCCTGTTTTATATTCCATCTCTCCTCGACCATGCTTTAGGTTACGTTCCCATCCACCTTCGTATCTGCTCCCATCATCGTAAAATTGCGTTCCATTGCCCTGTTTAAAAGAAAAAAAAAAAAAAATATCGAGTAAAATGCAATGGAAAAACAATAAAGAAAAGTAGTAGAACACTCAGAAGGCGGGACTTAGGTGTATGGTTGCGCCCACCTCGAAGACTATCTTTCGTTTGTGTTTTTATAACTAAAGGTGAACGGTGGTTTATGGTTTTGGTAGTTATTGTAAGAAGAACCACTGCTGTAACGTTGTAAATAATACAAATCTCAGCGCGTTGCCGCGCAGCGGCATTAATTGATTCAGCGATAATATGGGGTCGATGATGGGGAGTAGTGACGAGGAAGTGAAGTTGAAGAGGACGGAGGGTGCCTTGCACTAAAGTAAATAGAAGTCGTGATTGCGTACTTGGCAGAGCGTAAGATCTAGTCATAAATTGATAATAGTCGATATTGATAAATAATTAATAAGGTGATAAAATACATAGATGCTAGAATAATAATAAAACAAGATTGAAATACATGAATAAGTCTGCGTTTAGTAAAATATTTACATATAGTGGAATAGTATGAGAGTAAGAGTTTGGACTTGGATGTGAATTTGGCCGAAGTACCTGCCCGACTGGTCTTTGGGCAACTGAGACTAGTGGCTTTAGGTTAGGAAGGGGTGAAAACATGTACAAAATTATTTACAGGAATGAAGGTCATGAGAAATGAAGGTGACATATATGTACATTATTTACAATATTCACAATTGTGATCCTCTGCTAAAACGATGACCCGGTCGTCCCGGTGCTCGACCGCTCGTGCCGGGATGAGGGTAAGAGATAATAGTTAGAAATGTATATACAAATATACAAAATTGAATTGCTGGTAATAATTAATAATGATAATCGGTGAATTAATTAATTAAAAGTGATATAGAGACATAACTTTGTTATAGAGACGACTCAAACATTCCCGTATTAGCTTTCGTTTCTGGGTTGCTCGACTCCTTATATGTTAGCAAAATACTAGTTCTTTGGCAGCGACCCTTAGGGGTTTCACTGCTGTAAAAGGGTCGCTAACTTCCTACGCTTTTTGGTAAAAATGTATATTAGTGGTACCAAAGTATATGTTTTAATGTATTATTTACCACACCACTGCATATAATATATGATTTAAAAGTTCATACGCAACGCCATTTTCTTCTAGCTCTTTCATGGTGAGCCTTTTAAAATGTTGGCAAGTTCACATTTGAGCGAGGAACAAACAAAGCACTCGTGAGGATCAAATTAACACACTTGTATACTTGTGAGGATTAAAACTAATTTGCTCTGTCTCCGGCAAGAAACACGTTTGATATTTTTAGTTTCTTTGCATTCGCGTCTCTTTCAGGGGCACCATATCAGGTCATCCATGACCGGGATTCGGAACGAGGTCCTTTCTGATCCGAGTTCAGCTCCCTGACTGCTCACAGTCTGGTTACAGCTCGCTCACAGCTTACAGTCCGGTCGGCATTTCTCATATCCTGTAGGAAAATATTTTATTTTCTCGGTTGACGATAAGAGTAACGCCTACCTGTAGAGAAGACAATTTGCTTTGGGGAAAATTCTTTTTTCAGTGGGACCGAAATTTATTTTACGTATGATTTTTGGTGCAGTAAATGCGCTTAAGTTATTTTGACACCCACTACATATAAGTTCTTACAAAATGCCACATTGTTCCCTCTATTTTCATTTCATATTTCCTCACAAAAGCCCCTGCAATAGATTTTTATTTATTTTTCCTTTAATTCACTTTATTAAACATGATTTCTTTTCTTTTCTTTCCACAAAACTAATCCTTCAATCCTCCTCAATCCTTCAATCCAAAAAATTATACTATCTCATTCCGCTCAATCTTTGAGTTAGTTTCAATTCAGATCTTAAATTTTTTGTTTTGTTTTTGTTTTTTGTTTTTTTTTTTTTTTTGTGGAAAAAAACTACTTTTATTCATATTCAATAAATTTACGTTTTTATGTCAGTTGTTTTTCGTGAAACTTCGTCAGTTGTTTTTTCTAGTTCTAAACGAGTTCCGCATTGTGAACTGACGCAGTATCAAATTTCAAATCCATGTCAATGCCCCACTTTCTTGTGGTGAGTACACAATGGCTAAAATGACTAATTTATTACAAGGTTTATGTTTACTTTTTTACTATCTCATCATATTAGGCGTATCGGAAAATTCCCTCTGCGAAAAAACATGCCCCAATAAACACAATTGCAAAAGGTGCCTTTATTAAAAAAAAGTGGCAGGGCATTTACCCTTAAATATATACTTCAGTAACGCTTAGCTCTGTCGTGTACTTTCGTTACAAGTTTGAATATGAGTGAACATGCTTTTTTGCGCTATAAATGCTGTGTCTTTACCGTACCACTTTCTTTTTTAAAATATTATTTTGGATAACTGTAAAAAGAGACATTTATTATCTCGGATAAAATTCACCAGTAGACCTAATATATTAGGGTAGCGGTAAAAACGGTTTACCTATTAAAACTTTTGCAGAAAGGGTTGCAGTTAAAATTTCTGCACTTTGTATTCAAAGTGTAATCGACTGTGCGAATCGACGTGCTCTTCTTTGTGGGCAATTTTTTTTAACCTGTTGCATAGTTGATATTTAAATGTATGTTTTTTGTTTTCGCCCATTGGATCTAATGTGCATATTTCGCTTACAACAACTAATTAATAGTTCAAACTTTGACATAAAATGTCACTTTCCTTGAATCAATCAAATGCTGCTGTTTTTCAAGTAGTTCTGGCAAGTTTAAACAGGTTCAGGAATCCGATTGTAACTTGATTATGTAATTTAAACCGTAATGGGAATTAACTAATTAGCATATTTGAGGTCACACCATTTAGATCGAGTTCTAGTAAATGATAATCCGATCAATAGCTCGATAGTTATTCAGGGTGTTCCGTTTTTTATTTTGCGCACGAGACTTGGAAATACACATGCAGAAACGCACATGGAAAAACGTTCTAACGCACGCCTCTGTGTATATCATTTGAACGCTCGAAGTACGGCATGCCATACTGTACTAATAGTGAGATTGTAAACCATTGAAATCATATGAATTTTATTGTAGATTTAATGTGTAATTTTTAGTTCCTCAGATTTCTATGTTCTATAATAAGTATACCGATAGTTTGAGTTCTTAAAATACAACATCCTATTAGTGAGATTGTAAAGCCAATTGAATCATATCGAATTTATTGAAAATTTAGTATTGCACTTATGTGTCCTAGATTGTTTTTCTATGTACCATAATAAATGTACCTATCGATTGAGTTCTTCAAGTGCAACATTCCATTAGTGAAATTATAAAGCCAATTGAATCATATGGAATTTATAGAAGATTTAAAATGTACTTACGCGTCTCAAATCTTTTTTTCCATGTCCCATAATAAATGCACCGATTGTTTGCGTGCTCCAAACACAGTATCCCAATTCTGAGAGTGTAAAGTCAAGTGAATCATATGGAATTTATATAAGATTTAGTAATGTACTTACGTATCTCAGATCGTTTTTCCAAGTCCCATTATAAATATAACGATCATGTGATTGCTCCAAGTACAGCATACCTTTTCCACTTCGCTTACCATTTTTCCAGGATCCAGAATATACTTCGCCTTTACTTTTATATACTTGTTCCCCGAAACCTGAAATATCACGATTGAATAATATTTCAATTTCATTCTCAATTTGTGATTAATGCATTGTATTCTGACTGTTTACACAGCACTCTTCGAAATGCATTCATGATTTTATTATCATTTCCTCACAGCCATCTAGGTTTAGACAATTAGACCACTTTCCAACCAGCAGGAGCACTCAACTCTCTACTGGAGCTTCGAGCGTAAAAACAATCCAAGTTTCAGTTGTTTTCTGATCATTATAAGCCGTACTTATTGTTATTTTATGGTCAATTCGATTTTGTTTTCAAATTGTTGGCCATATTGTAAATAGAGTTATCTCATTTTATCCTAGTCGGATGGCAATAAAAATCCAAATCGTTAGCTGCCGCGATGGCTCAGGGAATAGAGCGTTCACCTTCCAATGAGGTGAACCGGGGTTCGATCACGGCGATGGCTGGTTGACGGATTCAGCATTCGGTTTGCACCGACCACAGTGCTGACGTGAAATATTCTCAGTGGTAGACTGATCATGGGTTAGAGTCCACTTGCCGTCAGGCTAACCGTGGGGGGTACCCGTGGTTTTTCTCTCCATGTAACGCAAATGCGGGTTAGTTCCATCAAGAAGTTCTCCATGAAGGCAAATTTCCCCCAATACTTGATCCAGGAGTTCCCTTGCCTTCTGGATTGGGTTCAAAATTACAAGGCTACGGAGGTAAACATTAGTAGTCGTAAACCCAAAATTGGGTCAGCTCAACGACTGTCGGCTGTTCAACGACGGTTATATAAAACAGAATTTATCGGTAAAACGAATTTAATGTCAATGAACATTTTAATTTTTTCCTGACTGGCTACAGTGTTGTAAACTGAAATTAGAACATCCTAGCTACTAAAAGCAAATTTTATTTAGCAATTATTTGGCCAAATAACAATTGCCTAGAACCTAAATTACATACAATCTTTTTTTTGTTTTTTTTTGTTTTTAAATTAGAAGCAATTTTCTAATTCAATTGGATACAAATTGCAATTATTTTGTAAATGGTGTAAGCCAACATTTATCTCTAATCAAAGACCACTTCGCAACATAAAAAATGACCCAAAAGCAAATTAAGGAAAAAAAAAATAAATAAAAATATTACGTTTGTTAAATAGATCAAAATCACTACAGAAATTTGCTTTAAGTGTAATTTTATTCTTGTACTTTACTATGTCTTGTCTTGTACTTTAGTTTTACTATGTTTCTGTCCATGTTGATTCATCCACTCTCCTCAATGTGAATCTTCATTGTTTTGATAAATTGTCTTGAAAGCTTAAAATGTAATTTTATTCTTGCACTTAAATAAGCAATTTTACCATGTTTATTGTGTCCACTTTCCCACTCTCCTACATGCGATTCTCCAATGACTTGATGAATTGTCTTAAAAGCTTAAAATGTAATTTTATTCTTGCATACAAAAATAAGTATTTTACTATGTTTCTGCCCATGTTTATTCCTCCACTTTCCTGCATGTGAATCTCCATTGTTTTGATAAATTGTCTTAAAAGCTTAAAATAAAATTTTTATTTTTGCTCTTAAAAATAAAGTTATTTTACCATGTTTCTGTCCGTTCTCCCACTCTCCTGAATACATATCTCCATTTTTTTCGTAAATTGTCTTAAAAGCGTTTTTGGTAGAAATTTTGCTTAGCTTCAGCTTATTCAGATGTTTAGTCATTTTAGAAAAAAAAAACAACCGATTTATACTTCTTGAAAAAAAAAATCGGTTTCAGATTGGTATTTTATGATGTAAGGATGAGTTATAACGTTATAACTCACTTTTACATATGGTGAATCTTAGCTTACAACTCTTTTTGAAATAAATTTATGTTGTTAACACATTAACCAATTACATACTGATGCTGTGATTTGAGATCACAACATCAGTATGAATTATCAGTATGATACTACCAATAATTACGAAAACTATTCTTGTTGATTTTACTTGCTTGAGCTCACCTGACATAAAGAACATTGCGCGAATTACATTTATCAGTGACATCTAACTGAAGCCGAAATTTTAAAAACAAATAGGATTCATTTAAGACTTTTATAAGGACTTCGGAGCATCACCTTTTTACTCTCTGATCTTTAATATGCTGTTAAATATGAAAAAAAAGTTCTTTTAATTTTAATTCAGTTAAATAATAATGCACTATCTTGGCTACTACTGGAAAATCTTTATGAAACTACTGAAAACCTATTGCAGAATTCTTACTATAACTGCACAAACCATAGTAGCAGTAGTACATATTACCAAAATTTAATAAGCCTCATCTACATAGAGTGATTTTCTATTACTCATTTATTTTATTTTATAACCGTCGTTGAACAGCCGACCCAATTTCATGGGTTTACGACAACTGATGTTCAACTCCGTAGCCTTGTAATTTTGAACTAATTCAGAAGACAAGGAAACTCCTGAATCAGTACCCCCAGAGGTATTGATTTGTTATGGGAACATGGAGGACTTTGAGACTCGACAGATTTAACGTGCATCAGTCACCATTTACTACACGGGGAGTCTTCGGCCGGCGAGGATCGAACCCACGACCTCTTGGACATGGGCCCAGTGCCCTACCGACCAGGCTATCCCGGCCTTCTATGACTCATTTAAAACGAAATTCCCATTAACCTTTTCTCTATTAACTTAGCTTTTTAACAAGCAGCTTAATTTTTTTTTATTTCTATTTATACATATCGCCAGTATTAATGAATTATTGGTATCACCAATAATCTAGCGAATATTCACTAATAGCGATAATTCACTAAAAACGAATAAATATCTTTTCTCCATAAACTTTTTTTTTCTTTTTTCGCAGATGGGTTATTTTTTCCTTATTTCAATAAATATTTATTATCAACATTAATTATACATCATTACTGTCAATCATAGTATTACGAATTTGTAACGCTTCATCTTAGTGAATTAGTACCCCTTTTCTATTAATTTTGCCTTGGAATACATAATTAATATTTTTATTACAATTACCATTGATTTTAAATTGCTTTTTTTTATAGAAACACATTTGTAAGAAAAATAAACATGTGATATCAGATAACTTAAATCAGATAATCCATGAATGATAGCATGCTCATTGAATTTATCTGACAACGCGTATAACAAATAATTAAATATTAAAGTATATGTAATTAACTTTTCTAAATAAATTGAACTATAAAATAGAAAATATCACTGATGTTATGATATTTGAAAACTGAATAGTTTATAGTAAAATTAAAAACAATGGCTAGCGTTTAACCAATCTGAAAATTCCGTTTCGTTTTGCGTCATGTAATGTTCTAATGTTGATAGTGACCTTCCTCGTGCTTCAAACTATCTGTAAGTTTCATCGATTTCGGTTGGTTGGTTTAGGAGTCTATAAAGGACACCCACATCATTCATTTATAGGTATATATAGAGAGGCTTCGCCCCCTGCTCTCTGGTTCTCGCCAACACACGGAACTGCTTTCGCAGTTCATTTCGGATTGCTTCGCAATTCAATGCTCGCTTTGTTCGTTCATTGGATACGTTCTTAACGTCCAACTTTTGTATACTTTATAGAGAGAATTTCTTTAAAAACACAATTGTTAATTTGGGTATTTGGTTATACAACACTTATAGAATTGAAGGATTTGTTACGTCAAGCGCTCAGGTATCATAATTTTGATCTAGTTGCGCTTCTATGTCATTTTGATTTATGTTGCTAAGTTAACTTTAAAAAAATTCTTTGGCTGGCAACAGCATTTTTATTTTTTAAGTTGTTTATTTTTATTTTTGCCGCAGCTGAATTGAACAACCTGATAATGCTCACTCTGGTTATTGTTTCCGTTTTTAAAAGTGCTATATGTTGAGCCACCTCAGCTAGATTTGGCATGTGACATTTTTAGATGCAATCATTGGTCGATTTTCTAACGTTGCCGTTCGGGGAGTGGTAATGAGGCCTTTTTTTGGTGCCGTGTAAGAGAAATATATATATAGATATAGAAAGTAAATTGCTTCAAACTTTTTATTGTTTCAAATTTGTAATACGTAAACGATTTAAATATTTTGGTTTTATTTTATTTATAACTAATACTTAAAGCGAAATCACAATAACTTGTCAAAGTAGCCCTCACCATAACATAAGAAGTAATACTTTTGCTTTTCAATTTATTCTTTGTTTTAATTTCAATGAAATTTCCTTTATGATTACTGAAGTATTCACAGAACATTTTATGTGCGAAAAAATTAATAACTCAGAAAACAAATATTTTGCTCATAAGAAGGCCAACTTAGTCTTCTTTAGAGCATATTGTTTCAGTATGCATTGTGAAAAATTCGAGATCCAATTACGGTAAAAAGTATCGGTCCTAAGAAGCCGGTACCTTTTACCGCAGCATTTATTTTTACCGAACATGTTACGGAACAAAAAGTCTGACAAACCTTTATTTGTACAATAATATTTACTGAAAAACCACTTTATCACTCTTATTAAATAAACATTACTGTAAAATTTACGGTATTATTGATTTTTTTTTCTCTTTCTTCTACGCAAATTAGGGGGCGTTGTTTTTATGTTTATTTCAATTTAGTTGCATCTAGCAGTCAGTAGTGAAATTTGATTATTGGATTTTTGTTTCAAGTAAGCTTTTGTGCCTACTATTCTTATGTATTTGTCTTGTTTTTATACTTCTGTATTTGCTTTATGTATTTTATATTTTAAATTTTTATTGTATTCTCTTCCTGGACTTTGGCAAAACGTTTGGGGTACAGAGAGAGAGAGAGAGCAATTTTCGACATTTGTCGTGCTCTCTCGATAAAAAAGGTTTTGCTTTTATGACTTCTAGAATAGGTACCTCCTGAAGACGTCAGCTTCGGTTGTCCTATTCATTCATTTTTTTCATATTTCTTTGTTTCTTTTGTTTCAATTCCATTTGGATTCTCAGCTGCTTAGCGTGATTTTCCACTGTATTATTTTTCATTTCTTTAAATATTTTGAATTCTTTTTTTAATATGTAACTTTATAGCGTAATTTGATCCGGAATTTTTTACATAACAAAAGTCATGTTTTAATATATTATTCTTGGCTTCTTAGATGTGATTTTCAGTAATTATATCCACCAGTCTTTACAATTCTTTCGAACTCTTCCATTATTTAAAAAGTACTACTGCTAAGAAACTAATTTTAAAGATTAATTCTAAAAGATTTTAATATTCTGACATTTTTCATAATAATTATAAGCAGTTGTATCTTTGTGTTACGGTGGGAACATTTGATCTATTATGTTTCGATCCATTGAAAACGCTGTTTCTTATTCTAAAATTAAATAATTCATAACTTGAACTTCGAAACATGTTTATTTAACGAAAAATTGCATAGCACTTATACAGAGTTTTTTAAAATAAGATGTTTGTTAGTAATACTCAGTATACATAGTAAGACAAGAGGAATTGCAGATGTTACTAATTCCTACTTAATGTTTCGAAGAAAATGTCAAATAATACAAATATGATCCATAATCTGATCAGAAAATCCATAATCCGAGTCCTAAATCGACATGTAGGAAATCACCTTTAAGAAAATAGCTAGTGGCCCCCTTTCTTTGTTTTTTTCATCTTTCTGAACAAGTTCTTGAAAAAACATCGAACGCGAAGTTTCTTGGTGTTCTTTTTCAAGATTTTATCTTGTTTCAATTTATCACCAATATCTTCCACTATATCATGGACCACGCTACAGAAATAAAATGCAATAAATTTCATCGCTAATACAAAAATAAGTTTATTATAATTCGTAAGAGTTCTAAAAACTGAAACTGTACTTCGACCATTGAAATATCGTTTTGTAGTAAGAGAGCAGCATGTAATTTGTAATCATTATTTTAATTTCGTTTAAAAAGTAATTGTAGATTCGTAAAAACAGTTTTTGAATATCATTAAAATGAAATATTAATTCAATATGATTAGTATCTTTTATTTACATATTCACTAAAATTCCTTGTGATTCAAAGATCCCGTTTTTCCACATGTCTCATATTGTTTTAACAAATAAAGAGAAAGCATATCACGTGATCACAACTCCGAAACAATGATTCAGATGTAAATGAATAACTGATAGAACAATTCAACAAATGACCTCATTTAAATCTTTGTTGCTGAGTTGAATGATTACTACTTAAGTTAGCTAAATTCTGTTGGATTGTTTTGTTCTTATTTTGATCTATTTTAATTTTGAGTTTTTAAAATAGACATCTTGAAATAAGTAACAATATTGCCGAAAATGGTCTCATTGAAATCAACATGGTGAAAGTGCGGCTCAATAAAAATAATATGGATTTAGAAAACGATATGAATGATTAAATATTAATGCCAGGTACAAAGGAAAACTTTTCAAAACCTATGAAATCTCTACTGTCGACGGTGGTACTGAAATTAAAGTCAAAACTTGTTTGATTGCCGGAAGGTAAAGAAAAAATGTAAGGCTATAAATTCCTAAATATCTCGATGTTTCATCCAGCAATGAAACTTGTTTTAATTATTTCAGTTCCGTCTTTCTCAGTGTGGATGTAAGAAATTTTGGCTCTTGTTTGCTTAATTGCTGATTCGTGACCATTTATGTAAATATTTATCCGTAAATACTTTAAAAATATATTGAGATAGGTGATTACGGTAAGATTTGTACATATGTTTTGCGCAGAAAAAATGGCGTTTTGAAAAACAGTAAACAATGTTACTTTTTGCAAAATCAAAAAAAAAAAAAAAAAAAAAAAAAAAAAAAATGAAACAAATATTTTTTGTTTTAGATACAAATCTATCTAAATCATGCTTAACAAAAACTGAATAGAAAAATTAATAAAAAAAATTAAAAAAGAAAATTACAATAAGTACTTTAATATATTTTAAAAATGTTTTTCATTCTTTAAAAGCCAAATTTTTAAATTCAGCTAAATTTTTAAATATTTTTTTTGGGATTTTAAGACGGAGAATGGAAAAGAGTAGTATGCACGATTTATTGAGGACCATGTTGGGAGTATTTTATATCTACGTGTCTTAATCCCAGCTTTTAACAAAAATATTTTTAAAGCATTATTTTGTATATTCATTCTGAATTAATCACGTAAATTTTTTTAATTAGATGTTAGTTAAGACTTGGTAAACTTTGAGAGAAATAGTTTTTGCTTTTGTTAAGGCTTTTGAAACATATTATGCGTGAAATACTGAAGAAATTTTAAAATACCTCGTTTTTGTCTCCGAATTATCAATGGAATTACAAGCCATTTTATCAATCGATTTTGAAGAACAATGGCCTTCTACTTTTTCGAATCCATAGCAGGGATCATAATCTTCATAATTTTTATTAACCTTAAATGATCCATCAATAAGTTCTTCTTCTGCTAATGATTCATATGACGAGCCTCTGTAAAGTCGTTTAATTCTTTTATACTCCCGCAAAATAAAATCGGTGTTCGTCAATTTATAGAGCTCGTCTTCATCATCATTCATTTCAACGCCAGATCCACAATTCGATTCCTCATCCGATATGAAAGCTTCACTAGTCTGAATCTTTTTTGGGATTTGTTCTGACTTGTTTTCTGAAGATTCGAAGAAAATATGCATGTTTGGAAGACTGCGGAATCGTATTAATTCACGAGCCCTCCATTCATAACCAACTTGAACCTCCAATTTGAGGCCATCATCAACACGACAACCTTCTTCAACAAACCACTTTTGAGCCTGACTACGAAGTCTAGCTCTCCATTCATCATAATACAGTTGGTCGGCGATGTCATTATTCGCCCTTTTATTTCTCTTTTTGGCTGTAAAACACAATAACCGAATAAAGAATATAACATATTTCTGATAAAACATCAACGTTTTCTTAAATTATTCATTATAATAATTAATTTAATTTAAAATTTCGTAAGAGCACGCGCGTGATAAGCAAATAAGTTATTTTTGTTAATATTATTTGCATTTATATAGATAAGCTTTGTATATATACCGAGCTAAGGATTCGCCACATTGCTAAATACGATAAGCTCGTAAATTTGGCGAATGAAATTGTGTGTTGGTGAAAGTATTAGCGAATGATTCTTCAAACTGGAAAGAAAAAAATATATTTAACTCAATCCTGAAAACGACGTCAAAGTTAATTTTGCTAAACAAATCAGTATTTTTTATTCGATCAGAGTAATTTTCAATGGATGCGCCGCTTAACCAATTAGAATTTGGTCTAAATAATATAAGCCTGAAACAAACTACTGTAATATAGGTATTTATGGGGAAAAAAATTTTATCATAAAAAATTTTTAATATTAGAATGTGACGAAGTCTTTTAAAAAAATTTACGAATACTTGTGATATTTGGCTAATTTACTGGCTAATATTTTGAAATTCTTAGAGCCGGTCCCGCATATATATATATATATATTAGTACAATTATAACAGTTACTCTTCCATTAATACTCTTTTAATAATATGATATAATGAATTTGTCATGCGGGCTGACATACGATTTTGCTTAATTACTGTAAAAACTATAAAGATAGTGCCAATGTAAAATATTGTCAAATATTCCTTTTTTTGATTCATCAGAGAAGGATCGCTTTAATGATTTTTTAAATATAATTTAAATCATTTTTTCACAACATCCCGTATGTCAATTATGAATTTATTTATGCAGTCGAATATAAAAAACGTTGAAAAAAAAAAGGTAAAGAAATGGGCAACAAATGCATAATTGTCCATTCCTGTATCTTTTTTCTTGCACTCTATTCTCGTTGCTATGCTTCATACATACAAAGCACATAGTATGACATATCTTCATTTGGTCTTTTAGACTGGCATTTCCCTTCACTTATGTTAATCTACAGAATTTTTCTTACGTTTTTGCAAAGACGTCAATATGTGTTGGAAAAAATGCCGAAAAAGTGCAATAAGTCTCGAAGAATAAGCCTAAAAGTTTTTGTAAATTTATATTTTTAAGGAATTTTGTGTCGGTAATATTGGCAGAAATTAATATTTACCTAATACATTATGTATGAGTAACGAAATGTTAAGTAATAAAGACGAAATCTTTATAAACAGGAAAATATTATAAAATTCTTAAATACATTTAATTGAAAAAAAAATAGTTCTTAATACTTTAAATGCAAAGAGAAGACAGAAAATTTGAATTCAAACCCATAAGAAATATTGTGTATATGTAATAGAAATGAGGGATAAAATAACTTTATTCTTGTTCTAATTAATCTTTCAAGTTCAAACTAACTAATAAAGTGTTAGATGTTTCTAATAAAATGATTGCTTTTTTTATGATGTGAAAAGAAAAAAAATTGCTTGAAATTCTTTATACTAACCTGTTAACAGGGTACTCATACACATGATCAACTGGTTATGCAGTGGTTTAATTTTTTCTTCATTAATTATAAAAAATATCATCATAGTTAAACATTATCAAACAGATTTCGAAGTCACGAAAAAAGCATAGGTTAGTAAAATATATATATATATTTCATTTTAATAAAATAGTGTAAATAATTTTAAAACTTTAAGCAAGCTTGTGCTTCTTTCATTTTTTAGTAGTTTAAGAAGTTGATTAGTGGAACATTTATTTAACGTCTGAAATTTAAAGGTTATTAATTTAGAAGACCTACATTTACAAAATCAAAAATTTTTTTTCTCCAGTTTCCAAGGAAATTCATTAAGTTTTAGAACAAATCTAGAAACTAAAGCTTCGAATTTTAAATTTTTGAGCTTAATAAGATTAATTTCTAACTATTTAAATATATATTTTTTAAGAATTGAAAGAAGTTATAAATTTCTTGTATGGAGAAACTGTTCTCTCTCATGTTCATAAAAACGTACTTATGCCAAAAAGGCTCAAAAGAAAAGTGCAATATATTTTGAAATTTTTGTAGTAATATTTCAGTTAGCAGTTTTTATCAGTTAGCATCCAGACTTTTTATGCAAATTTTGATTTTTTTATGATGTACAGGTTGATGCGTTTTTTTTTATAAGAAAAAAATTATAAGCAAATAAAATAAGGTGTAAATATATTACCTACAATATTATAAACAGTAGGTTTAAAAGTATTAGTAATAAATAAGTAACTTAACTCCCAAATAAAGTAAATAATAACTAATATTAGCATATATATTAACCTTCATATGTTAACAAATATAATTTTTTACAATTATAGTTTTTATAGTCTTAGATATTATTTAAGGGATACAAATGCAAGTTGATTAGTACTCAAATGCATATAAATAACATAAAATCATTTTTCAATATTTTTTTTTAAGATTCAATATTTTTTGCTAGCTTAATGAGCAGATTAGAAAAATATTACTGAAAATTCGAAATGTAAATATTTTAATAATTTTTAATGCTTACGTTTACAAAATCCCAACATCATCAACAAGTTTCTAACAAAACCAAACATTTTTTCAGTTTAAGAATAGCTCTAGAAATTTAAGCTCAAACGTTATGTCTATAACTCGCAAGCTCAAAAATTAGAATGATTAAATTTCAGAAAAGGGTTTATTTCTTGAGTTTTTAATTGTTGCATTTTATGTGTTTTAACTGAATCAGATCATTGTTAAGGATTAAAAAGTCACTTTAACAATTGTTGCTGGAAATTAGTTAAACGTAATCAAAATCTATATAATTGTTGTAAACTTACCATAAAAAGCTTTTAAAACTGATTGTTATAAATCAAGGCGAAAGTAGTATGGGTACTTTATATTGGAGTATCAAAAATCCAATAATTTGAAACTTGTCTTAAAGCATTTTGAATAAATTAGTCCTGCGCTATTGAATTAGAGTTATATACAATCCTGCTGGAGTCAGAAACATTTGCTCTATATTATAATGATTTCTTTAAATCACTATAATCCAGAAATAATCCATATAAACTGTAAAATATACTCAATATCTAAAAATTGTTTCTACTAAAATCATGAATACGAAACACAAATAACATTAGTGAGATACACTTCGATTAGCAGTTTTTTTTTGTCAATGATAGTTTAAGTCATGTCGGTTTCATTTCAAGGCGAAATCTCTACTATTTTTCAATTCCTTATATCCTTATACACATTTCTGAGCAATTTGAAATTTATAATGTTTATGATAAATTATAGTAATGTGGGAATACTATTAAAATCTTGAATGCGTTTCTAGTCAAGTGTTAAACATACTTTTATAAATTATACTATGTTATAATTTTAATTCGTACTCTCCTTTAGTATTGTATACGCATATCAATGACCTTTAAAAGAGTGTTCTTTTTACGCATGCAAAATCGACCTTAATAAGCTTAGGAAGTTAAAAACTTACTTTCTTTTTAAATACCACTATAACTAAAGCGGTTTTCTAATATAAATATTAAAATCATATAGAATTATTTCAAAATTGTTAGCATTAAAATTAGAAAGAAATTATCAACTTCCTCACTTCATTTCGGCCCATCCGAACCTTGTGAGGATAAAAATAACGCCATTTTCAAAATGGCGTCAGTTAATCATTAAGTCCGACTGAAAAAATATATAATTTATGATATTAATAGGCCAACTTTTATTTTTTAATGCAGCTTTGACAGAAAAAATTCAAAAGAATTTAACCTGTAGGCAAAATATTTCTTTAGGCGGCTTCCTTGCTAAATAAAAAAAAAGTATCAGAAACAAAAATCATTTTGGAAAAAAAAAAAAAATGATTTATTTGTCGATAAGCCGTAGAAGAGTATTCCTTCAAAACTTTGGAGTGGCAGACTTTCCCCCCTGTCCTCTCGCTTGCTACGCCCCTGTGTGTACTAATCCTAAATCTTTTGCAAAAATCTTAATGGATTCCCTTAATGTTTTCCTTGATATCGTGCTTTACTGTATGAATAAGTCTTAACAAATTACGTAAAAGCATGAAATAATCAAAAGCATTTTCTTCATGGAAATTTATTATATTGATCAGCATTTTAATAGATTCAAATTAAGAATAATGATCAGTGAAAAGGAATCATATGTGCGTGTATTATTAACTCCATTAAATACTGATGCTTATTAATCTCCAATGAATCAATCATAGTTGTGTGACAAATGGTCTATATAAACCATTTGTGTCTTAAAAGTGATAAAATTGGGCCAAATTGTAACCATTTCTGATCGAAAGTTGTAGATAAGTCGTTGCTTTTGAAAATTATTCTTGAGTAAGAAGTAAAACTATCCCATTTCACACATCCTTTTGCATATGCAGCGCATTTCTGATCTAAAGTAGTAGCTAAGTTGTTGATTTTTAAAATTATTCTTGAGTATCAAGTAAAACTCTCCTATTCCACGTATGATCTGTAGATGCAGTACATTTTTGATTTAAAATTGTATTTTAATTGTTTTTCTATAAATCAAATCTTGAGAATGGTTTAAAATTATTCTATTTTTGAACGATTTAGGCTGGGAGTACATTTCTTATCTAAAGTTTAAGTTATAATGCTTTGAATCATAATAATTCTTGAATACACATTAAAACTACTCAACCTGAGCATGATTATAGATGAAGCACATTCCTAATCTGTAGTCGTATTAAAACTGTTGTTCCTCAAGAATGTTCCTAAATTTGAGAAAGAACTTTTCAAGTTTTTGCTTTCTTCAAAACGGTGTTCTTTAAAATGGTGAATCTTTAAAAAGAATTAATTCTTCCATTCTTTTTAAAAAGTGTTCTTACAGAAAATTATTGTGTTTTAAAAAAGAACGAACACATATCAAATTCTTCTCTTCCTTTAAAGCTGTATTGTCTAAAAATAGTTTTGAATTTTATTTAGAGCTATTATTTATATATAAATTTCATCCTACAAAATGTTTTTTGTTGTTGTTTAATATGAAGTTGATATAAAAGAAGAAGTACAGTTTCTGAGTGTTTCCATCTACTTAAAAACAATCTACGCTATAAAGAACTATAATAGCTTGTAAAAATTGTCTCACTTTAAAACTTTTTATTTTAAAGTGGTTAGATCTACAATCTTCAGTAAAATATATAATTATGCAATTCATTTTTTACTCTCTTAATAATTTTAATATAAAATCTTCATTAAGAGTTTTATATTTATTTCTTTTGAAAGTAGTGAAGAAGATTACAAAGTACTTAATTTTTTATGTGGTTTAACTGTTATTTTATTAAAAATTTTGAGTGTGAAGAAGAACTATTTCATTTGCCATATTTTCATCAGAAGTAAAATATATTAAGTATTCTATACATTTATTGTATGAAATATTCTACATTAAGAACTTTTTGATCTCAAAAATGGTGAAACCTAGCTCAGGAAGTAATTCTATATTTTTGAAAATACTATTTTTATACTATATAAATGGTATTTCCATAAATGAAACACAATGGCCATATGTTACATTGTTGCTAGGATCAGTATTTCATACGATTTGGTTATTAATGACGATTCTGAATGCTTGGTGTGTAAAAGATGCCCTTTCATCTGTGCATCTCTTCACGATTGTAGTCAAAATTCTAACCTTGGCAACATGGTGGATCGTCTATTTAAAAAAGAAATATATAAGCAAGTTGCTAAGACTCAGAGATGATATACACAGTGATCTGAAACTGAATGGAAATTGGTCAGTAAAAATAATCAGCCAAATGGCACCTTTGATCATCCTGCTTGTGACAGTTTTCCCGCCAATACTTTGGCTTCTTTTATCACGTGAGATACATTATTGCTTCTTTTTCTCATCCGACTTTGAAACCTCAACAAATGTAGGACTTTTAGCCATGTATTCCATATTAGTTGGCACACAGCAATATATGAACTGGTGCTTGCCTTACTCAGTCGGAATGTTTTATGTGTGTTTTTGTAAAGAGATGATTTTTGTCGCCAAAAGGCTTTCACTTTCATTGCACAAAAGAGATTGCGAAATAAACGATGTTCAGAACGTGTACAGATTGTTTGTAAAAGTATTGCTGGAATTGGAATCCACTTTTTCTGCATCGATTCTTATCTGCCTGTTACGTTGTTTTATGGAATTTTTCAGAGCTCTGACATTCTTTTTCAGGTTCAAAAACAGTTTAGAAAGCATGATTTTTGCCCTAGGAGTTCTCGTATACATCGGTCAAAGCATATTTTTGTTTGTGGCAATCATATTAGCCGCCGATGATCTTCAGTCTGAAAGCAATCACTTGAGGAAAATGATACTACAGTGCCCGGGTGAAGAAAATTTGAGGAATATGCGGAAAACCATAGACTTGTGCTTGGAATTGTTTGAAATCAAACAAGATGTGAAGTTGACAGCAGGAAACATGCTGCGTCTAGAGAAAAAACTACTGCTGACTACATCTGTATCGCTATTAACTTACGGAATGATATTACATCAGTTAGACAGCTAAACTGAAACGATAAGTAGAAAAATTAATATTATATATATATATATATATATATATATATATATATATATATATATATATATATATATATCTCAAATCCTAACATCGAACAAAAATGTTGCTCGATGAAGCATTTAGCTTCCTTACCTTTAAAATATTTCTCAATTCACTGGTTTTGGAAGAAAAATATACAATCTTAATAAATTTATTCAATAAATGGTTAATTGTTTCTTGTAGATTTATTAAAAGAGGTTTGAGTGATAATAACGAGTTAAGGCAAAAATAACGAAAAACACTGCAAAATAACAGAAATGATTAAGTATATTAAATCAACTTAATCTTTTCATAAATTTTATACAAGATCAAATGAATAAATTTTTTAAAGTATCATAAGGTATATAAATTCATAATTTAACTTCCATAAAGTGTTTAAAATTTTCATTTAGTAAATCAAGCAATGGAATTTACTCAGATACACATTGTGTAAAAAAGAGATTGGATCATTTACAACGACGATAGTAATATAATCCAGATCACTTGGAATTTTGGTTTTATTTATTCGTATTGTCATTGAATATACTTGTATTTATGATTATGAATAACTTCTTGCTTTTAGGAATATATATTAGACAATAACTAAGCTATCAGTCTATTTATTGATTCGTTAGAGTAAGATTAAATGTAATTATCATTACTTGCGTTTGTATATTATGATTATATATAACCCTGGTTACATAATGATAATAAATATAATCATGATAATCAATGTTAGTTGTAACCAGAACTTGATTATTTACGAATTTTTTCTTTTGGGAATAAATAATCATTACCTTTTGATATGTGAATGCTAAAATAACTATTTATAGTAAATACTTGTACTCATGTTTACCTGCTATTACTGTGTAAATTTAATCAGTTAAATATATAATTTATTATAACGTAATTGATGTCTGCAATTAATCTAAACTATAATCAATTATTGTAATCCAACTCTGAAGAGAAACAGCATGATTAGAATTTAAACCGGTTAGTACAGAATTAATTAGACGACACTGAGTCAAGTCTAATTTATTTGGTGATTATTCATATAGGCTTCTGATGTGGTTAATTTAACAGCAGTAAATTCTTTATAGAAAACAAAATAAAAATATTTATTGATAATATAAGTGTACTCGCAACTTGCTACATTCTCGAACATTTCGTGTCGACGTTCTAAACATTTATTTATCACGAAACCAAACTAAACATAACCGCTGTCGCCATTCTTAATTTACAATATTACATTCATTAGTCAAAAACTAGCTTAAACTGCCGCAATAAATGATGAATAATGACTAAATTTGCCTAAAATTAGCTTCTTAGATCAATTTTAGTTGTCATTAAAATTTCTTTGACAGATGCACAGCACCAGAAACAAAACGCAATCTAGAAAGTTACCGCGATATAAAGTTTGTTGTTAAGGCATATCGAATATAAAAAAGAAAGCTAGTGGAAAATATTTGTATAAAAAGTGTATTCATAATTAACTAAAAAAGAAAAAAAAAGTTTCAATGCATCTGTGAATGTAAGAGAATTCAATCAGAAGTTAATTAATTCTTGTTAAACTTAAATATACAGCTATATTTTATGTTTAAAGGTATGAGAGTTTTCTAAAACAAGTTCGTTAAAAAGTTTTTAAAAAATGAACAAGGTAAACTAAAATTATCCCCTACCTGAGAATTCAATATTTAGCTTACGTTAATTGTTGATGGGATACTGCAAGGCTAAAAGATAAAAGCACGCATACTGCTGAAAACATTCTATACCAAAAGAAGATTAAAAATTGTTTTACTTTTGCACTTTTATTTTATGAAGTTCCAATATTACGTAAAAAATATACATCACGACACTTATCATTCTAATCAATGCCATTTTAATTATTTTAGTAAAGACTTCATTTTGTAATCAATACAAAAGTCCATTAAAATCTATATTTCAAATATTACATATATATACATATATTGAAATAAAATTATATATATATATATATATATATATATATATATATATATATATATATATATATATATATATATATATATATATATATATATATATATATATATATATATATATATATATATATATATATATATATATATATATATATATATATATAGATGTATATATATAGATGTATATATATATATATATTTATATATATATATGTATATATATATATTAATATTGAAATAAAATCTATAAATCCGATATATAGTATTTACTAGTTGTTGATGATATCTACAACGATATTTACAGGGTGTATAAATATCATTGTAAAATTTACATTACATGATATTTACAAGCTAATAATAGTCCCGAAAAATTAGACATTTTTTCGAAAAATTAAAGCTCAAGATTTTGTTTTCATAAAAGGCTTGGTTATTTCCACCTAAATCATACCTTAAAACTACACAATCCCTCTCTGCAGATTTCCCCCCTTTTTTCAGAGGACGTGATTTGAGAGAAAATTTAAATTTAATCTAGATAAGCAAGTGAAGGCATTGTTTACGAAGTGTTATGAATGCTTCATCAAATGTAATCAATTATGAAATGACCAAGGGAATAGTTTAGTAGTTATAAAAGTTTTATGTACAAAAAGTACAAATTGGCAATGATACATAGTTACCCAACTGATCTATCAACAAAGGAAACATTGTTTCCTATGTATTTTACTACGCTAAAGAGATTAACGCAGTAAACAAATCAATGGAACGAATAGCTTGAAAGTTGTGAGCATTTTCAAGCATAAAAAGTGCAACTTTTGACAAGACTTATGTACACTTTTTATAGGTGCTTTCTAAATATGTGAAGCACATTTTCCTATGAAAAGTTTTATGATGAATAAATGAGATAATATAAGAGTTGATAGGATGATTAGTTTTGAACTTATAAGGGTAAAAGTATATATCTTCATAATATTTTTGTCCTTATAAGTTCAAAACTATATACCCTCATAAAGGTAAAGTATATATCTTCATAAGAGCAATTTAAAATAAGTGAAAAATTTGTAAAAAAATATTTACTTCACTTTATGAAATATTAATACTTTTGATTTGTGTTTGGAAATGAGATAAAATAGAAAACCTTTTAAATAAAAAATAAATTAACCTAAAAAACCTAAAAAAAATAAATTCATGGATTCATTCAAAAATATAAATTTAACCTAAAAAAATATATTCATGGAACACAATGCTTTACATGTTTAGATAGAAATATGCGACGCATAAAAAGTCTCAAATACAAAATTGTACTTTTATTTCTACGTAAAGACATTATAACTTCAAAACTATCATCCTTTTACTCTTGTAAAAAGTGAAGCGTGCAGGGGAAAGTAACAGAGTTTTCAGACATTGTTAATTATGAGATAACGAAAAGATCTTGGATATTATTTTTTGTTGTTGCATCAATTACTGAACTATAAGCAAAAGTGTATACATTTAAACAAAATAAATTTAGCTTTTTAAAAAAATGTTTACAATTTTTAAGAAAACTGTGTACATGAATTTACAGAATATCGTAATCAATAACAATATTTTCATGAACATAAAAAACTCATAACCTCTCATTGACTTCGTAAACCAATTGGTTTACGAAATTTTGCGCATTTATTGCATATAACAACAAAGATAATTTTTACAAGTTGCACATTTATTGCTACTGTTTTTGGCTTGGGGTTTTCAAAAACATTATTTTCCATTTGTAATTTGTTGTCGTTCTCTGAAACCAAAAAAAACTTAAAACCTTTTTGGAGATTATAAGAAATCGCATAACCCAAACACTTTTAAATTTATGAAATAATTCTCTAAATAGTTTTTGAGAAATGTAAAAAAAATGTATTAGCATAGAAGTGCTTCCATTGTTTTTGTCAAACCGATGCATATAAGTTTTAAACTAGTAAAGGAAATTAAATTATGTTTCTGGGAAATCGTTGTGCTTTGTTTAAACATTTCGTTAAAAATAAATAAAATTTAAGATTTCGTATTACGCATGTAAAAAACCATAAAATTATTTCTTTAAGTTACACATAGTTCATTAAAAATTTTTACTAGACATAGGCTCTAAGCAAAAAATTTTTGAAATGATTTAAAAGAAGAATTTTGAAAAATTCCTTGACTTTTGGAATATTATTGGGAGGGGGGGGGGAGCATCGTCTCTATGTCCTTCAATTCTACGCCTAATATAATAAAGGTATTGTTAGGGAATTGTCATTATTTAAAAACAATCTAAACACATAAAATTTTTTAAAGTACTTTTTAAAAAAATGTAACAATAAAAGAATCAATTGTTAACAATTATAAAAAAGAATTCTTTCTTACAGGAATAGCTTTCATTTAATTTCCATACTTATCCGACAAATCATAGCGAAAAATAATCTCCCTGTCCCTAAGTGCTGAAACTTGCTTAATAAATCATGATTATGAAAAATTTCTTCAGAATTATCTGGTCTAAATTGTAAGTAATAGATCATTTATTTTGAAGGCCGTTATTTAAATTTTTTTTTCACTTATTACTTGTTGCTCAATGGCGCCATTGAAGTTGTCAATAATGTTATATCACAAAGAAAATTAAGTCGGATTATGATTTATTTTTAAGAGAGCATAGATTTCAATATTTGATAATATGTTACGTAACATGTAGAACATTACCTGTAGGATTATCGAGAAACAAAATCCGAATATCCAGTTTAAATGGACGTTTCAAAAAATACACTATTGTTCTGAGTGAGCCATTCACTTTAAATTCTCCGAAATTCAAATGCAAGTTGAACATAGCTAGTCAATGAGAATAGAATGAAACAAAATTTGTCGGATCGTAAAAGGTTACAACAATTTCAAATTTTTTTTTGGAAACGCAGATATGTTTAATATTGTATTTCTAAAGCTTAATGCTTCCAGCGAAAAACTTCAGACATTAAAACATCAAGAATTTGGTTGAGAAAAAATACATAAACATCATTCAAAAATTAAAAAAAAATGCAAAACAACCCGAATGATTATGATTTATGTGCAAGAATTTAATGTAATATTGACATTTATGTGCAATATAGACAAAGTATATATAAGATATATTCTTTAAAAAATACAATTTTTCAGATTCCAAAGGAAAAAACATCACCATAAAACTCATCTTATTCTGTTTGAAAATGATAAATACCGCAAAGAATCTTTTGAAACAAAATCATTCTACATTAGTACCAACAATGAACCGCAACCTACACCATCCCAAGATTTCGAAGTGCTCACGCCTATTATCATGGAAGAAAATCTCATACCCCTGGATTGGAAAGAAATTAGAGAGCGCTTCTTTGCATTAAGTCCCGCCATGAAAGAGAAAATTTTAAATCAGGAAAATCAAGACCAAAGCATACAAAATTCTAACATTCAAACTGACGATATCTCCATTGATTCAAAATCTGACGAAATCTCCAGCAGTTCCTCAATTTTACCACCCTGTCTGTTAGAAGAGGAAAGTGTTGACGTAAAAATTATAGCATCAAACAAAATAACCAGCAGTTCTTCTCTTTTACCACCATGTCAAGAATACGGAAAGGAAAGTGCAGACTTTAAAAATGTAACATCAAACGAAATCTTCTGCAGTTCCTCCCACTCAATATCCGACCGAAAATCAGAAGAAGAAAGTGCTGACAGTAAAACATCAAAAGAAATTTTCAGCAGTTCTCCGGATTATCTAATCTACCATGAATCAGCGGTGGAAAATGTTGAATTTCACAATGAAACATCTAAAATAAGCCCTGACAGTTGGAAATATAAAGATGCAATATTCAGAGATTTTGGATCAACAGAAAACCTTGATTTTTATTTCGAAATGATAGCAAAAGCAAGACAGGTCGATGCAGAAATAGAAAAAAGGAAAAAACCGATGAAATCCTCTGATTCTGTCAGTTCTTGTTGGAGAAGAAAGCATATTGTAAGATATAAAAGAAATCAAAAATGAAAAAAAGAAATCTCTGAGACAAAAGTTGTAATCTAAAAGTTGACAAAATATTTTCGATTCAAGACCAAACAAAATTAATGATTGCAAACATAATCAAACTGTCATATTTTTTTTCTGATCTTGTTTAAATTTATGTGTTTCAAATTTATCAGTGCCCAAGAAACAAGGTGTGAACCAATCATTGAGCTGAAACCTGTGTGGCTTAAAAAGTGTTAGAAGAACAGCGTAAAAGAAGAAAGCTATTTGAAGAGAGCAAAGAGAATTTGAAAAAAGAAATGATAAAAGAGCTAAAAGAACGTAGATATCTGAAATTAGTTCAGCTTTTAAATGATGGAAAATATGAAGAGAATTTGTATCGGAGAAAGATAATAACGAAGTAAATGAAAGATTTGAAGAGAATTGAAGTAAAAGAAGAAGAGAGTAAGAGTAGAAAATGAAGAGAATTAAAGACCGTAAATTGACAGGCATATTTTTTGTTATCGAAACTTAACTGCAAATTCTATGACAGCATAAAAAACTCAAAATTTATTTTATAGGTAATTATTACCTAGCTTTTTTTAATGTACCAGGTAGTATTGTACCTGACTTTTAATGTATTTAAATAGCAGTACTTCATAAGAGCAACATATTTAGGTATATGTTTACCTATGTTTTAAGGTATTTAATTACCTTATAAAGGCAAGTTTTTTTAAATTAGAAAAAAAAAACATTCGAAAATGTGTCATGAATTTTCAGCTCAACTTTCAACAAGAACAACTTTCTTACTTCGAGAAAGAAACAGCAGGAATCGATCAACAAGACTTTCTCAGGTTGAATAAACATCAAGAATAGATAAATAAGACCAGTTCAGATGGAATAAACATCAGGGAATAAAGAAAAATAAAACTCGTTCAGAATGAAGAAACATCATGAGAGAAAAGTAAGACTCCTTGAGATTGAAGAAACATCAGGAATGGATTATTAAGACAGGTAACAGTTTGAAGAAACATCAGGAAGAGGTAATTAAGACTGGTACAGATTGACGGCGTAGTAAAAGATATCGAATGCTTTGAGGTTTGGTCGCAATTGCGAAGAAAAGTGTCACTGAGGTGTAGTTGTGAGAGAAAGTATGTTTTGTGCACTGATGTAACCTATCAAAAAATTATATAAGGTTAAAACTACAAAAAAAGTTCAAATAAATAATGGTCCTTTGTATAGAAAACTGTCCAATGTCTCGTAAGAAAAAAAACAAATAAGAGATAAAAAAGAAAAAAAAAATAGATTGAACAGGAGTGGTATAGATGGAAGACATTTAAAAATGTATCAAATGCTTTGAGTTTCGGTCGCTAATGTGAAGGAAATTATCAACGTGAGATAAATCAGGAAAGAAATTAAAATAAAAAGGCTACAAAAAAAAAGAAAAAAAGAAAATTGTCCTTTGTTTTGAAAACTGCCTTGTGTCTCGGAAGAAAAAAAAACAGATAAGAAAAAAAATAGTCTTAAGAAAAACAATTAATTCTGGAAAAGTAGAAGAAAAACACTTTTAGCTTAGATCAGATTTAGATTATTTCATATGCTATATCAGATTGTTTCATATATTTATCTTAGACAAGATTTTACTGTTCAATATTTTTACTTAATTTTTTGGCATAAATAAACCACTTCAAAATTCTTTGTGACTAATTTCATTTAATCATTGTTTCAGTTATGCAACATATGTGGATTTATTTTGGGAATAAAAGAAATTATTAACATCAATTTTGATCGCCGAACAGTGGTCTGAATGGAAAGAAAGCTGGTCAGAAATCTCAGCCTTTAGATTAAACTGCATATTTCGTAATTCTTAGGGATTTGGTAGGTAACTAAATGCGAATAAGAAGTCAAAATTGCAAAATTCATGAGTTTAATCCAACATTGGATTAATCCAACATTTAATCCAGCTGGATTATTACATTTCTTTTTCAATTTTATTTTTTATGTCATTATTTTTTTTGCCTAAGTAATTTTCACCTAAAGTAGTAATAATGCATGTTTCATGTTACCATTTAATATTATAAATCCAGCTGCTTGTATGTACACATAATGGTGGTTTTTTATTAATATTTAAAACCGATTTATTAATTGGACATCTTTGTCTTACTACACGCCTAGTGTGGTTTTATTGACCTATGAGATCATCTTCGACCTCACTATGTCCTCTTCTTCTGCTTCCCTTATTTTTTACTTCAATTTCTTTTTAATTTCATTACATACAATTCGACTTCTATTCCCGACGAATCAGTAAGTGCTCGTAAATCGTTTTTTATTGACGAAAATAATCGAATCTTCTCGGTTCGACTATCGATAGAAACATAGTGGGTTCGAGTTTTGATCGATTTATTACTGTTCATTGTTGTTGTAGTTCATTTACATCGCACTAGAGCTGCACAATGGGCTATTGGCGACGGCCTGGGAAACATCCTGCAGGATTATCCGAAGACATGCCATCACATTTTTGATCCTCTGCAGACCCGCTTCGGTAGCCCGACGATCTTCACGTGAAGTCGAGCACTTTACGGTAGAAGAGTTTAACCAGGACCAATATCGCACACCCTTGGTCCCTACGCATACCGATCCAAGTGGTCACCCACCCGCACACTGACCGCAGCCAGTGATGCTTGACTTCGGTAATCAGAAGGAACCTTAACGATCAGTCCACTGCGGGACAAATCACTATTCAAATTTGATCGATTTGAACAGCGTGTTCGAAAACTGTTCAATTGCTAACGGGTAAAAGTATGCATTGGTAAATTCGCGAAGGAAGGTTCGCAAATCGAAAGAGACTGAATTTAAGAGCTGATCAATCAATGAAAAGTTCAAGTACAGATTAATATTGTAGTGGATTCGAGCATTATTCTAAATAGAGTGAATTCGAAAACAGTACTACTAACATTGCTGGTTCGTATAGGAATTAAGAAATGGGTTCGGAAACAGTTCAAGTGCTAACGGATTCAAGTAACAATGAAAAAAGTAGGTTCGAGTATTAATTTTAAAAGACTTTTCAAAACTGATTAAATTATAGCAGGTTCGATAAATGGTATTAAAATAGTGGGTTCACGCTTTTGGTCAAAAGAGACTGGTTTTTAGCACTGTTAGTAAGTTTGAGTACTGAGAGAAGGAGACTGAATTCGAGCCTTCAAGAAAAAGGTTCAAAATTTGTTCAAATGTTCGATTTTTTAAAACAATGAATTTTAGAATGTCCAACATATTATTCTTAAACTATATTTCATTATTTTTAAAAGGTCACTTAAAATTCTCAAATTTCTTCAAATGTAGAAAGAAGAAATATTGCAAATTATCTAAATTCTCTGAAGGTGCATTATAATTATAATTTTTTCGAGACCCTTTACATTTTTTCAAGGTCTTATTTTTAGTCTCTTTAAACATCCTTGCATTGAAGGCTGCGTCAAAGTTTTAAAAATAATCAAACCCTATAATTTTGTATGCAATTATGATAAGTTATGTATATTTGAATTTAGTATGAAATTCTCATATAAATAAGATAAAATCAACGTAAAAAAACACAAATAATATGAAAAAAAACTTCGCGAATTCCAATTCTGCAATCTTGAAAAATGATGAGTAATTAATTCATCGATTCAAATTTTATTTTCAAAGTAACTATTAAAAAGAAAAAAAAATTGTTTTTCTTTTAGGTTAGAAATCAGGCCAAAAATGTTTGTTACCTAAGAGCTTTAAGATATTTTCCATTAACTGTTAATAAATAGACCTCTTCCAGCTATGTATCACAAAATTTAAAAAAAAACAATACAAACCCTCCAGTTTTTATTTTATTCTTTTCTACTTTCTCAATGTGGTTGCTTATCAACAGAGAGAAATTAGGTATTGTTCTCTTTACTAGGTATTGAAAAAAATTAGGTATTGTTCTCTTTACTAGTATTGAGAAAAATTAGGTATTGTTCTCTTTACTAGGTATTGAGGAAAATTAGGTATTGTTCTCTTTACTAGGTATTCAGAAAAAATAGGTATTGTTCTCTTTACCAGATATTGAGAAAAATTAGGTATTGTTCTCGTTACTTGGTAGTGAGAAAAATTAGGTTAACTTTAACTAATAACTTTTTTTTGGTGCCGTGTAAGAGAAATATATATATATATAGATATAGATAGTAAATTGCTTCAAACTTTTTATTGTTTCAAATTTGTAATACGTATACGATTTAAATATCTTGGTTTTATTTTATTTATAACTAATACTTAAAGCGAAATCACAATAACACGCAAAGTAGCCCTCACCATAACATAAGAAGTAATACTTTTGCTTTTCCATTTATTCTTTGTTTTAATTTCAATGAAATTTCCTTTATGATTACTAAAGTATTCACAGAACATTTTATGTGCGAAAAAATTAATAACTCAGAAAACAAATATTTTGCTCATAAGAAGGCCAACTTAGTCTTCTTTAGAGCATATTTTTTCAGTATGCATTGTGAAAAATTCCAGATCCAATTACGGTAAAAAGTATCGGTCCTAAGAAGCCGGTACCTTTTACCGCAGCATTTATTTTTACCGAACATGTTACGGAACAAAAAGTCTGACAAACCTTTATTTGTACAATAATATTTACTGAAAAACCACTTTATCACTCTTATTAAATAAACATTACTGTAAAATTTACGGTAATATGGATTCTTTTTTCTCTTTCTTCTACGCAAATTAGGGGGCGTTGTTTTTATGTTTATTTCAATTTAGTTGCATCTAGCAGTCAGTAGTGAAATTTGATGATTGGATTTTTGTTTCAAGTAAGCTTTTGTGCGTACTATTCTTATGTATTTGTCTTGTTTTTATACTTCTGTATTTGCTTTATGTATTTTATATTTTAAATTTTTATTGTATTCTCTTCCTGGACTTTGGCAAAACGTTTGGGGTACAGAGAGAGAGAGAGAGAGAGAGAGAGAGAGAGAGAGCAATTTTCGACATTTGTCGTGCTCTCTCCATAAAAAAGGTTTTGCTTTTATGACTTCTGGAATAGGTACCTCCTGAAGACGTCAGCTTCGGTTGTCCTATTCATTCATTTTTTTCATATTTCATTGTTTCTTTTGTTTCAATTCCATTTGGATTCTCAGCTGCTTAGCGTGATTTTCCACTGTATTATTTTTCATTTCTTTAAATATTTTGAATTCTTTTCTTAATATGTAACTTTATAGCGTAATTTGATCCGGATTTTTTTAAATAGCAAAAGTCATGTTTTAATATATTATTCTTGGCTTCTTAGATGTGATTTTCAGCAATTATTCCCACCAGTCTTTACAATTCTTTCGAAAATTTATATGAAACGCTACTTTTTTCCAGTTATCGCGTAAAATATTAGCAAAATAAAATTAACGAAACTCTTCCATTATTTAAAAAGTACTACTGCTAAGAAACTAATTTTAAAGATTAATTCTAAAAGATTTTAATATTCTGACATTTTTCATAATAATTATAAGCAGTTGTATCTTTGTGTTACGGTGGGAACATTTGATCTATTGTGTTTCGATCCATTCAAAACGCTGTTTCTTATTCTAAAATTAAATAATTCATAACTTGAACTTCGAAACATGTTTATTTAACGAAAAATTGCATAGCACTTATACAGAGTTTTTTAAAATAAGATGTTTGTTAGTAATACTCAGTATACATAGTAAGACAAGAGGAATTGCAGATGTTACTAATTCCTACTTAATGTTTCGAAGAAAATGTCAAATAATACAAATATGATCCATAATCTGATCAGAAAATCCATAATCCGAGTCCTAAATCGACATGTAGGAAATCACCTTTAAGAAAATAGCTAGTGGCCCCCTTTCTTTGTTTTTTTCATCTTTCTGAACAAGTTCTTGAGAAAACATCGAACGCGAAGTTTCTTGGTGTTCTTTTTCAAGATTTTATCTTGTTTCAATTTATCACCAATATCTTCCACTATATCATGGACCACGCTACAGAAATAAAATGCAATAAATTTCATCGCTAATACAAAAATAAGTTTATTATAATTCGTAAGAGTTCTAAAAACTGAAACTGTACTTCGACCATTGAAATATCGTTTTGTAGTAAGAGAGCAGCATGTAATTTGTAATCATTATTTTAATTTCGTTTAAAAAGTAATTGTAGATTCGTAAAAATAGTTTTTGAATATCATTAAAATGAAATATTAATTCAATATGATTAGTATCTTTTATTTACATATTCACTAAAATTCCTTGTGATTCAAAGATCCCGTTTTTCCACATGTCTCATATTGTTTTAACAAATAAAGAGAAAGCATATCACGTGATTACAACTCCGAAACAATGATTCAGATGTAAATGAATAACTGATAGAACAATTCAACAAATGACCTCATTTAAATCGTTGTTGCTGAGTTGAATGATTACTACTTAAGTTAGCTAAATTCTGTTGGATTGTTTTGTTCTTATTTTGATCTATTTTAATTTTGAGTTTTTAAAATAGACATCTTGAAATAAGTAACAATATTTCCGAAAATGGTCTCATTGAAATCAACATGGTGAAAGTGCGACTCAATAAAAAAAAAATGAATTTAGAAAACGATATGAATGATTAAATATTAATGCCAGGTACAAAGGAAAACTTTTCAAAACCTATGAAATCTCTACTGTCGACGGTGGTACTGAAATTAAAGTCAAAACTTGTTTGATTGCCGGAAGGTAAGGAGAAATTGTAAGGCTATAAATTCCTAAATATCTCGATGTTTCATCCAGCAATGAAACTTGTTTTAATTATTTCAGTTCCGTCTTTCTCAGTGTGGATGTAAGAAATTTTGGCTCTTGTTTGCTTAATTGCTGATTCGTGACCATTTATGTAAATATTTATCCGTAAATACTTTAAAAATATATTGAGATAGGTGATTACGGTAAGATTTGTACATATGTTTTGCGCAGAAAAAATGGCGTTTTGAAAAACAGTAAACAATGTTACTTTTTGCAAAATCAAAAAAAAAAAAAAAAAAAAAAAATGAAACAAATATTTTTTGTTTTAGATACAAATCTATCTAAATCATGCTTAACAAAAACTGAATAGTAAAATTAATAAAAAAAATTAAAAAAGAAAATTACAATAAGTACTTTAATATATTTTAAAAATGTTTTTCATTCTTTAAAAGCCAAATTTTTAAATTCAGCTAAATTTTTAAATATTTTTTTGGGGATTTTAAGACGGAGAATGGAAAAGAGGAGTATGCACGATTTATTGAGGACCATGTTGGGAGTATTTTTTATCTACGTGTCTTAATCCCAGCTTTTAACAAAAATATTTTTAAAGCATTATTTTGTATATTCATTCTGAATTAATCACGTAAATTCTTTTAATTAGATGTTAGTTAAGACTTGGTAAACTTTGAGAGAAATAGTTTTTGCTTTTGTTAAGGCTTTTGAAACATATTATGTGTGAAATACTGAAGAAATTTTAAAATACCTCGTTTTTGTCTCCGAATTATCAATGGAATTACAAGCCATTTTATCAATCGAATTTGAAGAACAAAGGCCTTCTAATTTTTCGAATCCATAGCAGGGATCATACTCTTCATAATTTTTATCAACCTTAAATGATCCATCAATAAGTTCTTCTTCTGCTAATGATTCATATGACGAGCCTCTGTAAAGTCGTTTAATTCTTTTATACTCCCGCAAAATAAAATCGGTGTTCGTCAATTTATAGAGCTCGTCTTCATCATCATTCATTTCAACGCCAGATCTACAATTCGATTCCTCATCCGATATGAAAGCTTCACTAGTCAGAATCTTTTTTGGGATTTGTTCTGACTTGTTTTCTGAAGATTCGAAGAAAATATGCATGTTAGGAAGACTGCGGAATCGTATTAATTCACGAGCCCTCCATTCATAACCAACTTGAACCTCCAATTTGAGGCCATCATCAACACGACAACCTTCTTCAACAAAACACTTTTGAGCCTGACGACGAAGTCTAGCTCTCCATTCATCATAATACAGTTGGTCGGCGATGTCATTATTCGCCCTTTTATTTCTCTTTTTGGCTGTAAAACACAATAACCGAATAAAGAATATAACATATTTCTGATAAAACATCAACGTTTTCTTAAATTATTCATTATAATAATTAATTTAATTTAAAATTTCGTAAGAGCACGCGCGTGATAAGCAAATAAGTTAGTTTTGTTAATATTATTTGCATATATATAGATAAGCTTTGTATATATACCGAGCTAAGGATTCGCCACATTGCTAAATACGAGAAGCTCGTAAATTTGGCGAATGAAACTGTGTGTTGGTGAAAGTATTAGCGAAAGATTCTTCAAACTGGAAAGAAAAATATATGTTTAACTCAATCCTAAAAACGACGTCAAAGTTAATTTTGCTAAACAAATCAGTATTTTTTATTCGATCAGAGTAATTTTCAATGGATGCGCTGCTTAACCAATTAGAATTGGGTCTAAATAATATAATCCTGAAACAAACTACTGTAAAATAGGTATTTAAGGGGAAAAAATTTTATTATAAAAAATTGTTGATATTAGAATATGACGCAGTCTTTCAAAAAAATTTACGAATACTTCTGATATTTGTCTAATTTACTGGCTAATATTTTGAAATCCTTAGCGCCGGTTCCGCGCATATATATATATATATATATATATATATATTAGTACAATTATAATAATTACTCTTCCATTAATACTCTTTTAATAATATGATATAATGAATTTGTCATGCGGGTTGACATACGATTTTGCTTAATTACTGTAAAAACTATAAAAATAGTGCCAATGTAAAATATTGTCAAATATTCCTTTTTTTGATTCATCAGAGAAGGATCGCTTTAATGATTTTTTAAACATAATTTAAATCATTTTTTCACAACATCCCGTATGTCAATTATGAATTTATTTATGCAGTCGAATAAAAAAAACGTTGAAAAAAAAAGGTAAAGAAATAAGCAACAAATGCATAATTGTCCATTCCTGTATCTTTTTTCTCGCACTCTATTCTCGTTGCTATGCTTCATACATACAAATCACATAGTATGACATATCTTCATTTGGTCTTTTAGACTGGCATTTCCCTTCACTTATGTTAATCTACAGAATTTTTCTTACGTTTTTGCAAAGACGTCAATATGTGTTGGAAAAAATGCCAAAAAAGTGCAATAAGTCTTGAAGAATAAGCCTAAAAGTTTTTGTAAATGTATATTTTTAAGGAATTTTGTGTCGGTAATATTGGCAGAAATTAATATTTTCCTAATACATTATGTATGAGTAACGAAATGTTAATTAATAAAGACGAAATCTTTATAAACAGGAAAATATTATAAAATTCTTAAATACATTTAATTGAAAAAAAAAAATAGTTCTTAATACTTTAAATGCAAAGAAAAGACAGAAAATTTGAATTCAAACCCATAAGAAATATTGTGTATATGTAATAGAAATGAGGGATAAAATAACTTTATTCTTGTTCTAATTAATCTTTCAAGTTCAAACTAACTAATAAAGTGTTAGATGTTTCTAATAAAATGATTGCTTTTTTTATGATGTGAAAAGAAAAACAATTGCTTGAAATTCTTTATACTAACCTGTTAACCGTGTACTTATACACATGATCAACTGGTTATGCAGTGGTTTAATTTTTTCTTCATTAATTATAAAAAATATCATCATAGTTAAACATTATCAAACAGATTTCGAAGTCACGAAAAAAGCATAGGTTAGTAAAATATATATATATATATTTCATTTTAATAAAATAGTGTAAATAATTTTAAAACTTTAAGCAAGCTTGTGCTTCTTTCATTTTTTAGTAGTTTAAGAAGTTGATTAGTGAAACATTTATTTAACGTCTGAAATTTAAAGGTTATTAATTTAGAAGACCTACATTTACAAAATCAAAAATTTTTTTTCTCCAGTTTCCAAGGAAATTCATAAAGTTTTAGAACAAATCTAGAAACTAAAGCTTCGAATTTTATATTTTTGAGCTTAATAAGATTAATTTCTAACTATTTAAATATATATTTTTTAAGAATTGGAAGAAGTTATAAATTTCTTGTATGGAGAAACTGTTCTCTCTCATGTTCATAAAAACGTACTTATGCCAAAAAGGTTCAAAAGAAAAGTGCAATATATTTTGAAATTTTTGTAGTAATATTTCAGTTAGCAGTTTTTATCAGTTAGCATCCAGACTTGTTATGCAAATTTTGATTTTTTTATTATGTACAGATTGATGCGTTATTTTTTTATAAGAAAAAAATTATAAGCAAATAAAATAAGGTGTAAATATATTACCTACAATATTGTAAACAGTAGGTTTAAAAGTATTAGTAATAAATAAGTAACTTAACTTCCAAATAAAGTAAATAATAACTAATATTAGCATATATATTAACCTTCATATGTTAATAAATATAATTTTTTACAATTATAGTTTTTATAGTCTTAGATATTATTTAAGGGATACAAATTCAAGTTGATTAGTACTCAAATGCATATAAATAACATAAAACCTTTTTTCAATATTTTTTTTTTTAAGATTCAATATTTTTTGCTAGCTTAATAAGCAGATTAGAAAAATATTATTGAAAATTCGAAATGTAAATATTTTAATAATTTTTAATGCTTACGTTTACAAAATCCCAACATCATCAACAAGTTTCTAACAAAACCAAACATTTTTTCAGTTTTAGAATAGCTCTAGAAATTTAAGCTCAAACGTTATGTCTATAACTCGCAAGCTCAAAAATTAGAATGATTAAATTTCAGAAAAGGGTTTATTTCTTGAGTTTTTAATTGTTGCATTTTCTGTGTTTTAACTGAATCAGATCATTGTTAAGGATTAAAAAGTCACTTTAACAATTGTTGCTGGAAATTAGTTAAACGTAATCAAAATCTATATAATTGTTGTAAACTTACCATAAAAAGCTTTTAAAACTGATTGTTATAAATCAAGGCGAAAGTAGTATGGGTACTTTATATTGGAGTATCAAAAATCCAATAATTTGAAACTTGTCATAAAGTATTTTGAATAAATTAGTTCTGCGCTATTGAATTAGAGTTATATACAATCCTGCAGGAGTCAGAAACATTTGTTCTATATAATAATGATTTCTTTAAATCACTATAATCCAGAAATAATCACTATAAACTGTAAAATATACTCAATATCTAATAATTGTTTCTACTAAAATCATGAATACGAAACACAAATAACATTAGTGAGATACACTTCGATTAGCAGTTTTTGTTGTTGTCAATGATGTTTAAGTCATGTCGGTTTCATTTCAAGGCGAAATCACTACTATTTTTCAATTATTTATATCCTTATACACATTTCTGAGCAATTTTAAATTTAGAATGTTTATGATAAGTTATATTAATGTGGTAATACTATTAAAATCTTGAATGCGTTTCTAGTCAAGTGATAAAGATACTTTTATAAATTATACTATGTTATAATTTTAATTCATGCTCTCCCTTAGTGCATATCAATGACCTTTAAAAGAGTGTTCTTTTTACGCATGCAAAATCGACCTTAATAAGCTTAGGAAGTTAAAAACTTGTTTCCTCTTTCAATACCACTATAACTAAAGCGGTTTTCTAGTATAAATATTAAAAACCTATAGAATTATTTCAAAATTGTTAGCATTAAAATTAGAAAGAAGTTATCAACTTCCTCACTTCATTTCGGTCCATACGAACTTTGCGAGGTTAAAAATAACGCCATTTTCAAAATGGCGTCAGTTAATCATTAAATCTTTTAAAAAGTGTCAAGTATTTTGCCAAGTAAAATCTTCCAAAAATATTGCTTTTAAAAGAAAGATTGTTTGCATAGAGTAAGTATAGAAGTATTTTCCTGTTTTTCTTCAATCCCTACAATTATTTATATAATAGATGTTAAAGAAAAAAAGTATTTTGTTAAGAAAAAACACCGTGAAAGTTTCGGTTAGGTACTTTTCTTTACGTCGCAGTAAAGCTACACAGTGGACTTTTGGCGACGTTCTGTCTTGGAAACATCCCTTAGGATGATATGGAGACAACATACATATGTCACATCCCGTTTTATAGGGAGGACACATTCACAAGCCATTATAATTTCACAGATAGTAATTTTGATCTGAACCAGGGCACGATCAATCTCCGATCCAGAACCCTGAGAGGTATTGTTTTATTATGGGAACTTTAAGGACTTTGTGACCCGACAGATTTAGCATGAACCAGTCACCATTTTGTATAGGGGGGATCATCGGCAGGCGGAGATCAAACTCATGACCTGTAAGACATGGACCCGACTCCCTATCAGCCTCGGCCCAGTAAAGGTTTCATCCGATAATTTTAATTTTTTTGTTCATCTTAAGAAGTAATGTCTCCAATTACTTGCCATATATTTCGAACATAAACTTCTTTATTCATTTCAAAAGTACGTTAGTCAATGTTCAATTTTTCACATTAATTTTCAATATAAGGTTTTTATTTAAAAAGATTAAGTTGAAAGTTTGCACAACATTTACACAAAAAGTATGCTTCATTGTTTCGAAATGCCTTATATTTGAAAATAGTTATATTATGAAACAAAGGAAAGATACCCATGAGTTTTCCAACTTTGTCTTTTTCTGTAAGCAGTTTTGCTTCTTCGCAATGCTTCGAATGTTCTACTGACTTTTATTCAAGATTTTAAAAAGACAGTCTAATTAAACTGGGTAACCTTAAATACTCAGAATTTTCGTTGAATATTTTAACTCTATGCATACATTTTATTTTATAACCGTCGTTGAACGACCGATCCAATTTTTGAGTTTACGACTACCAGTGTCGCCTAGTAATTTTGAACCCAATCCAGAAAACAAGGGAATTTCTGAATTAAGTATTAGAGGAATTCACCTACACGGAGGCCTTTATGGTGAAAATAACCCGCATTTACCTTACATGGCGAGGAAAACCACGAAAATCACCCACATTTAGTCCGACGGCAAGGTGACTCTAACCCATGTTTCTACTATCACTGTGGATATTTTCTCTCTACATTGTTTTTTGCGGGTGCGGAATTTGTATCGACCAGCCATTGCTGGGATTCGAGCCTAGGGTACTCATTGAGAGGTGAGTGCTCTATCCCCTAAGCCACCACGGCAAATATTGTGGAAAAGGCCATTGCTTAGTATTGCAAAGCACGATAATCATTCCTTATTTCGTAATCAAATTTTCGATACGATTCATAGTGAATGCGCGATTAAAAGCAAAATCTCTCAATTTGTCAAAAATATCAGTGTTATTAATACTTTTTTCACGGTAAGATGTATTTAACTTGTCATCTAGCAATTAGACTATTTATTAAGCTTTTATTCTGTGATTGATCTCAATAATAATTCCTAAGATTTCGATGACGATTATTTATTTCCTCATTTCAATGTTTTCCAATTCTAACGAGTTTATGTTTAGATCCTTTTTGAATTGGATTTGCTCAGGGTAATGATAGCTTAACACCATCTGTGATATTTATGATATTAATGCAGGTATCATAGGAAAATAATATTTTAAAATTAATGTACTATTGGGTACGCCATGTACAAAGAAAAAATAAGGAAATGTGGGCTAAGAATTAATTAAGTAATGAAAAAAGTATAGTATTTCTGCAACAGCTCGTTGTCTACTAAAGGATCATGGAAGTTAAGGCTTCTCATTTACGAGACTGATACTATGATCGTGACAAAGAGATCAGCATTCCTCACAATTCGCCTCTACTTCTCAGCTAAGCTAGTTTGCACTGACCTTAGCTACGCGGACTTTTAAACCGTCACTGAGAATCGAAACATACACTTTGGCAGCACTACTTTACACTAAAGCTCTTGGCATTTCCGGCAAAATTAAATTCCTAGTGCACTTTAGCATCCAAATAGAGTCTCGGTGCTGCCATCTAGTGTGGCAAAAACTGGACGTCCAAATTAACATGGCCAACGGTATCTCACCCATTGTGGTAGCCACTGAAAGAGTAGATACCACTTCTGGAGAACCGTACTAGGTCTGCCCATTAGGAAGACTGATTGTGCAGCTCATAGAGAAAAAAAAACAACAAAAAAAAAACTTTACACTAAAGTGGTGTTACACTACTTTCAAAACCAAGGATATTGAAACACCTATAGAATGTTCTTTTACATTACTTGTTGTAAAGTAGTCATCACCCCGTTTGTTACGAAGTAACACTAAAATATATAACTACAGTAAGATATGATACACATAAGAATCAGTAATGTTAAATTTACTACAAGACTCATAAGTTTAGAATGCGTAAATGCATACACACAGCACCGCCAGAACATTTAATATAGATTCTATCAAAACCGAAGTGAATAGAAGTTAAATACTATAAAATTAATTGATGCAATTTACAAATTTATGTAAATCTTATGAAAACTTAAATATACAATTAGAAATATGCATGCATTTTATAAAAGTTCATATGAGTAGTTCGTCAAATCACTCTGAGAAGATGATAGAAATTACACGGCAACTAAATAACTACAATCAATAAAGAGAATTGGAACTTACTTGGTATTAAAGAGGCTATGACGAGTTTGTCAATTTAATACGATAAGAAGTACTCACACATTTCACCGGTACATTTCATGTTTACAAACCACCATTTTATACACCACATTGCCTATACCTTGAAGTTGTACAATTATATTTGCCTTCAAACTTATAATAATAGTCCAAAAGCATTTGTTACAAGCCTAAAACATATCCGACCATAATAATAAAACATATCCGACCATAAGAGACTAAAGCTAAAAACCATGATATTGAATTTTTCAGGTTCATGCTTCGAAAATACAGAAAAAACCAAACCAAGAACTACAAGCATTTAATATTAAATTGAAACAAGACAAAAGGAGTAAACTGTTTTTTTATTTATTTACATAAGAATTTCATGATATTTACATTCGTCAACAGTAAACTACTTTCGACATTTTATAACACAAATTGAGAAAAACTTACATCTTAAGTAAATTTTTGAACACACTTATGAAATAATTAAAATTAAATATTTCACAAGTTTGATTGTACATTTTATTTTCATGAACCTGTTTTGCATCTCTGCTTTTATACATGTTTCACTGAAGAGTTAATCTTTTTATCCTTGATTGGGTAAAGTAACATCTTGGCAAATGATTCAAGGAGATCGAATAGAGTTACTAAGCTGATCCCCAACCATATACCTATGAAACCACCAACATAGCTGAACAGTTCAACATCCTAAAAAAGACGCCGTTAAAAAGTTAACAGAAACATGACAAATAAATGTGATCAAAAGGAAATTTAAAACGCAAGTCTTAAGGTAGCTGAAGGTAATAAACGATGACATTCTGCGTGGCTGCATCATATGAGTATTCTATAATTGTGACTGTTTCAGAATTTTTGACACAATACGGAAATGTTATTTAAAAGACGCGCTTTCAAATCTTTGTTTACGCACCCATGAGTTAGTTTAGAATATTCTATATCGGTCTGTTTGAAATGAATCTAAAATATTTTTGTTTTGTTTCAGTGTCTTTGATTTTTATGGTATTATTGTTCAATAAATAATGATTTAAAGTGATATTTATTGTGTTTTTTTAAAGCTAGGATTACTTTTATAAAAGATAATGGAATACTATGCAGTGCATTTCGCAACAACTAGTAGAGGTTATACAGTTTTGTAAGAATTTTTAGTAAAACCTTCAGGACTTGACTTATCATCCTATACAGGCAAAATGGAAGAAACATTGTAACACAGACAGCCTTTCTTCAAAGTACCATTGGAAATAGTTAAATGAGAAAATTGATCAAAATTGTAAAAAAAAAGAAGAAAATACGCGAAAATATAATTTAAGTTGATTTGGAGCTACTAACCCAACACATCATAGATATAAAGATCATGTTCAAGGAAAATAACAGATTTACTCATCTATTATATTTATATTTTCATTAGTAAGTATCACACCAACAAGATATCAGTGCATCATTTTGAGTTCATAATTATACATTCATATAATCAAGAACATCAAGCATGCTCATCTTTACGTCAAACATGATTCTACCAATTACAAAAAACTTCCTTCTTATGCAAACACATTTTATGTGAAGATTATCGCCGTTAATTTGTAAGTATTGTGTTTCACAGCATTACCAATTTTTTACCAGGACAAAGTAATTCGTAAATAGTCATGTGTGAAGAACATTTTTGAACTTAACAATATTTTTACAAACACAAAAAAATATTTTAAAAAAGTCTACATGAGTCTACTTAATTTTTATTTATTATGTTACACATTCTCATATAAAAGAAATTATAAAGTAAGAAAAAATATCAAAAACGAATTTTGTGGTTGAAATATTCAAATATTGTTGTTGAAATATTCGTCTCCACTCTCAGAAATAAAACTCTCACTTTTGACAATTCAGTTATTCTTGAGAACTTTTTCGTAAATTTTGAGTAATCATTTCGTCACGAAATCACGTGATTTGTGACGAAACGAGAACTCTCAAATATATGACGCGAATATGTCCTCCAATTGAAACCTCATCGTAGTGCATTGTGGAAGATTGATAACTAGAATGACGAAACTATACGAAAGACTTGAAAATAAAGTGACAAATTTAGCCGACCGCATGTATGGTGGTCTGAAATGTTTTTTTTAAAAAAAAAAAAAAAAGAAAAAGAAATATATATATATATATATATATATATGCTGTATATATATATATATATATATATATATATTTATATATATATATATATATATATATATATATATATATATATATATATATATATATATATATATATATATATATATATATATATATGTATACAGCAAAATAAATAAATACAAAAAAACCGGAAAAGAATCATTTATTGCGCATAAGCTGCAAGTAAATAGAACTCATAAAATAAGTTCAAAATGAAGATAAAACAAAGGTAAATTACAGACAAATAAAAAAAGGGGGGGGAATAATTATAATAATAAACAACTGGGGAAAGAAAAAAAAAATTTAAAAAAAAAAAAAAAAAAAAAAAAAAAAAAAAAAGAAAAGGAAAAGTTTTTTTTTAAAAAACCGGAAAATAAAAGATATAATCTTTTCATCAGCCCACACGATTATATCCGTATTCATATATTTTGCTTTGGCTATATTGATACAATATTAGAAAGCACTCTTTTTCGGATATAATCGTGTGGGCTGATGAAAAGATTATATCTTTTATTTTCCGGTTTTTTTAAAATTTTTTTTTTTTTTTTTTAAAAAAAATTCTTTTTTTTCTTTCCCCAGTTGTTTATTATTATTATTATTCGCCCCCCTTTTTTCATTTGTCTGTAATTTACCTTTGTTTTATCTTCATTTTGAACTTATATATATATATATATATATATATATATATATATATATATATATATATATATATATATATATATATATATATATATATAATTATATTAATATATATATAATTTTATTTCAATATATATATATGTAATATTTGAAATATAGATTTTAATGGACTTTTGTACATTAAAATGAAGTCTTTACTAAAATAATTGAAATGGCATTGATTAGAATGATAAGTGTCGTGATGTATATTTTTTACGTAATATGGGAACTTCATAAAATAAAAGTGCAAAAGTAAAACAATTTTTATCTTTTTAGTATTGAATGTTTTCAGCAGTATGTGTGCTTTTATCTTTTAGCCTTTCAGTATCCCATCAACAATTAACGTAAGCTAAATATTGAATTCTCAGGTACGGATAATTTTAGTTCACCCTGTTCATTTTTTTGAAAAATCTTTAACGAGGTTTTTTAGAAAACTCTCATACCTTTAAACATAAAATATAGCTGTATATTAAAGTTTAACAAGAATTAATTAACTTCTGATTGAATTCTCTTACATTCACAGATGCATTGAAACTTTTTTTTTTCTTTTTTAGTTAATTATGAATACACTTTTTATAGAAATATTTTTATACAAATATATATATATACAAAAAAGTAAAAAGTAGTAGAATAATTATTAATGAATAATTGAATAATAATTTGAAAGTTTGAATAGTTGAATAATAATTTTACCAAAGCATCAACTACCAAGGAATGTCTTGTGTTAAAGAGATTGTACTAATTGTGAACTTTCATATTCAGCAAAAAAAATACAGTCGTATTGTTGCTTATCTAAGAGTTTCAGGGAAGAAAAGTGGAAAAACTGCCCTTTTCAGAAAATTTGTTTCAGCATAGCACTGAAAACCAGCAATGCTCTGCGGAAACAATTGTATGTCTATAACAAGGCAGCGACACACCAATAATACAGCAAAACAAAACTTTGTTGATGTCCCTGACTACTCACATTTAATTTTTAATAAAATGATCTTGAACGACCGTCAAGTTTGAAATTTTTTAAAGCAATCATTACGATTTAACTTGTTCAGTATTCATATATCATGATAAAAAAATCCAGCCTATCAAAAAATACTATTACCAAATTTTAAGTGTTTTGACTGATTCTGAAGATAATGACTCTTAATAATGATTCTTTATTATGATGTTTGTCTTCGTTGTATAAAAACCTGTTTACTATTGAAAACGTTCTTTTCCGGATTTTACAGTGTATGAAAGTGAAGTTGTTTACTAAGTCAATAAATCGTGAAAACATCAACAGATGATTTATAATTTTGTACGTATCCAAATTTTTCCAGTAAAATTAATGTAAGAAAGGTGCACATCAGTAGTTTCAAAATTAATTTTTTTCATACATTCATGAATTACATCCGGAAAACACGAAGATAGTAAACCACACTCATGAAATTAGTTGGACAAATTAAACATGGTGCGATTTGCAACTGATTAGATTTTCATGACATTCATGCAAAGCTATCAGCAGTGATGGAAACAACTATATAGTGTATAAAAGAAGAGGCTCAACAGCATTTTCCCCATACTTCATTTTAATTTGAATGCTACTTTTGACTTAAAAAAATGTTGTTAAGCCTCATTTGCAAAGAAAAAATTCCAACTAACACATGTCTGACTTTAACGAGCGATTACAGCCTACGGGGGTTGCAGTTTATAGTATTACATTATTACTGCTCGAGTTGGAATATACCCATTAACCATTCGCTGAATATGAAATTGATGGACTGGGAACAGTGATACGGAAAGACATGCTGGATTTCAGTGCCCATTTATCACCAACAGACAAGAAGACAGATATCTAACCCACTAGGCCACAAGAGGTTTCACATAACTACATTACAAGCCAGGATTATGAAAATGAAGTCTCTTGCAAAATAACAAAATTGGAAAAGAGTTCGACAATGTTTGTATCGGCATGAACCACGAGCATGGCATCCAAAATTTCTGTTGCTCTTGGCGATTTATCACGGTTAAGAGTATCTTCAGTGGGGGGATCAATGATCATTCTAGGCACGCCGTCTTTACTGACGAATGCCGGGTTTTTATACAAGACCATGAGGATCAAATCCATGATTGGCGGCATGGAAGTCTTTTGTTATCTTACTCTTCGCTATCTTGCATTTGACGTCGTCATACTGGTCACCCACAGTAACAATGTTAAGTATTATTGGATGAGATAAAATGGGATAAAATAATATTAATATCATTAATTAATACTATTATTTAATTAGATGATATAAAATTATAAATAATTCTTAACAATTAATTCTTTCTTGGCGTAAACTACAGTTAGAAATGCGTGTTACATTTTAGATATCATATGTTAAGAGTTTCAAAGAAATTTGTTTATTTAGAGAAAATACGTTTTTGTGACTGTGATTTCATAACATGCTTAATACTAATTAATTGGCATCTTTATGATCAACCTTTGACACTTTTAACCAACATAATGGATGTCCATTGAGTTGACCACATTTTGTTTTTAATCTTGATGGGATTTACCATAATATTTCAGACGTGTCAAGTTTCTTAGTGTGTTTTAGTTTCAAGTTCTCCCCTACGCAATTTTTCAGCAGGTTAATGCCACTTGCCAATTACTATTGTCAATTACTGCCAATTACTACTGCCCTGAAGCTATATCGATTGAGGACCCGGAAAATGCTAAGCAATGTTTGAATGATTTCTTCTTGACTGAATGATTGAAGATTTGAGAAAACAATGTGTGGATGATATCGATAGAGAAAATATATTTTTGGTTATTATTTAAAATATTCTTACATCTAGTTTTTCCGTGTGATGTGTGTATGATGTGAATCTATCAATGCATTCGTTGTTTAATAAAAGCTTTTGAATCTTGCAGTACTGTATACATTCCTGAGAAAAAAAAGAAAAAGAAAGAAGTTAGATTATTTGAGTTAGTGACAAACAAACATAGAAATAAACATGAAAACATATACTGTCCATGTTTTGGGGTAATTAAATTAAGAAACAATATTGATAGAAAGAAGTAAAACTAACAAATCAAAACTGTTTTAATGTATATCAAAAATAATTTTTCTAATATTTTCAAACATGTTTGTATGAAATTTTATTTTAATTATTTTTTTAAACTCAAATTTTCTCTAAGAGTTGATAGTCTTAATAAAAATGGAGGCTAATATAAGGCTAATACAGGCTATAATAAATATTTATAAGTTTTTAAGAGCGCGTTGTTCTGTATATGACACTTCAAACAATTTTTTTGTCGCCATATATTATGGTTTTAAGTAAGTATAGTGAACTAAATTAAAAAATATATCAACCTGAATAACTTTTGTTCTAATGATCCAATTTTCTCGTAATAAGTGAAAATCTTAATGGTTTAAAAGGTTAATCATAAACATGCCCATAAATTTGTGTTAATTATTAAGCAATTTATTAGATCACTGTCACAAAATCTTACTTTCTCTAAATAAACAAACTTCTTTGAGACTCTTAACATATAAGATATTAATGGTAACACGCATTTCCGGCTGTAGTTTACCCTAAATAATTGTTAATAATTGTTAATAACAAAATTAATAACAAACACTAATAATAACAAACACTAATAATTAATAACAATTGCTAATAACAAACAAAAATAATTGTTAATAATTATTTATAATTTTTTATTGTCTAATTTAATAATGGTATTAATTAATGATATTAAATATAATTTTAACGGAAAAAGGAAAGTGAATATCCTCAGATTTAGTGTTTTACAGTCAACGGCATTACTTTAAAAATATTAATTTAAATTCTTTGTGTCCGTTTAATATGATAGTGGGGGAAAAACTAGCCTCACAATTTTAAGGCCTCATAAGAAGGATCAAGACGGATCTGTTATTAAAAATTAGTTGGTAAAAGTAAAAAAAAAAATTAGTATTAATACATATTATTAAAGTTTTGAAATCTATGTCGATACAAAGTAGGAAATTTATAATGTAGAGCAATATATTGAGGCAATGTAGTAAACATAAACAGATGAATGTTTCGGGTGCTATAAAAATTACCAAAACAAATATTTTGTGTCTTGGCATTGATGATCTTTGCTCTTATGTGTTTCTCTGTATAAATCTTTATGTGTGTCAATTATAGCTCTTATATGTATTTTGTATCAATAACTATGTGTATCAATTATCGCCCTTATGTATATAAATTATCACTCTAATTAGTATTTTTATAATCCATGCAGAAAATTTATTAAGAAAAATAAATGTAAACGGAATCGTAATGTAATATTTATGAGAGGGATGGACAAAAACTTAGTAAAAACCTGACGAAACATTGAGAATGATGGGATTTAAAACATCAAAATAGTTGTAATTACACGATAAATTTTGAAAATACGTACTTCTTAAAACTGCCTGTTATTTCTTATTTGTTTCCTAAACAATCGAAAACGCATTTTGAGATTTTCTTTTATTTTGCATTCTGCAATAGAGATTCCACAGATTTCCAAAGCATTTTTCGTGTTTACCTCTTTAAAACGTCAATAGAATTTAAAGTCCTATTTCTGTCTAATATTAACCCTCTTCATTAAATAGTTATATGCTTTATTTTATGCTATCTTTGTATGACTTATATAAAGATAATAAAAGAAAGTATACGAAGATAATAAAAGAAAGTTATATGCTTTCTTTTATTGTCTTTGCATGACTCATCCCTTTAATAGTGATAAGATGATATAAATGTATATATAAGTTAAGAATTCCTGTCAGATGTTAAATTAAAAAATATACACATAATGGTTAAAAAATTAATGTTTATATAACTATTCAACAGGTTCTTTCAAATTATCTTATCTTAAGGTTCTTCATAATTATCTTAAAATATCTGTCTTTTTTAAAAATAGTTTTATAAATTTTGCATTCTGAATAGAATTTCTTTTTAAACTTATTAGTAAATATAATTAATCCAAAATATTACATACGAAGTATTATTGGCTGGTAAAAATAACTAATTTATAAATACAGCACGTATTAAACTATCGCATTGTATCCAAATAATGATCAAAATTGTTTTATAAGTTCTTAATAAATGCCAATCTTACTTTCTGATTTAAAGGTCCAGTGCCATTGTTTTGTCTCCACATTTTTAAGTAATCTGAGCAGTTTGTGCTATAAGGAAAAGGTAGTCTTTCCACATCTTTCTATAAAAGAGAGATACAAAATTTTTATAATTAATAATTTTCAAATGTTAGCGCAATGGTGTGCAATTTCGAGTTCCATTCTCACAATATTAAGTGCAAATTAACTTTTGTTCAGAATCAATGATTATAACTAAACACCTCGTATATTTTTTTTTAAAATTCTCCCCCCCCCCATATATGAACTCTGTTTCGTCCCATTTTTTGCAGCAATCATTAATGCAGCTTTGACAGAAAAAATTCAAAAGAATTTAACCTATAGGCAAAATATTTCTTTAGGCGGCTTCTTTGCTGAATAAAAAAAAGTATCAGAAACAAAAACAATTTTGGAAAAAAAAAAAAAAAAAAAAAAGAAGGTTTATCTGTCGATAAGCCGTAGTTGAGTATTCCTTCAAAACTTTGGAGTGACAGACTTTCCCCCCTGTCCTCTTGCTTGCTACGCCCCTGTATGTACTAATCCTAAATCTTTTGCAAAAATCTTAATGGATTCCCTTAATGTTTTTCTTTGATATCGTGCTTCACTGTATGCATAAGTCTTAACAAATTACGTAAAAGCATGAAATTATCAAAAGCATTTTCTTCATGGAAATTTATTATATTGATCAGCATTTTAATGGATTCAAATTAAGAATATTGATCAGTGAAAAGAAATCATATGTGTGTGTATTATTAACTCCATTAAATACTGATGCTTATTAATCTCTAAGGAATCAATCATAGTTGTGTGACAAATGGTCTATACAAATCATTTGTGACATAAAAGTGATCTAATAGTACCGTGCAGTTCATTTCTGATCGAGAGTTGTAGATAAGTCGTTGCTTTTGAAAATTATTCTTGAGTATGAAGTAAAACTATCCCATTTCACATATCCTTTTGCATATATGGTGCATTTCTGATCTAAAGTAGTAGCTAAGTTGTTGATTTTTAAAATTATTCTTGAGTATCAAGTAAAACTCTCCTATTCCACGTATGATCTGTAGATGCAGTACATTTTTGATCTAAAATTGTATTTTAATTGTTTTTCTATAAATCAAATCTTGAGCATGGTGTAAAATTATTCTATTTTTGAACGATTTAGGCAGGCAGTACATTTCGTATCTAAAGTTTAAGTTATAATGCTTTGAATCATAATAATTCTTGAGTACACATTAAAACTACCCAACCTGAGCATGATTATAGATGAAGCACATTCCTAATCTGTAGTTGTATTAAAACTGTTGTTCCTCAAGAATGTTCCTAAATTTGAGAAAAAACTTTTCAAGTTTTTGCTTTCTTCAAAACGGTGCTCTTTAAAATGGTGAATCTTTAAAAAGAATTAATTCTTTCATTCTTTTTAAAAAGTGTTCTTACAGAAAATTATTGAATTTTAAAAAAGAACGAACACGTATCAAATTCTTCTCTTCCTTTAAAGCTGTATTGTTTAAAAATATTTTTGAATTTTATTTAGAACTATTATTTATATATAAATTTCTTCCTACAAAATGTTTTTTTTTTGTTGTTTAATATGAAGTTGATATAAAAGAAGAAGTACAGTTTCTAAGTGTTTCCATCTACTTAAAAACAATCTACGCTATAAAGAACTATAATAGCTTGTAAAAATTGTCTCAATTTAAAACTTTTTCTTTTTAAGTGGCTATATCTACAATCTTCAGTAAAATATATAATTATGCAATTTATATTTTACTCTCCTAATAATTTTAATATAAAATCTTCATTAAGAGTTTTATATTTATTTCTTTTGAAAGTAGTAAAGAAGATTACAAAGTATTTAATTTTTTATGTGGTTTAACTGTTAATTTATTAAAAATTTTGAGTGTGAAGAAGAACTATTTCATTTGCCATATTTTCATCAGAAGTAAAATATATTAAGTATTCTATACATTTATTGTATGAAATATTCTACATTAAGAACTTTTTGATCCCAAAAATGGTGAAACCTAGCTCAGGAAGTAATTCTATATTTTTGAAAATACTATTTTTATACTATATAAATGGTATTTCCATAAATGAAACAAAATGGCCATATGTTACATTGTTGCTAGGATCAGTATTTCATACGATTTGGTTATGGATGACGATTTTGAATGCTTGGTGTGTAAATGATGCCCTTTCATCTGTGCATCTCTTCACGATTGTAGTCAAAATTCTAACCTTGGCAACATGGTGGATCGTCTATTTAAAAAAGAAATATATAAGTAAGTTGCTAAGACTCAGAGATGATATACACAGTGATCTGAGACTGAATGGAAATTGGTCAGTAAAAATAATCAGCCGAATGGCACCTTTGATCATCCTGCTTGTGACAGTTTTCCCGCCAATACTTTGGCTTCTTTTATCACGTGAGATACATTATTGCTTCTTTTTCTCATCCGACTTTGAAACCTCAACAAATGTAGGACTTTTAGCCATGTATTCCATATTAGTTGGCACACAGCAATATATGAACTGGTGCTTGCCTTACTCAGTCGGAATATTTTATGTTTGTTTTTGTAAAGAGATGATTTTTGTCGCCAAAAGGCTTTCACTTTCATTGCACAAAAGAGTTTGCAAAATAAACGATGTTCAGAACGTGTACAGATTGTTTGTAAAAGTATTGCTGGAATTGGAATCCACTTTTTCTGCATCGATTCTTATCTGCCTGTTACGTTGTTTTATGGAATTTTTCAGAGCTCTGACATTCTTTTTCAGGTTCAAAAACAGTTTAGAAAGCATGATTTTTGCCCAAGGAGCTCTCGTATACATCGGTCAAAGCATATTTTTGTATGTGGCAATCATATTAGCCGCCGATGATCTTCAGTCTGAAAGCAATCACTTGAGGAAAATGATACTACAATGTCCGGGTGAAGAAAATTTGAGGAATATGCGGAAAACCATAGACATGTGCTTAGAATTGTTTGAAATCAAACAAGATGTGAAGTTGACAGCAGGAAACATGCTGCGTCTACAGAAAAAACTACTGCTGACTACAGCTGTATCGTTATTAACTTACGGAATGATATTACATCAGTTAGACAGCTAAACTGAAGCGATAAGTAGAAAAATTAATATATATGTAATACAAAAAGTATAATACTTTTGTATTAATAAAAGAATTAAATCTCTTTCGTTTTAATAAAATGTCTTTGTTAAAGAATAAGCGTAGAGAGATTCTATTTTGGGAAGTCAAGGCTGATAAACATACGATTGAGTTATTTATAGAATCTCTCCCCCTTTCACTTCCATATAAGGAAGCATGAAATGATTTTCCTTAATGCGTAAGGATACAAGAATGCCAACGACTGTGCCTGTTTACTCAAATCTGTGTTAGTATAAAAGCGAGAGCAATGCTTTTCGCATGGCTTTTTCATCATGTTCTGTTCCTGATAAATTGTTCCGGAATTGTCCAAAGTCTTGTCCATCCCCTCCCTTGCGGAGTGTGGATGTGAAGTGTTATCGATACCAGCCTACTACCATTAATAAAGATTTTTTGAGTGTAACATGGCTTACGACTGCATTATTAAAGCTAAATACACTACTGATAACAGAGATGAAGCTCTGTTATTATAAGACGCCAGGATGGTTACTTGCTGAGGAAACCATTGTTATCTATTTTCCGGCTGACTACAACGTTGATAAAACCTCATCCCGGGGGACGAAGGACGAAAGAAAGAAGTGCCTAGTCCGCGGTGAAAAACGAATGAAGGAAGGTCTGTTTTACCACTCCATCTTTAACTACACCTCATCGCTGTGAGAATGCTGACGTTGGCTCGAGCTCGTCACACGCCTCTCTGAAACCCATAGTGTTGATCGAGATGACCCTACAGTGTCCAATCTGGAAATGACCGGTGACCCTACAATTCCGTAGTGCTCAAATTGTGAAAACAAAAGTGAATGTACGCGTTAAAACAAAAAAAGGATAATATTTTTTGTTTCTCTTCAACATAAAAAGTCATGAAGGTCAAAGGACACTGTGTGGAAAATGGAAAGAAAGTACTGTAGATATATATTTTTTTTTATCCTCTTATGTTTCTTTCTCACTAGCATGATTGAATAGTTTATCGATATCGGAGATGAGAAGTGTTTTAAAATTTTCATTATGAATAACTGAGTATATTTTATTATGAATAGTTAGATTGCATTTCTTGTATTTATATTGCTTTTCTTTAAAATGATGATATAATATTGTTTTTTATCGTGCATTTAAAATGTTTTTGAAAGAAATAAATGTGATTCAAACGTCAATTAAATTAGTGACGGCAAACAAAATTAAGTTATTATTTAAACTTTTGTTTCCTAATGATTTTTCTAGATTAAACCGTAACAAAATTTTAAATTTTTCAGAATTTTCTTTTGAACCTAGCGATGAAGAATTTTCAAACAAATTACAAGAAATTTGTAATACTTTCAAATTTTCGGAATTAGTTAAAATTTCAGACATTTTAAATATTCCCAGTGAAGGAAATAAAGATGAAATTGCAAAGCACATTTTAACTTGTTTATGTGATTTTGATAAGTTAAAAAATTCGATAGTAATGGAAAATCTCTCTGAAGATGAGGATGAAACTAATCAGTTTCAATGTAAACAAACTCAAACTGATTTTGAATCACATTTACCAATTAAAACTTGTGTAAGTCAATTTACACAAGTTAGTTTAAATACTAAAATATATGTTGATAAAGAAATACAAACTCATGTTTATACTGATAAAGATATGGCATCCTATAGTCAAAATTCTAGGAAGGATATAAAGAATAGAGAAACAGAAACTAAATTAATAGTAAATTTTTCGGATATTGAAGCAGTTACTCCTATGTTTAAAGGAGAAAAACACGAAAATATTAATTCTTGGTTTGAAAATTTTGAAACTCATTCCAATTTATTTAAATTATCTGATATGCAAAAATTTTTATTTGCGAAAAGATGTTTAAATGGTAATGCCTTAACATTAATAAGAAGTGAAAGTTGTTTAAATTCATATGAAAAATTAAAAAATCTTTTGCTTGAAGAGTTTGGATTTGATTGTAATAGTGCAGAAATACATGCAATGTTGCAAAAAAGAAAGCAAAGATATAATGAAACTCTTCAAGAGTATTTCCTTAAAATGAAAGAAATTGCCACTCAAAGTGATATTGATGACTTAGCTCTAATCACTTACATGATTCAAGGAATACCAGACCAAACAAATAATAAATCAATTCTTTATGGAGCCAATAATCTTTTTGAATTTAAACAAAAACTTAAAATCTATGAAAAAATTAAAAGTGACTTAGATAAAAATAAATTTCAAAATAACAAGGGACCATACATGAAGAAAATGGAAAACCCTAAATATGACATTAGGTGCTTTAAATGTAATGCACCAGGACATAAAGCTCCGGCTTGTCCTAAAAATAAAAGTGTAACCCCGAATGTGACAAAACCCAAAATACATCATACAACACAGGAGATCCCAATAAATCAGTGTAAATACTGTTCGAAGAAAGGACTATTGAATCAGTTTCACATGGGCTCCTCGTGTGTAAACAACCCTAATGTTGTTGAAATGAACGTTCAAAATATGACAAATAAACAATAACAATTAATAATAAATGGATATCAAGTGGAAAATAAATACCTAAATGGATATCAAGTGGAAAATAAATACCTAAATGGATATAAAGTGGAAAATAAATACTTAAATGGACGTCCAAAACCAAAACAAAATGTAAAAAAAGAGATATTATTGAATGTTGATACCGGGTCAACATTGAATATAATACCAAAAGACCTTGTGTCAGAACTAAAAATTCCTATTAAAAAATGTGAGGAATTAAATGTTATCCAAACGAAAGGACAATTAACACTTAACAAAATTTGTGAGTTTCCCCTTAAGATAGGCGAAATTATTAAATCAGCTAAGTTTTTTATAATTGATACTGATTTACCATATGCTTTACTAGGGTTGCAGACTTGCAAGGATTTTTGTTTGTCTATTGACTGTGTCGGGCCAGTTGTTACTCAATTTGGTAAGAGATTGATCACCTCTGCTAATTCTAACAGTGACAACTTATCTTTGCACATTAGACAGCAAAATTCTCAAAGTGTTAGGGTTAAAAATGGTGAAAAAAATAAAAGTTTAAGATGTTTCAATAAAAGTAAACATTTTGAAAAAAATAGAAGTTTAAGATGTTTCAATAAAAGTAAACATTTTGAAAAAAATAGAAGTTTAAGATGTTTCAATAAAAGTAAACATTTTGAAAAAATAAAAGTTAAAGATGTTTCAGTAAAAGTAAACATTGAAAAAGATAATGTTAAGGATAACAAAAATAAAAAGAAAAGGAAAAATAGGAAAAAGAAAGAAGGTCCAAAAATTTCAAATGATTCGAAGATAGTACTAGGTAATGTGTGCACACATTATCAGGTCAATATCGACGAAAGAATAAAAAATGAGAACAAAATACAAAATGAGGACTTAAAAGAAATTTTAAAAAGTTATGATGATATTTTTGCAAAACATAAACACGACGTGGGAGAAATCAGAATGGAACCACAAAGAGTCAGGTTAACCTCAGATTTAACTATATCTCTAAGGCCGTACAAAACATCCCCAAAACAACAACAGGAAATTGATTTACAAATAGAGGAATTGTTAAAAAATAACATTATAAAAGAAAGTTCATCCCCTTATGCTGCCCCTGTAACTTTAGTCTTTAAAAAAGATGAAAATAAAAAGAGTCGTTTATGTATTGACTTTAGGAAATTAAACCAAATTACAAAAACAGATTCTGAACCTCTACCTTTAATACAGTCTTTAATTGAAAAATTGTCTAATAGTAGTTATTTTTCTAAAATAGATTTATCACAGGGATATCATCATGTTCGTATTCATCCTGATGACACTGAGAAATTAGCATTCGCTACTCACAACGGTCTATTTGAATACTTAAGATTACCTTTTGGCTGGAAGAATGCACCAAGCATTTTTCAACGTACAATTCGTAGAATTTTAAATAAACATAAAATTAAATTTGCTACGAACTATTTTGATGATATTATTATATTTTCTAATTCTTATGATGAACATTTAACCCACCTTAAAAAGATTTTCGATATTTGTAAACAAGAAAACTTGAAATTAAAACTTTCAAAATGTTCATTTTTGCAAAAACAAATAGAATTTTTAGGATATGAAATAAGCAATGGGATTGTATCACCCGATAATCATAATATTGAGGTGATTAAAAAATTAATGTCCCCTAAAAATGTAAAATCATTGCAAAGATTTCTTGGATCAATAAATGTTTACAATAAATTTATTGATGGTTATGCAAATATTCGACATCCTTTAAACAACTTGTTAAAGAAAGATGTAAAATGGGTGTGGTCAGAAACATGTCAACAATCTTTTGAACTGTTAAAAAATGCTATTATTTGTAAACCAATTTTGAAAATTTTTAATCCTATTCATGAATGTCATCTTTTTGTTGATGCATCGTTAATTGGAATTGGAGCTGTGTTAAAACAGACAGATGAATGTGGTGTATTGCATCCTGTAGCTTTTCATTCTCGCTCCTTAAGAGACTATGAAAAAAATTATGCAATTACAGAACTTGAATGTCTTGCTATAGTCGATTCTCTAAATAAATTCCATCATTACCTGTTTGGCCAGAAATTCACCATACATACTGACCATGCTGCTTTGGTTTGGCTAAAAAATGTTAAAAATTTAAAAGGTAGATTGTTTAGATGGTCATTATTGTTAAGTATGTATGAATATGATATTAAATACACAAAAGGTTCTACTAATTTTGAAGCAGATTGGCTTTCAAGAGATGCAACACATTCACTTGTCAAATGTAATAGTAAAAATAATGTTCATGTTTCACATTTGTTAAAATTGAATGAAATAATTGAAGCTCAAAGGAAAGATAACTTACAAGGTAATTTTGTTGATATCAATGATGTTTTATGTATACGTAAGAAAAATTTTACTAAAATAGTTGTTCCATTTTCGTTGAGATTAAAACTTCTGCAAATTACTCATGATAAATTTAACCATCCAGGAGTGCAGAAAATGATTAACTTAATAACCCCTGTTTATTATTGGAATAACATAACATCAGATATAACAAAATTTTGTAAACATTGTCATACGTGCCAATTAAATAAAAAACCGCGACAAAAAAGATTTGGATTATTACAATCCTTACCCCCTGTGAATCAGTCTTTTGACTTAATAGCAATAGATAGTGTTGGTGGATTGAATTATTATAATTCAACAAAAAAATATTTAACTTTAATTATTGACCACCTAACAAGATACATTTGGGCTTTTGCGTCAAAATCCATTAGTTCAGAAACGTATACTAATTTTTTACATCAAATTTTTCAAAATCAAATACCTAAATCCTTGTTGAGTGATCGAAACGCCGCCTTTACATCTTCTCATTTTAAAAAATTTTTGAAACATAATAAGATTCAACAATTATTGACAACTGCACATCATCCGCAGTCTAATGGCAGGGTAGAACGCCTTGGTCAAACAATAATTACACGATTAAAATGTAAAATCAATGAGAAACCTACTAAAACTCCATGGCCTACTTTGTTAAAAGATATAGTTAATAATTATAACTTAACTCCCCATTCTGTGACAAAATTTCCACCTGCATACCTCATGCATGGTAGACTCCCCTATGAAAATCCTTTAAATGAAGAAATCTATCCACCTGTTGAGGAAGCTAAAAAAATAGCAATTCAAAGAACTAAAGAATATCATGAAAGAAATAAAATTTACTATGATGCTAGATTTTTAGATATAGACTTTAAAACTGACGAATTAGTTATGTTTGAAGAATTTACTTATCCTAATACGAGGAAGTTGTCACCTCCTTTTAGTGGACCGTATAAAATTCTTCAAAAAATTTCAGAAGCTAATTACAAAATAAATAAAAAGAATTGTTTAAGTAAACAAAATTTTGAAATAGTACATGTATCAAATCTTAGGAAATATAACAGCCCACAAATGTTGAAATTAAATCATGAATAGTGTACAAAACAAAACAAAATATGTTACTTTCTTCAATGGAAGAAGTACACCCTATATTTTTTTGGGAGATCCGAATCGCGTGTGGAGATTTACCTCAACATCAATTGGATGTGAGGGCGATGAAAGTTGAACTTTTTTTTTCTCAACAAGTTGAGAAAAGTATTATAAAATATTTTTGGATTGACCCGTCTGGATCTCTCAATATCACTGTGCTTCATGAAATTCTGTTTTCCTCCATTTTAACGGGGAATACAAATTTTCATAAAGTAAATAACCCCTTTAACCATACAGAATCTTAAATTCTGATTTAAGACACTTGTTGTCCAGTTCGTTTCCATAAAAATTTTGTATATTTTTGTGTGAAAAAAAAAAAAAAATCTTTTTTGAAAATTTTAGTAGATTAGTTATAAAAATATGTTTCATTTTTCTTTCTGTTTAGTTGCCTAAACAGATAAAGTGTATTATCATGTTTTTGTTATTGTCATTGTATATAGTTGTTTTTTTTTTTTTTTACAGATAATTGAAAAAATGTTATTTGTAGTAGTGAAAAGGAACAGTCGTACCAACATAAATTTTAAAAGTTCAGAGAATTCTAAATTTTATTATGATTTCTTTTTGGCTTGCCAAAAATCTTTTTTGGGGGGGATGTAATACAAAAAGTATAATACTTTTGTATTAATAAAAGAATTAAATCTCTTTCGTTTTAATAAAATGTCTTTGTTAAAGAATAAGCGTAGAGAGATTCTATTTTGGGAAGTCAAGGCTGATAAACATACGATTGAGTTATTTATAGAATCTCTCCCCCTTTCACTTCCATATAAGGAAGCATGAAATGATTTTCCTTAATGCGTAAGGATACAAGAATGCCAACGACTGTGCCTGTTTACTCAAATCTGTGTTAGTATAAAAGCGAGAGCAATGCTTTTCGCATGGCTTTTTCATCATGTTCTGTTCCTGATAAATTGTTCCGGAATTGTCCAAAGTCTTGTCCATCCCCTCCCTTGCGGAGTGTGGATGTGAAGTGTTATCGATACCAGCCTACTACCATTAATAAAGATTTTTTGAGTGTAACATGGCTTACGACTGCATTATTAAAGCTAAATACACTACTGATAACAGAGATGAAGCTCTGTTATTATATATATATATATATATATATATATATATATATATATATATATATATATATATATATATATATATATATATATATATATGTGTGTGTGTGTGTGTGTGTGACTCTCTTAAACAGTATTCATGATGAAGGAAAATGTTGATGACTCAAATCCTAACATCGAACAAAAATGTTGCTCGATGAAGCATTTAGCTTCCTCACCTTTAAAATATTTCTCAATTTACTGGTTTTGGAAGAAAAATATACAATCTTAATAAATTTATTCAATAAATGGTTAATTGTTTCTTGTAGATTTATTAAAAGAGGTTTGAGCGATAATAACGAGTTAAGGCAAAAATAACGAAAAAGACTGCAAAATAACAGAAATGATTAAGTATATTATATCAACTTAATCTTTTCATAAATTTTATACAAGATCAAATGAATAAATTTTTTAAAGTATCATAAGGTGTATAAATTCATAATTCAACTTGCGTTAAGTGTTTAAAATTTTAATTTAGTAAATCAAGCAATGGAATTTACTCAGATATACATTGTGTTAAAAAGAGAATTGATCATTTACAACAACGATAGTAATATAATCTAGATCACTTGGAATTATGATTTTATTTATTCGTATTGTCATTGAATTATACTTGTATTTATGATTATGAATAACTTCTTGCTTTTATGATTATATATTGGACAATAACTAAGCTATCAATCTATTTATTGATTCGTTAGATTATGATTAAATGTAATTATAATAACTTGTGTTTGTATATTATGATAATATATAGCCCTGGTTACATAATGATAATAAATATAATCATGATAATAAATGTTAGTTGTAACCAGAACTTGATTACTTACGATTTTTTTCTTTTGGGACTAAATAATCATTACCTTTTGATAAGTAAATACTAAAATAACTATTTATAGTAAATACTTGTAATCATGTTTACCTGCTATTACTGTGTAAATTCAATCAGTTAAATATATAATTTATTATAACGTAATTGATGTCTGCAATTAATTTACACTATAATCAATTATTGTAATCCAACTCTGAAGAGAAACAGCATGATTAGAATTTAAACCGGTTAGTAAAGAATTATTTAGACGACACTGGGTCAAGTGTAATTTATTTGGTGATTATTCATATAGGCTTCTGATGTGGTTAATTTAACAGCAATAAATTCTTTATAGAAAACAAAAAAAAAATATTTGTTGATAATATAAGTGTACTCGCAACTTGCTACATTCTCGAACATTTCGTGTCGACGTTCTAAGCATTTATTTATCAGAAAACCAAACTAAACATAACCGCTGTCTCCATTCTTAATTTAAAATATTACATTCATTAGTCAAAAACTAGCTTAAACTGTCGCAATAAATGATGAATAATGACTAAATTTGCCTAAAATTAGCTTTTTAGATCAATTTTAGTTGTCATTAAAATTTCTTTGACAGATGCACAGCACCAGAAACAAAACGCAATCTGGATAGTTACCGCGATATAAAGTTTGTTGTTAAGGCATATCGAATATCAAAAAGAAAGCTAGTGGAAAATATTTGTAAAAAAAGTGTATTCATAATTAAGTTAAAAAGTAATAAAAATTTCAATGCATCTGTGAATGTAAGAGAATTCAATCAGAAGTTAATTAACTCTTGTTAAACTTTAATACACAGCTATATTTTATGTTTAAAGGTATGAGAGTTTTCTAAAACAAGTTCGTTAAAGATTTAAAAAAAATGAACAAGGGGAACTAAAATTATCCCCTACCTGAGAATTCAATATTTAGCTTACGTTAATTGTTGATGGGATACTGGAAGGCTAAAAGATAAAAGCACACATACTGCTGAAAACATTCAATACCAAAAGAAGATTAAAAATTGTTTTACTTTTGCACTTTTATTTTATGAAGTTCCCATATTACGTAAAAAATATACATCACGACACTTATCATTCTAATCAATGCCATTTCAATTATTTTAGTAAAGACTTCATTTTGTAATCAATACAAAAGTCCATTAAAATCTATATTTGAAATATAGATTTTAATGGACTTTTGTATTGATTACAAAATGAAGTCTTTACTAAAATAATTGAAATGGCATTGATTAGGCATTGATTAGATATATATATATATATATAGATGTATATATATATGTATATATATATATATTTATATATATATATGTATATATATATATTAATATTGAAATAAAATCTATAAATCCGATATATAGTATTTACTAGTTGTTGATGATATCTAAAATGATATTTACAGGGTGTATAAATAATAAATATCATAGTAACCTTTACATTATATGATATTTACAAGCTAATAATAGTCCCGAAAAATTAGACATTTTTTCGAAAAATTAAAGCTCAAGATTTTGTTTTCATAAAAGGCTTGGTTATTTCCACCTAAATCATACCTTAAAACTACACAATCCCTCTCTGCAGGTTTCCCCCCTTTTTTCAGAGGACGTGATTTGAGAGAAAATTTAAATTTAATCTAGATAAGCAAGTGAAGGCATTGTTTCCGAAGTATTATGAATGCTTCATCAAATGTAATCAATTATGTAATGACCAAGGGAATAGTTTAGCAGTTATAAAAGTTTTATGTACAAAAAGTACAAATTGGCAATGATACATAGTTACCCAACTGATATATCAACAAAGAAAACATTGTTTCCTATGTATTTTACTGCGCAAAAGAGATTAACGCAGTAAACAAATCAATGGAACGAATAGCTTAAAATTTGTGAGAATTTTCAAGCATAAAAAGTGCTACTTTTAACAAGACTTATATACACTTTTTATAGGTGCTTTCTGAATATGTGAAGCACATTTTCCTAAGAAAAGTTTTATGATGAATAAATGAGATAATATAAGAGTTGATTGGAGGATTAGTTTTGAACTTATAAGGGTATAAGTATATATCTTCATAATATTTTTATCCTTATAAGTTCAAAACTATATATCTTCATAAAGGTAAAGTATATATCTTCATAAGAGCAAGTTAAAATAAGTGAAAAATTTGTACAAAAATATTCACTTCACTTTTTGAAATATTAATACTTTTGATTTGTGTTTGGAAACGAGATAAAATAGAAAACCTTTTAAATAAAATATCAATTAACCTAAAACACCTAAAAAAAATAAATTCATGGATTCATTCAAAAACATAAATTCAACCTAAAAAAATATATTCATGGAACACAATACTTTACATGTTTAGATAGAAATATCCGACGCATAAAAAGTCTCAAATACAAAATTGTACTTTTATTTCTACATAAAAACCTTATAACTTCAAAACTATCACCCTCTTTCCCTTCTAAAAAGTGAAGCGTGCAGGGGGAAGTAACAGAGTTTTCAGACATTGTTTATTATGAGATAACGAAAAGATCTTGGATATTATTTTTTGTTGTTGCATCAATTACTGAACTATAAACAAAAGTGTATACATTTAAACAAAATAAATTCAGCTTTTTAAAAAAATTTTTAAATTTTTTAAGAAAACTGTGTACATGAATTTACAGAATAACGTAATCAATAGTAATATTTTCCTGAACAAAAAAAACTCGTAACCTCTCATTGACTTCGTAAACCAATTGGTTTACGAAATTTTGCGCATTTATTGCATATAACAACAAAGATAATTTTTACAAGTTGCACATTTATTGCTACTGTTTTTGGCTTGGGGATTTCAAAAACATTATTTTCCATTTGTAATTTGTTGTCAATCCCTTAAACCTAAAAAAACTTAAAATCTTTTTGAAAAGTATGAGAAATCGCATAACCCAAACACTTTTAAATTTATGAAGTAATTCTCTAAATTATTTTTTGAGAAATATAAAAAAAATGTATTAGCATAGAAGTGTTTCCATTTTTTTTTGTCCAACCGATGCATATAAGTTTTAAACTAGTAAAGGAAATTAAATTATGTTTCTGGGAAATCGTTGTGCTTTGTTTAAACATTTCGTTAAAAAGAAATAAAATTTAAGATTTCATATTACGCATGTAAAAAACCATAAAATTATTTATTTAAGTTACACATAGTTCATTAAAAAATTTTACTAGACATAGGCTCTAAGCAAAAATTTTTTGAAATGATTTAAAAGAAGAATTTTGAAAAATTCCTAGACTTTTGGAATATTATTGGGAGGGGGGGGGGGAGCATAGTCTCTATGTCCTTCAATTCTACGCCTAATATAATAAAGGTATTGTTAGGGAATTGTCATTATTTAACAACAATCTAAACACATTAAAAGTACTTTTTAAAAAAATGTAACAATAAAAGAATCAATTGTTAACAGTTATAAAAAAGAATTCTTTCCTACAAGAATAGCTTTCATTTAATTTCCATACTTATCCGACAAATCATAACGAAAAATAATCTCCCTGTCCCTGAGTGCTGAAACTTGCTTAATAAATCATGATTATGAAAAACTTTTTCAGAATTATCTGGTCTAAATTGTAAGTAATAGTTCATTTATTTTGAAGGCCGTTATTTAAATTTTTTTTTCACTTATAACTTGTTGCTCAATGGCGCCATTGAAGTTGTCAATAATGTTATATCACAAAGAAAATTATGTCGGATTATGATTTATTTTTAAGAGAGCATAGATTTCAATATTTGATAATATGTTACGAAACATGTAGAACATTACCTGTAGTGTTATCGAGAAACAAAATCCAAATATCCAGTTTAAATGGACGTTTCAAAAAATACACTATTGTTCTGAGTGAGCCATTCACTTTATATTCTCCGAAATTCAAATGCAAGTTGAACATAGCTAGTCAATGTGAATAGAATGAAACAGAATTTGTCGGATCGTAAAAGGTTAAAAAAATTTCAAATTTTTTTTTGGAAACGCAGATATGTTTAATATTGTATTTCTAAAGCTTAATGCTTCCAGCGAAAAACTTCAGACTTTAAAACATCAAGAATTTGGTTGAGAAAAAATACATAAACATCATTCAAAAATTAAAAAAAAAATGCAAAACAACCCGAATGATTATGATTTATGTGCAAGAATTTAATGTAATATTGACATTTATGTGCAATATAGACAAAGTATATATAAGATATATTCTTTAAAAAATACAATTTTTCAGATTCCAAAGGAAAAAACATCACCATAAAACTCCTCTTATTCTGTTTGAAAATGATAAATACTGCAAAGAACCTTTTGAAACAAAATCCTTCTACATTAGTACCAACAATGAACCGCAACCTACACCATCCCAAGATTTCGAAGTGCTCACGCCAATTATCATGGAAGAAAATCCCCTCATACCCCTGGATTGGAAAGAAATTAGAGAACGCTTCTTTGCATTAAGTCCCGCCATGAAAGAGAAAATTTTAAATCAGGAAAATCAAGACCAAAGCATAAAAAATTCTAACATTCAAACTGACGATATCTCCATTGATTCAAAATCAGACGAAATCTCCAGCAGTTCCTCAATTTTACCACCCTGTCAGTTAGAAGAGGAAAGTGTTGACGTGAAAATTATAGCATCAAACAAAATAACCAGCAGTTCTTCTCTTTTACCACCATGTCAAGAATACGGAAAGGAAAGTGCAGACTTTAAAAATGTAACATCGAACGAAATCTTCTGCAGTTACTCCCATTCAATATCCGACCGAAAATCAGAAGAAGAAAGTGCTGACAGTAAAACATCAAAAGAAATTTTCAGCAGTTCTCCGGATTATCTAATCTACCACGAATCAGCGGTGAAAAATGTTGAATTTCACAATGGAACATCTAAAATAAGCCCTGACAGCTGGAAATATAAAGATGCAATATTCAGAGATTTTGGATCAACAGAAAACCTTGATTTTTATTTCGAAATGATAGCAAAAGCAAGACAGGTCGATGCAGAAATAGAAAAAAGAAAAAAGGAAAAAACCGATGAAATCCACTGATTCTGTCAGTTCTTGTTGGAGAAGAAAGCATATTGTAAGATATAAAAGAAATCAAAAAAGAAATCTCGGAGACAAAAGTTGTAATCTTTAACAAAATATTTTCGATTCAAGACCAAACACAATTAATGATTGCAAACATAATCAAACTGTCATATTTTTTTTCTGATCTTGTTTAAATTTATGTGTTTCAAATCTATCAGTGCCCAAGAAACAAGGTGTGAACCAATCATTGAGCTGTAACCTGTGTGGCGTGAAAAGTGTTAGAAGAACAGCGTAAAAGAAGAAAGCTATTTGAAGAGAGCAAAGAGAATTTGAAAAAAGAAATGATAAAAGAGCTAAAAGAACGTAGATATCTGAAATTAGTTCAGCTTTTAAATGATGGAAAATCTGAAGAGAATTTGTATCGGAGAAAGATAATAACGAAGTAAATGAAAGATTTGAAGAGAATTGAAGTAAAAGAAGAAGAGAGTGAGAGTAGAAAATGAAGTGAATTAAAGAACGTAAATTGACAGGCATATTTTTTTTATCGAAACTTAACTGCAGATTCTATGACAGCATAAAAAACTCAAAATTTATTTTATAGGTAATTATTACCTAGCTTTTTTTGATGTACCAGGTAGTATTGTACCTGACTTTTAATGTATTCAAATAGCAGTACTTCATAAGAGCAACATATTTAGGTATAAGTTTACCTATGTTTTAAGGTATTTAATTACCTTATAAAGGCAAGTTTTTTTTAAATTAGAACAAAAAAAAAACATTCGAAAATGTGTCATGAATTTTCAGCTCAACTTTCAACAAGAACAACTTTCTTACTTCGAGAAAGAAACAGCAGGAATACATCAATAAGACTTTCTCAGGTTGAATAAACATCAAGAATAGATAAATAAGACCAGTTCAGATGGAATAAACATCAGGGAATAAAGAAAAATAAGACTCGTTCAGAATGAAGAAACATAATGAGAGAAAAGTAAGACTCCTTGAGATTGAAGAAACATCAGGAATGGATTATTAAGACTGGTAACAGTTTGAAGAAACATCAAGAAGAGGTTATTAAGACTGGTACAGATTGACGGCGTAATAAAAGATATCGAATGCTTTGAGGTTTGGTCGCAATTGCGAAGAAAAGTGTCAATGAGGTGTAGTTGTAAGAGAAAGTATGTTTTGTGCACTGATGTAACCTATCAAAAAAATTATATAAGGTTAAAACTACAAAAAAAATTCAAATAAATAATCGTCCTTAGTATAGAAAACTGTCCTATGTCTCGTAAGAAAAAAAACAAATAAGAGATAAAAAAGAAGAAAGAAAAATAGATTGAACAGGAGTGGTATAGACGGAAGACATTTAAAAATGTATCAAATGCTTTGAGTTTCGGTCGCTAATGTGAAGGAAATTGTCAACGTGAGATAAATCAGGAAAGAAATTAAAATAAAAAAGCTACAAAAAAAAGAAAAAAAGAAAATTGTCCTTTGTTTTGAAAACTGCCTTGTGTCTCGGAAGAAAAAAAACAGATAAGAAAAAAAAATAGTCTTAAAAAAAAACAATTGATTCTGGAAAAGTAGAAGAAAAACACTTTCAGCTTAGATCAGATTTAGATTATTTCATATGCTATATCAGATTGTTTCATATATTTATGTTAGACAAGATTTAACTGTTCAATATTTTTACTTAATTTTTTGGCATAAATAAACTACTTCAAAATTCTTTGTGACTAATTTCATTTAATCATTGTTTCAGTTATGCAACATATGTGGATTTATTTCGGGAATAAAAGAAATTATTAACATCAATTTTGATCGCCGAACAGTGGTCTGAATGGAAAGAAAGCTGGTCTGAAATTTCAGCCTTTAGATTAAACTGCATATTTCATAATTCTTAGGGATTTGGTAGGTAACTAAATGCGAATAAGAAGTCAAAATTGCAAAATTCATGAGTTTATTCCAACATTGGATTAATCCAACATTTAATCCAGATGGATTATTACATTTCTTTTTCAATTTTATTTTTTATGTCATTATTTTTTTTGCCTAAGTAATTTTCACCTAAAGTACTAATAATGCATGTTTCATGTTACCATTTAATATTATAAATTCAGCTGCTTGTATGTACACATAATGGTGGGTTTTTATTTATATTTAAAACCGATTTATTAATTGGACATCTTTGTCTTACTACACGCCTGGTGTGATTTTATTGACCTATGAGATCATCTTCGACCTCACTATGTCCTCTTCTTCTGCTTCCCTTATTTTTTACTTCAATTTCTTTTTAATTTCATTACATACAATTCGACTTCTATCCCCGACGAATCGGTAAGTGCTCGTAAATCGTTTTTTATTGACGAAAATAATCGAATCTTCTCGGTTCGACTATCGATAGAAACATAGTGGGTTTGAGTTTTGATCGATTAAATCACTGTTCATTGTTGTTGTAGTTCATTTACATCGCACTAGAGCTGCACAATGGGCTATTGGCGACGGCCTGGGAAACATCCTTCAGGATAATCCGAAGACATGCCATCACAATTTTGATCCTCTGCAGACCCGCTTCGGTAGCCCGACGATCTTCACGTGAAGTCGAGCACTTTACGGTAGAACAGTTTTACCAGGACCAATATCGCGCACACTTGGTCCCTACGCAGACCGATCAAAGTAGTCACCCACTCGCACACTGACCGCAGACAGTGATGCTTGACTTCGGTAATCAGAAAGAACCGTGTCTTAACGATCAGTCCACTGCGGGACAAATCACTATTCAAATTTGATCGATTTGAACAGCGTGTTCGAAAACTGTTCAATTGCTAACGGGTAAAAGTATGCATAGGTAGATTCGCGAACGGAGGTTCGCAAATCGAAAGAGACTGAATTTAAGAGCTGATCAATCAATGAAAAGTTCAAGTACAGATTAATATTGTAGTGGATTCGAGCATTATTCTAAATAGAGTGAATTCGAAAACAGTACTACTAACATTGCTGGTTCGTATAGGAATTAAGAAATGGGTTCGGAAACTGTTCAAGTGCTAACGGATTCAAGTAACAATGAAAAAAGTAGGTTCGAGTATTAATTTTAAAAGACTTTTCAAAACTGATTAAATTATAGCAGGTTCGATAAATGGTATTAAAATAGTGGGTTCACGCTTTTGGTCAAAAGAGACTGGTTTTTAGCACTGTTAGTAGGTTTGAGTACTGAGAGAAGGAGACTGAATACGAGCCTTCAAGAAAAAGGTTCGAAATTTGTTCAAATGTTCGATTTTTTAAAACAATGAATTTTAGAATGTCCAACATATTATTCTTAAACTATATTTCATTATTTTTAAGAGGTCACTTAAAATTCTCATTTCTTCAAATGTAGAAAGAAGAAATATTGCAAATTATCTAAATTCTCTGAAGGTGCATTATAATTATAATTTTTTCCAGACCCTCTACATTTTTTCAATTTTTTTTTTAAAAATAATCAAGCCCTATAATTTTGTTTGTAATTATGATAAGTTATGTATATTTGAATTTAGTATGAAATTCTCATATAAATAAGATAAAATCAACGTAAAAAAACACAAATAATATGAAAAAAAACTTCGCGAATTCCAATTCTGCAATCTTGAAAAATGATGAGTAATTAATTCATCGATTCAAATTTTATTTTCAAAGAAAATTAAAAAGAAAAAAAAAATTTCTTTTAGGATAGAAATCAGGCCAAAAATGTTTGTTACCTAAGAGCTTTAAGATATTTTCCATTAACTGTTAATAAATAGACCTCTTCCAGCCATGTATCACAAAATTTTAAAAAAAACGACAAACCCTCCAGTTTTTATTTTATTCATTTCTACTTTCTCAATGTGGTTGCTTATCAACGGAGAAAAATTAGGTATGGTTCTCTTTAGTAGATATTGAGAAAAATTAGGTATTGTTCTCTTTACTAGGTATTGAGAAAAATTAGGTATTGTTCTCTTTACTAGGTATTGAGAAAAATTAGATATTGTTCTCTTTACTAGGTATTGAGAAAATCTAGGTATTGTTCTCTTTACTAGGTATTGAGAAAAATTAGGTATTGTTCTCTTTACTAGGTATTGAGAAAAATTAGGTATGGTTCTCTTTACTAGGTATTGAGAAAAATTAGGTATGGTTCTCTTTACTCGGTATTGAGAAAAATTATGTATTGTTCTCTTTACTAGGTATTGAGAAAAATTATGTATTGTTCTCTTTACTAGGTATTGAGAAAAATTAGGTATTGTTCTCTTTACTAGGTATTGAGAAAAATTTGGTATTGTTCTCTTTACTAGGTATTGAGAAAAATTAGATATTGTTCTCTTTACTAGGTATTGAGAAAAATTAGGTATGGTTCTCTTTACTAGGTATTTAGAAAAATTAGGTATTGTGCTCTTTACTAGGTATTTGAAAAATTAGGTATTGTTCTCTTTACTAGGTATTGAGAAAAATTAGGTATGGTTCTCTTTACTAGGTATTGAGAAAAATTAGGTATTGTTCTCTTTACTAGGTATTGAGAAAAATTAGGTATTGTTCTCTTTACTAGGTATTGAGAAAAATTAGGTATTGTTCTCTTTACTAGGTATTGAGAAAAATTAGGTATTGTTCACTTTACTAGGTATTGAGAAAAATTAGATATTGTTCTCTTTACTAGGTATTGAGAAAATCTAGGTATTGTTCTCTTTACTAGGTATTGAGGAAAATTAGGTATTGTTCTCTTTACTAGGTATTGAGAAAAATTAGGTATTGTTCTCTTTACTAGGTATTGAGAAAAATTAGGTATTTTTCTCTTTACTAGGTATTGAGAAAAATTAGGTATTGTTCTCTTTACTAGGTATTGAGAAAAATTAGGTATTGTTCTCTTTACTAGGTATTGAGAAAAATTGGGTATTGTTCTCTTTACTAGGTTGGGCTCTCTTGAATTAGTTTATGGTTATTTAAATTTTCTCCATTGGCTGAAGCAACATTTCTTATCCTTTTTTTGAGACTATCGCCAAATATAAATAGCTTCCTAGCAACCAATTAATGAATTTTCTAGATTTGAATTTGGTTACTTTTATTCTATGTAAAATACTCATAAAATTTTTTTTAAATGTGTCCTTTCATCATTCAATCAATATAGTGTAATTAGATTTTTTTAATTTTGCTTTTTTTCTTCGCAATCATTTTAATTAAATAGTGTAATAAAAATAACGGAATTAATAAATAAATAATGGGTAATTAATCGGATAAAAATTTAATTACAGGTTTCAAAAATCGTAACTGGTAAGAAAACTCTTAATTTTTGAAACCCCTGTGGCCTTTCTAAGAACCTTAAGGTTCCATTGAACACTATTTGAGAATCGCAGATTTGGTATATTGTAAATACATAATCATTTCTGTTATTTTACAATGTTTTTCGTTACATTTTCTTAGTTTGTTGTCCTCAAGCAAACGTATCTGAAGCAAGAACATTGAAAATCAACAAAAAAAAGAAGCATTTAGTGTTTAAATTTATAAAGATTGCTTTTTATTTTTTTATTTTTTTTATAAGTAATCATTTGTTAAATACTCTAATGGTCGAACTGTGAAGTTTCTTTATTGAGCTACATTTTAATTTGATTTTTCAGCATTTTCCTTCTTCATGAAATTTGCTTAATAGTGGTATAAGACAGTCCTAAAAAGAAAAAAAAAAACATAAATGTAAAAAAAAAAAAACATTAAAATTTTTTTTTTTTAAAAATGTACAACTGCGTAAATTTTTTTTTTCTTTTCTTGTACTTGCAAAATTTTTTAAAAGAAAATACAAACGCTTATAAATTAACGTGAAAATATGTCAAAATAATTACTTTTAAATAATTTTACTGTATGCACATGATTTGTTTTTTCAATACCTACCTTCTGAAATTTAAAACAACATATTTTTTTTTTTACTTCCTAAGGCATTAATTGTTATACTTTCAAATTATGAAACAGTAATTCTTTTTGTTAGCATAAAGAAAATATTAAGTACACTGTAAAAAATTCCGTACCAGATTACAGTAAAAAGTAGCGGCACACAGGGTGGCAGTGTATTTGAACGCAAAATTTCTTCATACCGGAACATGTTATGAAACACAAATTCTGATATGCCTTAATTTTTTTTCAGAAATAATATCGTACAACCACTGAATCACTCCAATTAAATAAATATTACTTTAAAAGCTACGGCACATTATTTTACGTCTGAAGTGGATTTTACGGAAAAATTGGATTTTACGGATGATGCATTCCAAAGTGCTGGTAATTTATTCTGTAATTTGAAGCGGAATTCTTTTCAGTGCAGCTGTGTTCAAATGGTATAGATAAACATGTTCGATTTAATTTGCAAATTCAAACATCGAACACATTGATAATTTTAATTTGGATTGCATGCATTAAAATGCAATCTTAACCCATTTTCAGTAAAAAGTGCTTAAACTTACAATTAAATTTTCTTTTTATCACTGTGACGAGTATTTTTTAAAAAATTTTATTTTTTAAATTTTATTTAAAAAAACATTATAGAGTGAATTAAATGATTTGTTCATCGATTTGGTCAATAGTGTATATAGTCATCATTTTATATCAGAATAAATTATTTCTGTGTTTTAAATTAATGTAATTTAAGCATATTTCAATGAAAATAATAATAATACCATACTTAATATTCATAAGAAGACCGATAAAATTTCAATGCTTAGCATCAAATGGTTTAATAGTTCAAAAAGTTGAAAATGCTACCTTGAATATGTCAAGCAGCTAGCGCAGATGATATTTTAAATTACGAAATCAGAAACAAAAATATGTTCTTTCCGCATCTAATTTTCAACAAGTTTCGAAGGAATCTACTGTCAAATTATAGAAGAAAGCCTCAGTCTAGATGTGGTCCAACAGTTTATTTTTAAAAACGGGACCAGAATTCGCATCGACGCTCGACACCCATCGAAAGCTCTACTCCCTGAGACACTGGTGCTTTTGTCCCATATGTGTTAGTTTTACTAACTGCGTATTTGGTCATAGATGCAAATCAAAACCGTTTGTCACAAAAGATTAACCCCTTAATTGCAGAGGAAGATTTCGAGATTCCCCCTCCAGCCTAGAGCTACAGGTTTCAAGAGAGGCTCACGTAGTTTTGGTGTGTAATTGCAGAAAAAAAAAGAGACGCGCTTTTCAATCCAAAAACTGTTTCTTTCACAAAAATAAGTAAGCAAATAAAATTTAAAAAAAAAAAAAAAACAAGAAATAACGAAATTAAAAATTTAATGTATAATAGTATAATAACAATAAAAAATTGTTAGAAATCTGCTGTCGTGTGTAAGATCCTGAAACATGTAGATCATGAATTAATGACATATTCCGAAGTTCCTCACTCCGAAGTTGAAGAAAAAAAGTTATCTAATTCACTTTCAGACATATTTGCACAAAAAATAAAAACTTTTATTACACATGGAGACAAAAAGGGAAGCGGAAGGAAAGTAAAATAACGTGTACTACTCAACAGAAACACAAACAATAACTGCACAGTTGTGGCTTAATTTCCAGAAACTTCTTCTCCCACCCCATTTGCCTGAAATCTTTAGGAAATACCCTCAAATTCATTCTATTGAACTCCAAAGCTGTGGGAGTAGTTTCACGACTGATAGCAGCACATGGTAAAGCACATTGCCCAATTCGTACTTTTGAAAGGTCTGTATATACGTCAGGGGGCAGTTAAAGCATCAGCTTTGCGATGCCCGCGGTAGACAAGGAGATAAAACGCGTCTATTTTAAAACAAAACCCTATCATTAAGATATGCCTTATAACATTCTTTAACTTCTTAATAATCAATTAAATGAACTTAACATTTTTAATATCTATGGATCATGACTCTTTGATTATGGAATACGCAAACTCATAAAAATATCTCGTAAGGAAATCAGTTACTATTCCATGTCTGGTGGGCCGTAAAAATATATTAATGCAGTACTGAAAATTAAATACACACATTAATATACAAGGAACCTATTTCTTGTTTGCGTATTAAATATAACCAGAGCCGAGGTGGCTCAGGGAATCGAGCACTTGTTTTCTAATGAGGTGGACCAGGTTCGAACCCCAGCGATGACTGGTCGAAATGAATTCTGCACTCGGCTCACACCGACCATAGTGATTTAATAAAATGTTTCCAGTGGTTGAATGATAGTGGGTCCCCTTGCCGTCGGACTAACGGTTTTCGTGATTTTCCTCTCCATGTAACGAAAACGCAGGTGAGTTCCATCAAAGTCCTTCTCGAAGACTTGCCTCTCCCAATGTATGATCCAGGAGTTCTTGTGTGTTTTAAGTGTTGTTCAAAATTTCAAGGATACGGAGTTGAGCATTGATGGGTTTAAAGCCGTTTAAAAAGTAAAATAAAATACGTTTTCTCACACTAGGTTAAACGTCATTGGAAGCAATGATAGTGTTGTCGTTTTTTACGATCTCTGGAAACGGAATAGTACCAAAATAGCACCTGAAAGACGTATAAAATAGTGAAATCTTCGTATAATAGGTCTAACATTCTGCAATTGAAATTTGACCTCTTCAGAACAGTGTTTACATGTACATGCTATATTCTGCGTTACCGTCTCACAATATTATATATGAAACGAGCCTTCCAGACTCTATAGGACCAGGAATACACGGACGTTACCTCAATATGGTACTTTTACGTATGCATCTAGCATTAGATCGTATACGCAGCTCTTTAGTAAACTCTTATGTTTGAGGATCAACGGAAATGTTTTTTTCCTTACCTGCCTCTCTTGAAAGAGATAAGAATCGCAATTTAGTTAGCAATTTTTAAGTAATACTGTATAAATAAATACTAGCTTTATTAATAAATTCATAAATCTTTATCGTAAAAATATTAAATAATACTTCCAGAAATAAATTAAATAAAATTAAATAATATATAAATACATGTTAAATAATTCATTTATAAATAAATTCATCACAATATTAAATTACTTAAAATACCAAGTGATACTTACATTCATTTCTGTCATTTTTTTGCAAGATACAACTTGCATAAAATCAGCACACGTTGACTAAAAATGTAGAAGCATATTTATAAGTAAAAAATGTAAAAGCATAAATATAATTTATAAGCTTATATATCATTAGTATAGTTAATAAATATAGCATTCTATGGAAAAACTGACGCTAAAATCATGATACAAATTAACAAACCAATTAAAAATGACTACACATTTTATTTTGTTCAAATTTTTGTTTTTACATATTTTGAATAAATGCTTTGATGGCTGTTTATTTTATTGCTTTTAAAATGCCATTTCTATTTTTTCAGAGATAAAAGTATATATATCAGTTCATTTATTTATTTAATTTGTTGCTCTGTACACATCTTTGTATGATGCTTTATCTTCTACGATATTTTGGCATATGTGATTGGTCTTAGCTTTCCCCAAGAACTTCATTCCTTGGCTTTCACCGTATTTGTCTTTGCTTTCCCAATTATTCCTCTTTCTCAGCACAACCGCCTAGAGCAAGCCGTGGTTTCTCAATCTTATTCCTCCTGGCAGTACTATAAACTGCAAGTTTTCTCCGTTTGTTAACTCTTAACAATCTCAAAATCTTTTAAACGCAATCTAGCCACCTCGTAGGAGGTCAGCCTCATTTTTTTATACCCTCGATTTTTGAGAATGTCAAATTTTGAACCTCCAGAGGTATTGATTTGTTATGGCAACTTGGAGGACTTTGTTGACCCGGACAGATTTAACGTGTTCCAGTCACCATTAATTAAATGGAGGATTCTTCGGCCGGCTGGATTTGAACTCCAGTTCTCAACAGCACGAGTCCAGCGTCCTACCTACCAGACTATCCCTACCTGCATTTGGTGTTCATTGTGTATCTCTTACAGCTATGTTAAATAAAAGGAATGAGTCTAGTCTCTTTGTCAAAGGTCTCTCACTGAATAGAAAGCATCTGATACATTGGACATCAGTTGAACTCTACACTTAAGGCTTCGTAATGTCATTCATTCTGTTATCGATAAGCTTGGACTGGATTCCAAGTTTAAACTTCACCTCAAATTTCTTTGTTCATGTAATACAAATCGTAAGTTGCTATGAATGGTACAAAAAGATGGTATATCTAAATTTCTTTTTCGCTTATTGTTTCAAGAGTTTGCCTTAGCAAACGAATCTAATCAACTGTATGATCTAATTAGTGATCTTTTATTAAGTATAATTTACCTTTTTAAACAGCTATCCCATCTGGGTGTTTGCTTAACGCCTTTTATATGACTGCGAAAAGTTTCCTTGTGGTTTTTGTATTAGGTGTTTGATGGAATAATTTAGCCTGTTTGGATCTATTATCTTTACTTTCATAACTTTCTTTAAGGTAATTAAAGTTAGTAAAATAAATACTTTAAATAATTATAATTCAAATCATGTAACTGTAACATACAAACAGAAATCACCTTGCTTTCATGCACTTTTGTATCTAAGTTCATTGATTAAAAATATATGTACTTTATTGAAATAATAATGCGTTTCATATTGAATGGTAATTCAGAAATATTATTTTCTAAAAATGTAAGCATTGCCACAATTCTTTAAAAGAAAGAAAATTGAAAATTCTTTTCTGGAACAAACATAACTTTCGGAAGAAATTTAATCAATTTATGTAGTTTCTTTCAGAATATCAGACACACGCCCAATAAACTCTGAAGCATATAGGAATTTTTCCATAAATCTCTCTGACGATCATTTAAAATCTATGAGATAATCTTTTAAATATCGAAATAACAGAGGCCCTAATTTTAATTGCTGTATATTTTTTCTTTTTTTCAGCGCTTTACGTATACTTTCTAAAACAGTATTTAAACATACAAAATAAGTTTATTATACAAACACTTACTGAGTATTCCTCTAACATTTGCTGTACAAGATTGACAAAAATTTCATTCTTAAAAAAAGAAATATACATTAGATAAATTGCTGTTATATAATGTTTTTTTCCATAAAAAGTTTATTCAATAATTAAAATTCCTAATGTGTTCAAGATCAACGTCCTTTTCAACGTTTAAGTCAAGATCAACGTAAGACGTGCATATTTTTAGCGAATCCCAAGAAACTGAAGCTAAAAGAAATTCCTGCTATATATATATATATATATATTCATGCCGGAGCGAAAATGAATCGAAATGGATGGAGAATAAAGATGAATTAGTTTTTAAGACTAACGAATATTTATCAATTCATCAGATGATTAGAATTCATTGCGTTTTTGTTCCGTTAAAATTACAAAAAATTGTGGGAAACGTGATACACTGTAAAAAAATTTTCGCATTAAATTGCGTTAGAATAGTCGGCCTATTTCACCGTAAAAATCCATTTTCACCGGAATATGTTACGGATCAAAAAAAATCTAATATGCTGCATTGCAACTTTTACAGTAATTGTTACCTTAAAATCAGGGACTCATGACTCTAAATTTTAACATTACTGTAAAAAATACTGTATTATATTTTTTTGTTGACAGAATTGGATTTTACGGTAAAATGGATTTTGTGGATGATGGACCCAAAGTGCGGGTACTTTGTACCATAATTCGATCCAAGATTTTTTACAATGTACCCTAACTACCGAATAACTCTGGCGACCAGATGAATTTTATTAAAAACTGAAGTCAATGATAACAAAGCAGATGGTCTGGTACATTTTCCCGACATTAGTCATCGATAGCTTGGATGTTCGATACCTCCATTTCTCGACTCCGTTTGCCCGACAACTCATTTGTCCGAGGGAGGCAATTGCTCATTTTTACGTTAGGTACGTTTGCCAGAAAGGTTTGTTTGCCCAACTACTCATTTGTTCAAAAAAAAAAAAAAAAAAAAAAAAAAAAAACGGAAATTTGAACTAATTGACAGATATATATTATGTAATAAATCATTAGATTTTGAAAAATTCTAATTATGCTCTTTTTGTTCTTTAGTACAGCCCTCTATTAAAGCCACCTTGTCCTTGTAACAACCGATACATTAAGTTTCGTTTTTTTTTTTTTTATTCCACAGGCACAAAGTTATTTTAACGCCTATCAGAACATTCAGATTGAATCTTTTCATTTTAATTTAGCAACCAAGATTTAGTAATTTGCTTCCATGTAGGAAAAATGATGTGTATGTTAGATTCTTATTCCAAGTGGTAGTAATCTACAATCAGAATACCAAGAGTATAATAAATATGAATAAGTATTATAAAATATAAAGAGCAATATTTTATAAACAATAGCGAAAAATAACAAAAAACTAAACTCATTTCCCCTGCATTGCTGCTTTGACGGGTAAATGAAACTGCCAGGAAAATAATTTGACAGGCAATTCTACAACTCGGAAAATGAGTTGTCGGGCAAGCATACCTCGACAAATGAGCCTGTGGAAAAATTCGGTTGGGTATTTGAGTTGTCGAGCAACCGAATGTCGAGAAAATGACCGGATCAGAAATGTGGTATAAAGTTTAAGCCTTTGCACTCCGAGTACTTTTAAATACTGTTTGATCTAATACCAGCAGTATAGCATTTAAAATACATACTATACTATTGTTATACAATTTTAAAATTCTTAAAATAATGTGGTTATTAATAATTAAGGTATAAAATTTCTTAATTTTAAAGTGGCTACTGTTGATGGTGCCTCCGTGGGGACAACAGAGTGCAAAGGGTTAACTTTGAGAGATCTGAGGGTTTTGATTATAATGTTATCAAAACTTTCATCAAATTCTTGAAACTAATTCTGTCTCAGTAAGAATCGTTGCATTTCCGAGGTCTTTTTTCAATAACAAAATTAAAATTTATGAAGTAAATATGTAGTAAATATGTAGCTTTTTCCCCTTACCTGCTTATCTTCACCCATGTTGCAGTAATCATTATATGCTGTTTCTAAGTCTGACCATTCTCTTTTGGCAATATCTCCCAAAATCTTCAGCATCTTCGTTATTAGCTTTAAAAAAAAGAAAGAAAAAAAAGTTATTATTCCTTCAGAGGGAAGCCAGTAGAAAAAAGTTATCATTCTATAACTTAGGTGTTTTTGATTAGATTTTCATTTTCAAAAAACCAATATTAAAATTGAAATAGATTAGATTAAGATTGGTTCATTGGTGTTTGATTAGTGCTAATTAAGTTACATAAATAAACACCAAAAATTACTTTTTATTAATGAATATTGCTACCTTTTTCAATGGATTTCAACTCTCAAAACGCAAGGTAGGGGGAACGGCAGTCTTAAAATATGGTCCCAACACCTCAGTCCGGAAAGTGGCCGAAAGCTTAGGCCACTGCTTATTAGTTTCAATTTTTACTTACTTCGCCTCGTTTCGGGAACTTTTTAAGCGAATCGGAAAATTAAAAAAAATCGTTTTTAAGTAAAATAACTTATTTGTTCCTGCAATAAAATAACTTTTATTCATTTTTTACTGTTTTATTTAAATATTTTGCACTAGAATAACCGAAAAAAATTCGAAGGGTGGGGTTTACAAATTTTTATTATATTTTAATGCACATAATTTAAAATCACAAAATTAGCGGAATCGATCAATTAGGTTTTGAGTCATAAAGTATTAAAAAAAATATTTTCAGGCTTTTATTTTTGAATACCTAAGCCGATTTCGTTCAATTTTGTAATTTGTCATCTAATTTTGTAAAAAAAAAATATATAGCTTGCAATTCAAATATACTTTGAAAAATTTTATCTTTGAATGAAGTTGTTTATTTTAGTGTTTAAAAAAATATTTATTTCCTTAAAAGTCTTACAGATGTAGCTAAAATGCGAGAGAAGTTTGACTATTTTCTTTACTGAGCTATTGTGGCCAAATTTGCCAGATTGCAACTTCTTAAATGTTAAAATCCTAGAAATAGCACGAAAATAATTCAATTTCTTCATTTTTGTTTACTCTACGTGTACTGTGTGCAAGAAAATTAAACATACAGAATAACATTTAATCTAATGATCGTTCATTCATGTACTACTCATCAATCCTAATTCAAGGTGGTGACCTCAAACAGGCTAATTAATTAGTGCGAACGATATTACGAAATCAGACACAAAAATGTATTTTCTCTGAATAAACATACTTTTTTCTTCTATGGAATTTGATCCTCAAAGTAGCGGGGGGGGGGGGGAGTACCTTAATTTGAGAAATATAGTCCTGTATGACATGACGACATTATAATGACGTGAAATAGTCTTGAATAATTCTGAAAAAAGAAATTTAAGTACTACTGGAAGTATTTAAGTACCAGGATATTCCAATAAAAGCAACTTTAGAACAAAATGAATGATTTAGTATGGTTTTCTGTTTTATTACAAATATGATTTTCCATGAACACTACTGAATAACTTGCTGTTCATTGCAGTCATCAGTTTTTGGAGGGAAGAACCAAGGTCTTGAGTGCTCTAAGTCTTTTATGTAACTGTATCTCTATAAGCTTACAGAATTGTTTGCTACTAAGATATTTGATGCAGTTTAAATTTTTTTTCTAATTTTCTGAGAGAAACTTAAAGATAATTTACAGACTTATTTTTATTGTTTCTCGCTATATGAATAGGAAATTGCACTATTTAAAGTTGGCGCATTAAGACTAGAAGCAATTACTAATTGATTAAATTTTGTAAAATGTTTTGCGCATTTGCTGTTTCTCGTAATACGGATGGAGAATTTGCACTATTTAAAGTTAGCGCATTAAAACTAGAATAAATACTAATTGATAAAATTTTGTAAAATGTTGTTGCGCATTTGTTGTTTCTCGTAATTATAGATGGGGAATTGCACTATTTAAAGTTGGCGCACTAAAACTAGAAGCAAAAATTAATTGTTTAAATTTTGTTAAGTGTTATTGGGGAAAAATATACTTGAGGGTGCCCCTTGGCGAAATTGGCGACTTATGTTTGTCGCCATATTTGTTTGCCCGGAACGCCGTGGTAACAAGAATGGCGGCTAAAACATAATGACATTTCAATGAAACATTGGAAAATTTAAACAAAACTTTTTAAAATTGCAGTGAACACAATCAAAATTAATAAATCCAATAATGCATTTTGAATTTGAATAAAAATTAATGGAGTAAGCAGAGAAAGAAAAAGAAAATAATAACTCACTTCTTCATTAAGCTTGAATATCTTTAGATTTTGGTGCACAGAATTCTCTAATTGCAGTTAGGTACTGTCTAAACTTATCGTGAATGGAATCGCTGTACCTCCATCGCCACATAAATTCGGCGATACCGGTCAGTGGTTATTCAAAGCGTACGGAAACTTAAGATTTATCTTATTTACAGTATTCATTTTTAGTACCAGAAGCAAAAGTAACCTTACCAGCCGGTATCCAAAGTAGAACTAAATCATCTCTGAAATTACATTTGAAAATTCATTTAAAAACAACGCTAAACTCTAAACCAATCAGAATCACGATTAAAATCTAAACCAATCAGAATCACGATTGGTTTTCAACATCGCACAGCTTGGCGATCAACTGCGTTCACAACTTGGCGAGAATCAAGGGGCATCCTCAAGTATAGTCTACCCGTGTTATTGCACATTTGTTGTTTCTCGTAATATGAACGGGGAATCGCACTATTTAAAGTTGGCTCATTAAAACTAGAAGCAAATACTAATTTATTGTAATGTGGATGGGGAATTGCACTGTTTAAAGTTAGCGCATTCAAACTAGAAGCAAATACTAATTGACTAAATTTTTTTTTTATTTGCACATTTTACGTCGTTTAAGGATTTCTATTTTTGCTAAAATTATTTACTTCTCAGCAGTTAAATTAAAGTATTTCCTGCAAGCTAAAATTTAATTTAAAATCGTGATAATTTCTAATAACAATATATTGGGTCTTTTCAAAATTACTTTAATGGTTCAATTTAAAATCATCCTTACACTAATTTAGTTATTGAATATTTTATAAATAAAATAAGTTTTAACATTCATTATTGCTGTTTTTTTTAAAAATGATAACTGTGTTCATCAGTATATAATTGGAATCTAAAGCTTAGAGGCATACTTTTCAAATATTGTAAGCTTATTATTTTTAAGCTTATTGCTAGCCCCCTCTAAAAGCAAATTTATGTTTTACCTCTATTATGAATCATAATGATCACTGATGTTCTAGTGAGCTACTTAGTATATTTCAGAACTAAGTGTGCGTAGCAAAAATTAAAATATTTAAAAAAAAAATGATATAAAATTTTAGAATTTAAACTGTATACATTAATTCTTAAAATGTGTTCAGTTGCCCTAAAATGCAGTAAAAAATAAATTTTACAAACTATTTATGCAATGAATATTCAGTATTTGATTCAAAAGTCGAATATTTGGTTCGGCCTAATAATAATTGTAGCATTTTTGTTGCTGCGGTAACGGTGCAATCTGGGTTTCAGCTATTTGAAATTTAGTAGCAGTAGAAAATAATGTTTACATTGATAAATGTTATAATTTTAAAATTGCATCAAAAAGTTTATGAAATTTACAATGTAATGTCAATATATTAAGATTCTAGCGATAAAACGGTATCTATCTCCTCAAATTTGTTTTTATATATAAACTTTAAAAAAAAAAATCTTACCTCATTAGGTGCCAGGTTTTGGCATTTATCATACTCATCAAGGGCGTCTTTATCTGTAAAAAAATTTCCTTTTCAAAAATTTACTAATTTACGAGTTTTATAATTATCTAGAACAAAAAAGATTAAGATATATGTTGATTAAATTAATATTTTAATGAGAATGCATTCCCTTTTGTAATCATATGAGGAAAAACATAATTAATTACCTTAACAAATGACTGCTAAACTATTGATGGTAATAGAGTTATATTGGTAAAATTATTTCTTTAAATTGCAAGAGAGGAAATTTATTAAGCCAACAATAAGCAAAAATAAGTTTTTTTGGAGGATGGTTTGTGAGCATTTAGAAAATACTTTTAATTTCGGTACCCGAGGGGAAATTTAAAACACTCCTTGTATTGTACTTGTTCTCCGTTATATTTTTAAGTTCAATAATATTTTTTCTTTATTTGGGGGGAGGGAATGAAAGTTAAAATAATATTAGTGAAAATGTCGAAAAATCCTTAGAATTTTAATCCTAAATTTCTTTTTCAAAAATGGATCAAGGAAAAAATAATCAGCATTTTTAAATTTCATATCTTTTCTTTTAATATGAATATAATAACAAATATATATATATCAAACTTCATTAAATATTTAATTTTTGATTATTGAAATTAATGGATGCGCTCCTATTTGTTTCCGTGAAGCTCTTTTCAAGCACATGAAAATAAAATGAGATCAGGATAAAGTGGATTTAGACCGGTTAGCTGGTATTGAAAGTCCTGGAGTCAAGCCATTCGATCTAGAGATCGCAAGATTTAATTACGATATTAATTATTTAGTTACATACAATATATCATTCATTAGCCGTGTTGGCAGAGGGAATAGAACGTTCGACTTCCAATGAGGTGAATCAGGCTCGAATCCCAGCGATGACTGTTCGATACGAAATCCGCATCCGGCTTGCACCGAACACAGTGCTGACGTGAAATATCCTCAGTGACGGATCATGGGTGAGAGTCCCTTGCCTTTAGGCTAACCGTGGGGGATTTTCGTGATTTTGTTCTCCATGTAGCGCAATTGCTGGTTAGTTCCATCAGAAAAGTCCTTCTGGAAAGCAAATGTTTCCCCAATACCTGTTTCAGGAGTCCCCTTGTCTTCTGGATTGAGTTCAAAATTACAAGGTTACGGAGTTAAACATTAGTAGTCGTAAACCCAAAAAATTGGGTCGGCTGTTCAACGACGGTTATAAAATAAAATTCATTCTTGAAAAGACAAAAATGTCATTCTGTCATTCTTGAAAAGGCATAAATTTCATTCTAATCATTCTTGAAAAGACATAAATTTCATTCTAATCATTCTTGAAAAGACATAAATTTTATTCTAATTATTCTTGAAAAGACATAAATTTCATTCTAATCATTCTTAAAACGACATACATTTCATTCTAATCATTCTTGAAAAGACATAAATTTCATTCTAATCATTCTTGAAAAAAAACATAAATTTCATTCTAATCTTTCTTGAAAAAACATAAATTTCATTCTAATCATTCTTGAAAAGACATAAATTTCATTCTAATCATTCTTAAAAAGACATAAATTTCATTCTAATCATTCTTGAAAAAACATGACGAATCAACTTTTTTATAAATGATCTTTTTTCTAGAAAAAGTTAAAACAACTAGTCATACCTGACTAGATTGGAATTTTATATGACGATTTAAGAACATTATGCTTTTAATTTACATGTGATATAATTATCTCCTTCTTCCGCTGCCCTGCAGCTTACGTGTGCCAAGCGTAGACACACATGACGGAGGATAGAGTGACATGGTTATGCCTGGTTTACCCAGAGAGCAGATGCTATTGAGACGAAACATAACAGTATTACTAGTATATTATATCCTTATTATTTGTTAAGGTATGAAGCTTTTAAAAACGTTTAATGATCTGAGTTAAAAATAATTTTTATAAGCGTAATGACTAATAAATATTGATAGTTTAAAAATGAAAGAACATTAAAAAGTTAACATAGCTAAACAAACTTCTCTATAGAGGCGCCGCGAATTAATCAACAACAACAAACACATCAATATGGTAGGTTCTTCTTCTTGGATAGTGAAGTGTAGTTCAGAGTTTGTCCGCTAGAAATCACAACTAATTTCTAAGCAATCGAGCTTACAGCACTTTTTTCTAACTATAGCGTAGTCGATTAAATTTCGGCGCATTTTTTCCTTTTTTGGTTGAAAGTACCCATTGTCTCTAGTGATAACTGTTACCTAGATTTCGATTTACTTTGGTTTATAAAAGAAATGAATGAGCAATTTCAATTGTTATGTTGAACTAATTAATTTATCTATAATCAAACTAGTCAATCTTTTAAGGAGAAAACAGGAAGTTTAACCCAGAAAGACGGAAAAAAAAGTGGTTGGTGAAAGAAGGGAGTAAAGTAATGAGCATTCCTATGTCGAATTTTTGCCCACTTTCATATAGTTAGAGCAGACATGAGGAATTCGAAACAGACATATTTCACCGAATTCAATCTATTAGATAATAAATTATATAAGGTATACATTTAGATAATTAAATTGAAAAATTTCAGGGAAAATTTGCCGAAATTTATGAAAGTAAATTTGTTTAAGAGAATCCAATAATACTTTGATATTTTCTGTTTTAAAAAAACACAATTTTTTTTATTTCAAATCTAGTCACGGAAAGGTTTTTAAAAACATTTAAATTTAAAAATTGTATCAAAGTTCAGGGAAATGTAAGCATGTTTTATTAGAATTATGAATGTACTCCTTTGTTTTATGTATAGTCACTTAGGAAAATTATACATTTTTTTAAACTCACTTACTTACTTAACTCACTAAACTCACTCACTTACTTACTTACTTAACTCACTTACTTAACTCACTTACTTATTCACTAAACTCTCTTACGTAACTCACTTACTTAGTCACTAAACTCTCTTACGTAACTCACTTACTTACTTACTTACTTACTTAACTCACTTACTTACTTACTAAACTCTCTTACGTAACTCACTCACTTACTTACTTATTGATAAGGGGCAATAATTACAACATACACGTTAACGATATAAACATAGAAGTATTCTAACCCTCTAATGTGCATTTAATCCATTTTATGCAAGATTCAAAGTATTCACCATCACCTATGTCTCCTGAACTTGAAGACACGCTAAAACCATTTACAATGGTCAGAACAATAATAGTTAATATTAAATTAATTTTCATCTCAACAACAATGATTATTTACTGCCTTATTTTAATATCTATACTCGGCTATCTATACTCAACTCATCTGAATCAGCTTTAAATATGTAAAAATTAGCTGTTTAAACAATAAAACGTGTTGAAAAAATATTGTGGATTGATTGAATAAGTAAGTTTTTTTTAAAAAAAAAACAATACGAAATTCACTTTACGTGGGGATCTATTTCCCTATTCTTTGTTCAAAACTTAGGATTTTAAAGAAAAATTAGAAAAATAAACTCTATAACGATTGCACTATTTTTTTGATCAAAATATAATCTATTATAATTTATTTTGATATTGTAGGTTTGCATACAGGTGATGACATATTTCTAAATTCATTTCATTTTATGCATTTCATTTCAATAAAATATATCCATTCATTTTAATTCCTGTAGTGAAGCAGCATTGTTCTTTCTGAATGCATTGTAAACATTTTTTCCATTGTAGTTTCATTCTGTTTTCCTTTCCTTTTGAAGGACGTAAAGTTTATCTCGCTTTTTTTACGTTTTTTTCCCGTTCATATACTAGAAAAATTTTTATTAAATGGAAAGCAAATTCTAACATTATGCAGCATAGCTAGACACGTTGTGTTTTGTTTGTTTTTAATAAGTTCATAAGAAGTACTGGAAAATGGTAGGATTGGTATAATGGTAAGCAAATGATTAGGTAGGTAATGGATTGGTAAAATGGTAGTTCTTGGTTATTAATATGATTCTAAAATTTGCATAGTGGTCAGGAAACGATTTAAGCTTTACACGTCATCCAGAACTGACCACCATTTTAAATGTAAGCACTTTGACTTTTGGGATAGTTGTTAAAATTTTGATTGACTAAACTTTGTTTCTGTGTCATAAGAAATCATGAATTATTTTGGCTAAATTTTCTTTTTCTTTTAAAAGACTAAGAAATCTGTCTATATGTTGAATGTTTAAAATTGTAAGAAATAATTAAGGAAGTTAAAATTGGTATTTCTGACACTGTTTATACTGTCAAATTCTTGCTAAAGCTCGCCGATATTGGCATTGAGACGACAAGTATAGATCTTTCCTTGGTTTTCTCTGCCAGCTTATATGTAGGGTCAGGTATGGTAGAGGTTTCTAGAAATGCGGTGTGGTAGAAACTGGATTACCACAGCGTTCAGTACCCAGTTACACCCTCTTCACTATCTACATCAATGATCTTGTGCCATAACTCGAAACAACTCCTGGAATTAGATACCTGCTCTATGCTGACGACCACGTGATCGGGTTTGAATCCCTCAAGAAACAAGCAGCACAAAAAATTATTAATTTAGCTTTATATGTCTTAGAGCAATGGTATGAGGAAAATAATATGAAGGTTAACCTGGACAAAACAATTTCAGTCACTTTATTCATTGACACATCAACCTTTGCGTATAGATTTATGTCGAGGACACGTTATTCCGGATGCTGACAAGTTCAATTATTTAGGTGTAACCTTTCATCGGAAACTATCCTGGAGATCACATACTGAAAACATTCTAAATTGTCTCTTCTTTTGTTACATTTAACCCACTTACGTTCAACACGTAAAAAGTCTTATTTTTACCTATAGTCTCCTCCCAACAGCAAATCCGGTTTTCCCACGTTATTAGATAGAAAAGTTTTGTATTGGAGAGAAACATTTTTCCCAATTTCGCCCATTTGCTGAACCGCCACTGGAAACGACAGGCCGGACCAAGATGAGTCTGTTCTAATCATACCTTGTATCTAACTTATAACCTTTTTATTTTGCCCATTATAACTTACTGCTGTGAGCCTATGATAATGGAATCTGACTCTGCTACTGAATTATTTGATAGACTCAAAATCAAGCTTTGCAAATCACTACATGGGTTGTGAAAACAACACCGATTAACACAACGCTTATGATAACGTAAAACAGACCCTTAAAGGCCTTCAACAGGCCTTTGTTTTGACTGGGTAAACATTTTTACTAGTGGAAGTCTTTTGAGGGATACCAATGAGGAAGAAGCAGGGGTTTAAAGCCATCATTTCCTTTTTCATTTTACATTTGTAAGTTGCTCAACTACTTTTAAAGATGACGTTGCCCCTATTCGTGTAGCCCTGTCGCAGTTACACTGTCATCCAAACAGTTTTGAAAGGGTTGTTATCTTCTGTGACACAAAAGCGGCGATTTTTGCCACTCTACTCCTGATTCCTCCTATATCTTCGAGTGCAAAAAACTTCTGCAAAGCCTGCTTGGGTTTTCTAAGGAAATTGTTTTGTATGGGATCTCGGGGTACTGCGGTATAGCTGGTGTCGAGTCAGCAGACTACCTTGCAAAGCAGGGAGATTCTATCATACAAACATTAAGTCAAGCTGTTCCTCTTGCCAATCCTAAGCGCCTAATTTTTAATTTATAAGAGCGGCAAGCTCGAAATTAGCTTATAAATAAAATCTTAATCAAATCTTATGGAAAACTTTTTCTTCCGAATAAAGCGCTTGAACCGGTTTTCGTGGGGAGTTTTACAAGTAAACAGTTATACCCGGCCTGTTTTACATGAAATTACGTCTGGATAAACAAATTGCATAATTGTATGTAAAATTTTTTCGATTCGCTTAAAACGTTCTCGAAATATGGTGAAACACGTAAAAATTAAAATTAGTATTAAGGGGTCTAAACTTTGCACCACTCTCTTGGCCAAACAATTCGAACTCTTCGAAAAAAGGATATATATATATATATATATATATATATATATATATATATATATATATATATATATATATATATATATATATATATATATATATATATATATATATATATATATATATATAATATATATATATATATATATATATATATATATATATATATATATATACATATATATATATTATATATATATATATATATGTATATATATATTATATATATATATATATATATATATATATATATATATATAATATATATATATATATATATATATATATATATATATAATATATATATATATACATATATATATATTATATATATATATATATATGTATATATATATTATATATATATATATAATACATGTATATATATATATATATATATATATATATATATATATATATATATATATATATATATATATATATATCAATCATACATTTGTGTTTCAGTTTTAAATATTTTTATTAAAATAATAATAATTGTATTTTTTTTATTTGGGAAATTTAGATTTTCAGTTTTTAACATTAGAAAAATTTAAATTATTTTTATCAGTTACTATTGTTATTGTGTATATTTAAATTCCTTACGAGTATATCATAGTAGCAATTATAAACGTTTGGGTAATTATTATTGGGTAATTATTGGGCATATTAATATAATGGTAGCATTGAATCAACGGTAGCATATTGAAATCAATGTTAGTAAGTTGAATTAAGTGTTGATCTCAACTCAGATATCATTACTGTGTTGTTAGCATATTGATATTAAGGGTGGTATCAGTGCGTTGGCATTGTCATGTGATGATATCAGTATTAATATCATTAGTGTTGTATTGACAAGCGCTGATATCATTGGGGAAGTCATCATTGTAGTGTTGATATTAGTATTGATGTCGATGCTGTAATACGGACATCAGCAATGTCACTGTGATATCATATTGGTGTCAACAAATTTATATCGTTATCAGTAAAATTTTTCATTGATTGGACCATTTTTTATGTAGTATAAGTTCATTGTGATTGTAATCACCACGAGAAAAAAAAACTGAAAATAGAAAAATCCATGATTACATTTAATAGTGATTATAATGATTACGTTCATTATCATTATGCGTGTAATCATATACGAGCACAAGTAATCATGATTACGTTTAATCATAATCTAACGTGTCAACAAATTGACGGGTATAATAAATTTATTATGATAAAAAATAAACAAATAAATAAAAATTAGTATTAAATAATCTCTGGAGTCCGAAGCGTTAAAATATTACCTTCTTGAAAACTTCATTTGCTTCAGAAATAAACAAATATGAAATCGCAGTCGACATATTTCATGCACCTCCAAAATAGGCACCTGTTTTCAAGACTTGTCAGACGTGAACGTAAAGAAAGAAAAATTTATTGAAATAAAAAAGCGTGAAGTCAGAAAAAACAAATAAAAAATAACTGCCGACATATTTACGTTTGTTATTTCAAATCATTTTTGTTTATTTACATTAACGTCTAGCATGTCTTAAAAATGTCTTGAAATGGACTTCTATTTCATATTTGTTTATTTCCAAAGCGAATGAAGTTTTTATTCAGGTAATAATAAACGAGTAGTTTAATCGTTGTCTAATTAGTAATTATGAATGCAAGTAATCATAATATTCTATTACATTAGGAACAAATGAAATCGTAATTTACAAGTGATCTTGTTTCTAGTATAATCGTGGTTGTAAATGACTAATTACTATTTATCACAATTCTTAAATTGTTTATCTGAATGAATTCTATTGTTTGGTTTATTAAATAAAATCTTTTAAACACTGTAGGTATGTGGGGTTATGAAATTATATACCTAACGATACTTTAAGGAATGAATACATTGAATATTGCATAAAATTTATGAAGTTATAAAGTTATCTTTGTAAAATTGTTAATACATTATCATTTCCATTTTTTTTTACAATGATCTTCGTTGCTTTGCCTTAATTTGTTATACTTAAGCAAACGTGCTTTATAAGAGAATCTTAAATTTACAAAAAACAGAAGTATTTGTTGTTTAAATTTATTGAGATTTTAATTTTTAACAGTTTTTTTTAAACAATTTTTAATAGAAAGTAAACAGTTGTAAAGCATTTTAATAATAGAAAGGTTGAAGACCCATGTTTACATAACTGAGCTACATCTTAGTTTGATGTTAGTATTTGAGACATCGGAATTTTCCTTCAGCATGAACTCTGTTTAATACATCCCTAAAACAAAAGATGGCTCGCGTGTGAAAAATATAAAGGATAAGTCATGTCAAATTTACTACATTTTAACAAAAATGATTTCATTTTCTTTTAATATTTTTTTGTATTTTTAATTATTTTTAGATGAAAATAACAAAGTGCATATTGCTGTTTGAATTACTATGTAAATGGGACAAAGTAATTATTATTGTGAAATGTTATTCTCTACACATAATTGGCAATGAACTGATCGTAATGACACGGTTCCCAAAAGAACATCGAAGTCAAGCATCACTGGCTGCGGTCAGTAAACGATTGGTTGACCAATTTGATCAGCCATCGTAGGGAGCGAGGGTACGCGGTATCGGTTGTCGTTAAACTGTTTTACCGTAAAGTGCCCAACTTTGCGCGCTGATTGTCGGGCTACCAAAGCAGGGGAGTCATCCCTTCTGAAGAGGATCAAAATTTGCGATGGCATGTCTTTGGATCATCCAGAGCGTCGCCAATTGCCTATTGTAAAGCTATAGTGCGACGTAAATAAACTACCTGCCTACCTACTTTATAAAGCTTAAAATAGTATTTCTCGACTTAACTTATTATAACACGTTCTTAGGACATTGTTTGTGGCAAGTTCAAATAGTGAATCCTTATAATAGTGTAAAGAATACCAATAAAGCAGCTGAGTTTAAATGGTAAAGACAAATATATTTGATTTAATTTGCAATCGAAAACATAGAAGAAATAGATAATTTTCATGTGGATTCGATGTATTAAGATGTAACCTTTATCTATTTTTAATCCAATGCTCGTATAAACACAGCATTTTAATAAATATTTTACCTTTTTACTTTATGGCGAACATTTTTCTGTTGCTTTTAACAGTTCTAAAGTATCTAAATATAACTATTCCATTTGAGATTGATCATAAATTTGTATGATGGATTAAAGTTGCAAGTTCTGTAAATAAAATAAAATTGAAACAAATATCATAAGAAAGTAGTTTTAAACTAAATGATTTTTTCAATTTTTTCAATGATTTAGTCCATTGTGTGTATGGACATCATTTTATATTTCAAATAGAATTTTTTTTCTTTCTATGAATGAAACTTTTTTTGTGTCCTAATGTATGTAATTCTAGAATATTTCAAAAGAAAATAATACCACATTTTCTAAAATTTCTAAGCCTGGAATAAAATGGTTTAATGTTTCGAATGCTATAGGTTTTACCGGACTACGAATTTGAAGGAACAAAATTCGAGTGAGAAGAACGGTGGGTTATAAATCACAGGGTCGAAGGACTACTGGAAACAGGAAAAAAGACAAAAATAATTCAGGAGGGAAGTTTTATGTATTAAGATTAGGAAAAAGATGGGTTTTTTTTTTCTGAACTGTTTATTTCCTTATTTTTAAGCTTGTTTCGAACATTTAGAAATTAACATATAAATTGTACGCCTAATTCCAACGATCCTTAACCCTCAATACCCAAGTGTTTCTGATTGGATATTAAATACGTAGTTGTGTATATAAAACAGATTAAGATAAGGTTTGTAAAAATGTGTATAGAGCGATTATAGCAGTTTGATAATTTTTTTACTTCCTCTGTAAGCGGAATAAAACCAAAAACTTTCTTAAGAACTTATAAAATAGGGAAATATTCAAATAAAAAATCCTAAAATTTAAAAAAATTAAGAAAAACAATAATTAAAAAAAAAAAAAAAAAATTCAAATACATATTAACAAAATACGATAATTTTTTTAGTTCTAATTTAACAAACTAAAGTAAAATTTAATTTATTATTATTTATTTTAATTTTAAGTATGCTTTCTTAAATGAAAAGATACTTTGTACTTTTGAACTTTGTACTTTGAAATGAAAAGACTTTTTGTACTTTGAAAAGATACTGAATACTTTTATATTTGAATAAATAAAAAATATACCAGAAATTTTTTTTTATCTAAGGGCCCCAAAAATTTGAATGGCCTAGAGCCCCGCGTACGCTTAATCCGCCCCTGGGTGGGATTGCCATGGAATTATCTATAAGGAGTAACTGAAAGGCGGACAGGTTATCAACAGTACAGTATACAGCAATATGCTATTAAAGTTATGTCATTTGCGAAAAACGAAAAAACAAGTGAAGGAATGTGATTCTCTTTCATCAAGATAACGCCCGGCCACATGTTATTGGATGATCGGATGGGCGTTCAACACGCTGGAGAGGGATTGGACCAAGTCATGGCGCCTTCGAATTGCTAGCTGTTTTTACATCTGCACCCGCGTGTTGATGGCACAATCTTCCATTCAATTGACGAGGTCATAAATGAGGTCAATCGTTTTCTGGGCTCGCACACGCCACAGTTCTTCACAAAAGGGAATGAAAAATTACCAAAACGCTGGCAGACCATTGTTGATTTGAATGGAGATAACTATCCACTTTAATTTTGTAGATTTTGTATGTATTTATCCTTTTACAAGATCGTTCTTTTTTGGTGGAAAACATTTTACTCAACCCGACACACACACGCGCACACACAACTAGTACCTTTTATGATTCGTGCTATAGCGCAATAATATGTTATTTTATCTATTGTGAATTTCTAGCAATTATTAATGATTGTTAGGTGAATTTATTCTCTGTTCATCTCTAACTCACACCTTTTATGATTATTATGCAATAGTGAAAAAATATGCTATTTTTTTCAGCTATTGTAAAATTTCCAGAAATTATTTATGAATGTTAGGTTACGCTCTATTCACCCCTAGTAAGCACCTTTTATGAAGATTATGTAATAGCGAAAAATATGCTATTTTAATTATTTTGAATTTCTAACAATCAGTATCACCGTTAGGTTAAGTTATGTTCTGTTCATCTTTTACTAGCCCATTTTATTATGCTGATTATACAGGAGCGAATAACATGCTATTGATGTTCTAACATTTACATAACTATTAGGTTAGTTTTTGTTTTGTTCATCTCAAATTAGCACCATTAATTAGCACCGTTTAGATAACGATTCTAAATACTAAGAACACAAAAAATTTATATATATTTTGGCTATTTGTTTGTTGTACAGTTAGTTCCATCAAGCTATCATTTACAGTTTAGACCTTTAACATTGCATCAATTTTAAGAAATGCTAATTGGGTCCTTTTTTTCTTGAGATAACACCAATGAAAAGTTATTGATTATCTCTGAATTGCTAATCCCTTTCATTTTAGGGGTTTATCATAGTAAAATTTAATAAAAGAAAGTAAATTTCGAGAATCAATATGATAAATTAGGTAGAAACATTGTATTTTATTCTCTAGCACAACAAAATCCAAATGCCTAAAATTTACATTTCAAATCTATTATGCATTTTATTTTGCTGAAGTAAGTGTACTTTCATTTCTGGCTATTAAAAAATACCACATTAGTAAAACCTAATATCATCTATTTAATATTTAGCTCATTTTAGATCATTCTGTAACAAACATTGTAAACAATAATGTTATATTCCTAACATAATTGTTTACAATGCATGCTATAAATGATTAGAGTTCCCTTGCTGTAAGGCTAACAGTGGGATGTTTTCGTGTTTAAAATTTTAAAATTAGAAAATTTAAATTATTTTTAATAGTTATTATTGTAATTGTGTATATTTCAATTTTTAGGGGAGAATCATAGTAATAATTTTAACCATTTAAGCATCTGCATAGAACTCATGATCTCAGTGTTCTCATTTTAGTTGATATGAACTCAGTGTTGGTGTCATTATGAGTTGTTGACAAACGTGTTAATCTCAACTTTAGCATACTGACATCAATGTTAGCAAGATGACGTATGTGTTAATTTCAACTCTGATATCATCACTGTGTTGTTAGCATATTGATATTAATGGTGGTATCATTGCTTTGGTATTGTCATGTGATGACATCAGTATTGATATCATTACTGTTGTATTGACAAGTGTTGATATCATTTGGGAAGTCATCATTGTAGTGTTGATATCAGTATTGATGTCAATACTGTAATACTGACATCAACAATAACAATGTGGTATCATGTTGGTGTCAACAAATTTATATTGATATTAGTAAAATTTTTCATTGACTTGATCATTTTTTATAGGGTACAAGTTTAATGCAATGAAAAAGAAATCTTAATTTTCTCATTACATTAGGTTATGTTTATTTGTAATCACCACGGGAAAAAAACTGCAAATAAAAAAAATCTTTGATTACATTTAATAATGATTATCATGATTACATTTATTATAATTATGTAACCACTATTGCATGCAATCGTACCATACGAGCAAAAGTAATCATGATTACATTTATTCTTTATCTAACGAGATAACTAATTGACGAGTATAATAAAATTATTATGATAAAAAAATAATAAATAAATAAAAATTGGTATTAAATAAATAATATCTGGAGTCCGAAGCGTTAAAATATTACCTTCTTGAAAATTTCATTTGCTTCAAAAATATACTAATATGAAATCACAGTCGACATATTTCATGCACCTACAAAATAGGCACCTGTTTTCAAAAATTGCCAGACGTGAACGTAAAGAAACAAAAATGATTTGAAATAAAAAAAATCATACAGTCAGAAAAAACAAATATGAAATAACTGTCGACATATTTAAATTTATTTCAAATCATTTTTGTTTCTTTACATTCATGTCTGACAAGTCTTGAAAATGGGAGCCTATTTTAAAGCGCTTGAAACATGTTGACAGTTATTTCATTTACTCATTTCTGAAGCGAATGAAGTCTTTATTCAGGTAATAATTGACGAGTAGTTTAATTTTTGTCTAATTAGTTATTAGGAACGAAAGTAATCATCATATTCTATTACATTTAGGAACAAATGAAATCATAATTTACAAGCGATCTTGTTTATAGTATAATCGTGGTTGTAAATGACTAATTACTTTTTATCACAATACATAAATTGTATATCTGAATTAATTATATTGCTTGGTTAATTAAGTAAAATCCTTTAAACACTGTAGGTAAGTGGGATTATGAAATTATATACCTAACGATACTTTAAAAAAATGAATATATTGAATATTGCATAAAATTTATGAAGTTATTGAGTTGACTTAGCAAAATTATTAATACATTATCATTTCCCTTTTTTACAATGTTCTTCGTTACACTTCCTTAATTTTTGTAATCTTAAGAAAGCGTTCTTTATAAAAAAATATAAAATTTACAAAAATGTGAAGTATTTGTTCTTCAAATTTATTGAGAGTGTAATTTTTTTCGAAAATAAACAGTTATAATTCATTTTAATAATATTAAGGTTGAAAGTCAAGGTTTACATAACTAAGCAACATTTTCGTCTAATGTTAGTAGTTGAGACATCAGCATTTTCCTTCAACATGAACTCTGTTTAATACATCTACAAGACATTCCTGAAAGAAAAAGAATTGCACACGTGTGAAAAATATAAAGGAAAAGTCGTGTCAAAATTATTACTTCCTAATAAAAATGATTTCATTTTCTTTTGATACTTTTTTGTGTTTTAAATTATTTTTAGATGAAATAAACAAAGTGCATGGTGCTGTTTGAATTATTAGTATGTAAATGTGCCAAAGTAATTATTATTGTGAAATTTTATTCTCTACACATAATTAGCAATGAACTGATTGTAATGACACGGTTCCCAGAAGAACACCGAAGTCAAGCATCACTGGCTGCGGTCAGTAAGCGAATGGCTGACCAATTTGATCAGCCTGCATAGGGAGCGAGGATGCTCGGTATCGCTACTCGTTAAACTGTTCTACCGTAAAGTGCACAACTTTGCAAGCTGGTAGCCGGGCTACCAAAGCAGGGACGCCATCCCCTCTGCAGAGGATCAAAATTGCGATGGGATATCTTCGGATCTTCGTTAGGGATGTTTTTTAGTCCGTCACCAATAGCTGATTGTACAGCTCTACGTAAATAAAGTATCAACCAACTTAATAAAACTTAAAATAAAACTACTCGACATATCTTATTATAACACGTTCTTAGGGAATCGATTGTGGCAAGTTAAAATAGTCCTTATAATAGTATAAAGAATACCAATTAAGCAGCTGTGTTTAAATGGTAAAGACGTAAAATATATTTGATTTAATTTGCAATTAAAAACAAAGAAGGCACAGATAATTTTCATATGGATTCCATGTATTAAGATGTAATCTTTACTTATTTTCAGTCAAATGCGTGCGTAAACACAGCATTTCAATAAATATTTTAGTTTTAATGTATTAGTTCTAAAATATCTAAATATCATTCTTTCCATTTGAGATTAATGATAAATTTTTATGATGGATTAAAGTTGCAAGTTCTGTAAATACAATAAAACTAAAACAAATGTCATAATAAAATAGTGTTGAACTAAATAATTTTTTCAATGATTTAGTCCATTGTGTGCATGGACATCATTTTATATTTCAAATAAAAAAAAAAATTTCCACGAATAAAACATTTTCTAATGCATAAAACATCATTGACTAAAACATTTTCTTAATGTATGTAACTCCTAAATATTTGAAAAGAAAATAATACCATATTTTATAAAATTTCTAAGCTTGGCCTAAAATGGTTTAATGGTTCGAATGTTATAGGTTTTACCAGACTACGAATTTGAAGGAGCAAAATTTGAGTACGAAGAACGGTGAGTCAGAAGTAACAGGTTCGAAACACTACTGGAAACGGGAAAAAGTACAAAAATGATTCCCAGGAGAAAAGATGTTTATATCTTTATTTGTAAGTTTATTTCGAACATTTAGAAATAAAATTACATATCAATTGTAAGTTTAATTTCTACGATCTTTTGCACTCAATACCCAAGTGTTTCTGATTATTACTTATCGGATATTAAATATATAGTTGTGTATATAAAACAGATTAAGATAAGGTTTTTAAAAATGTATATAGAGCAACTGCAGCTGTTTGAAAACTTTTTTACGTCCTCTGTAAGCGGTATAGAACAAAACTTATAAAATAGCGAAATATAGCGAACTTATGAAATAGCAAAATATTCGTATAGAAAATTTTATCATTAGTATAAAATAGACTGACATGCTACAATTAAAGTTTGACGGTATCCACACTTATGTAATAACACCATTCATTCAACGTTAAGTTATCAATTTTCAAGTAGCTGTTCCTTAAATATATACTTTTTTGATAATAATTTTATAGATCACAGCTTAAAAATATTAAGTTATAAATAATAAATCTGTTAATATATACAACGCAAAAATATTAAATTTATTAAAATACCAAATTATACTTACATTCATCTCTGTCATTTTTGTACATGTAACAACTTGGAAAGGATCAGCACATGCCGCCTAAAAATTTATAAATATCTTTAGAAGAAAAAAAATATATTTCTTCAAAACATACAAACATAAATATATCATAAGTATAAAAATATCTGAAAATATAACTTTCTTAATTTGTAAAATATTATTATTAACTTCAATAAATTTATAAATATATAATTTATTATATAATTATAAATTTATGAAATATCCAAAAAATTATATATATATATTATATATATATATTATATATATATATATATAAAATTATATATGGTTATTGTTTTAAATTTAACTATAGACAATTTAGTTTTCCACATATTTTGAGAATAACATCAGAGTCTAGCTTTTAGCTGTATTTGATAAAAAGTAGTTTATTCCACGTATAAAATTATTGAATTATTTTATATACGCTATGTATATAATCTCAAGGAACAACATTATGTTGTAACATGCGAGGGCTATGTCACCAAATTTATACTTTTAAAGTAGTCTGATACCACACACTTTTTTCTTATTTATATTTCTTTTGAAATGTTTTACTAAAAAAACGTTTTTATTTAAAACCAACGGTAATTGAATAGAAAAAAATATTTATGTATTTAAAGGCAAAATTATTGGGAATGTTGTATTTATTTGTTTTGGTGAAAAGTAAAATATCGCCACATTAATATTGACGCCAATGATGCTTAATTAATTTAGATAATATATGCATATTGAAATAAACTCTACACTAGAAACAAAAGTAATGGAGTTAATACATTTATTTGCATAAAAGAATCGTAAGAAATCATCATAATGTCAATGACGACAATGGTGCTTAATTAATGTTGGTTTGTTTTTATATTTCTATAAATTTAAGTGCATTATATATGCAAAATACAATCATTATTGCAATTTTTTTTTACTTAATGATAATTCAGATATAAAGTGCAAGAGCTTAAAATGTAAGAGCTGCAACAATGCTTGGCAAGAAAAAATTCCTTTCTTTAACAGACATAAATCTGGGAAAAAAAATAAATTGCATCCCTTTTTTTAATAAATATTTTAAATGATGTCGATCTATTTACTACATTAGTTACATATCCAATAAAATCTGTTGCAAAAGATGAATATCTTGAAGTCTAACGACCACGTATAGTCTATGTTTTTATAAGTGCAAAATATCATATGCCCTAATTTTGATTTCTACGTATTTGTTCGCACTTAACACAGACCTTCTCAAAATAGTATTTAGACAAAATAGTAAATTATTTATTACAAATACTTACTGAGTACTCCTCTACTACGAGCTGTGCAAGTTCGACAAAAAGTTCATTCTTAAAAAGAGAAAAAAAAATCAGGTAAACTGTAGAAGAATAATACTATTTCCTAAAATGTATTCAACGATTAATATTCATAAAATGTTATGTGAGATCTGTAATAATTGCACAATATTATATGAATAATCACAAGAATGTTAAGTGAAAAGATAAACTTGAAAAGAAAATAACTTCATTTTTGATTGTAAAAGTCAACATGTTTTGAGCGCTCTAAAACTTGTTGAATTTGTAAAAAATTGAAAAGAATATATATATATATATATATATATATATATATACAGCAAAATAAATAAATACAAAAAAACCAGAAAAAAATTAAGAAAAACAATAAGTATCATTTATTGCACATAAGCTGCAATTAAATAGAACTCATAAGATATGTTCAAAATGAAGATAAAACAAAGGTAAATTATAGACAAATGAAAAAAGGATATTTTTTTAAAAAAACTTTATCCTTTTTTTTTTTTTAATTAGTTCTTTTTCTTTCCCCAGTTGTTTGTTATTATTATTATTATTATTTAATGATAAAAGGCACAAAATTTAGACCCATTTACTATATATCAATCAATAAAATTCTAAAATACTTTCTTAATGATCTCAATAGTTTTTGTTTAAAGATATCAAATAGATTCTCTTTACCTTTAGGCATGCTAACAGAATGGAAATTGGGTGTTTATTATTACTTTAAAAACCTTATTCTCAATAATAAGGATAATTTAAATAAAGAAACAATCCAACAATTTTTTCTAATATTGTTCAATCAATTAAGCAACTTCAGAAAAATTTTGTAATTACTCCCATAGATAAAGCTAACAATAATTATGCAATCTTCTGTAAAAAATTCTATATTGAACTTTTAAATACGGAATTAAAAAATAGTAAAAATTTTAAACTTAGTAATTTGAATAATAATATTGTCATTAAAAAAATTTTAGCTTTATATAAGAGATTAAAAATTAAAATTAGCAATATACAATTTCCTTACTTAATTATCAGTCCAAAATTTCATAAAATTCCTGTTAAATTTAGAACTATCACATGTGGTTCTAATACTTATCTAACTAAACCTGGCACCATTTTCTCTAACTACTTAAATAAAATTATTAACAGTATTTCTAAAGAAGGTTTCTCTTAGATTATCACTAATAATCAACCGATTTTAGATTTCATTAAACATAATAAAATTAATTCTATTGCAACTTTTGATTTCCAGGATCTTTTCAATAGCATTCCCCTTTCTAAACTGAAAGATGTCCTTTTGAATTATTACTATGATTTCAAAAATATCCTTTGTTGCGATTTTGATTATTGTGAAATTCTGATTAATTTTTGTCTTTTTAATAATTATCTTTACAATGGAAAGGATATTTTTCTTCAAATTCATGGAATACCACAAGGTTCCAATTATTCATCTCTCTTAGCTAACTCATTTTTGCATTATTATGAAAAAAATTACACTCTTAGTATTAAATTTGTTTTTAGATATATTGATGACTTAATTATCTTTAATTTTCAAGACTATACTATTTTATTAAATGATATTTACCCCAAGGAATTAATCTTGCTTCGTAATCATGATGATAATATTAATTTCAATTTTTTGGATTTGGGTATTATAAAAGAAGAAAATATCTGCTTTGTTGATTTATACGATAAAAGAAATGATTTTAATTTTAATATAAATAAACTAATTATTTGGAATTCTAATGTTTCTAGGAGCATCTATTTAAATACTACTTTTAATGAAATTAATAGAATTAAAAGAATATGTAGTAATATTTATTTATCCATAAAACAAACCGATAAACTCTTTCAAAATTTGATTAAAAACAATAGATACCTAACTAAAGTAATAAAATTCTATATAAAATCATTGAGTTAATCGCATATTTTGTAAATATATTTACTAAAAATTTTCTTTGTTGATTTATACAATTTTCCCATGTGCAAATCCATTTCGGGTAAATCCGTGGCCAAAAAAATTTTTTACTAATAATTTCTTCCTTAATTTGTATAATTTTTCCTTGTGCAAATCCGTTTCGGGCAAATCCTTGGTCAAAATTATTTACTAAAAAATTCCTTTACTAAAAAATTCTTTTGTTAATTTATAATATTTTTCCATGTGCAAATCCATTTCGGGCAAATCCGTGGCTAAAATTATTTATTAAAATAAGTTGTTTTTCTTTTTTATTTTTTCTTTGTTAATTTATATAATTTTTCCATGTGCAAATCCATTTCGGGCAAATCCGTGGCTAAAATTATTTATTAAAATAAGTTGTTTTTCTTTTTTATTTTTTCTTTGTTAATTTATATAATTTTTCCATGTGCAAATCCATTTCGGGCAAATCCGAAGGTAAAATTATTTACTAATAAATTTCTTTGTTAAATTATACAATTTTTCCATGTGCAAATCCATTTCGGGCAAATCTGTGGCTTAAATTATTTACTAAAAAGATTTCTTTGTCAATTTATATAATTTTCAATTTATATAATTATATATATGTGCAAAATAGGCAATTCATGCTTCTTTCTCTTTTCTATATTATATTTTTTTCTTAAATAAATATTTATTTTCTAAAATTATTTATAGTCAACTTTTTTCAATTATCCAGTATAATATTACCTCGCGCACATCCGTTTTCTGGCCCATCCTTGGTAACTGACAAATCAAACACACTTCAGTAATGCAGCAAGAACGCCCTTTAAACTCATCTTGTTACACTCAATTTGCGCTTTTGTTTTCATAGTTTTCATATTTTGCAATCTGGCAATCTTGTTACGTAAACATTTTAAATTATTTTTGAAAAATTTCCCGTTCAAGTAAGTCCATTATATTTCACTGCTCGCTTTATAGATTTTGTTTTATTCTGCTCTTTCTTTATATTTTATTTTCTGTTTTTACGTGTTATTTTTACTTATTGTGTTTTATTTTATTCTAATTGTAGTAATTTTTGTAAAAATTTTTTTGAGTGCTCCTCACACTATTGTATTGATATATTTTGCTTTGGCTATATTGATACAATATTAGAAAGCACTCTTTCTCGGATATAATCGTGTGGGCTGATGAAAAGATTATATCTTTTTTTTTCCGATTTTTAAAAATAACTTTATCCTCTTTTTTTTTTTATAAATTAATCCTTTTTCTTTCCCCAGTTGTTTGTTATTATTATTATCCCCCCCCCTTTTTTTTTTTCATTTGTCTGTAATTTACCTTTGTATTATCTTCATTTTGAACATATATATATATATATATATATATATATATATATATATATATATATATATATATATATATACTCAGGACTCAAAATTAGAGGATGAATCATTAAAGTTTAAGCCAAATTTTGCGGAAATCTTACGAATTACTTAGTTCAGAAGCACTTATTCTAGATGGAAGGAGTATAAAATGTCCCAAACTGGATATAAATTTTTAAGCGTTTCAGTATGTTTCAAATATTTTTCTCTTAAAATTTTTTCATGAAAATCAAAAGAACCGTTTTAATTATTTATTTCTAAAGAAACAAGTTTACAATTTATATTACTTTTAAATAAATAAAATAACAAATCTGTTTGCTACAACTGTTCTGGATTATTTTTTGAAAAAAATGTGCAACTATACTTCATTTCAGATTAAAATAACTAATCAACTCTTAAATTACTATCTACTTGGATTTCTTATGACAATGTTGAAATTCAAATAAATTTCCTATGTTCTTTTGAATCAATTTGATGGAGGAAGTTATTTCTAGACTTGTTCCGGGGCTGAAAGATTTTGTATAGATAGGTATCAATTCAAATAAAATGATGTTTATATACATTTTGAATAATCTTCTTTCAAAACAGCATTTGGGGCAACGTGCTGCAGAAACTGCCGGTTAACTTTGTTGAAGAAAGTATATGAAAGCCTGGGTGTATTAGGCAGTACGGCATATGAGATTTTGGCTATGAATATGTTCTAGTGTAAATGGATTTTAAGTTAAAAAAGTACCAGCACTCTTAAAAGTTCCCAACACCTTTAAAAATTTCTAATCAAATGACGGTAAAAAGTACCGGCACTGAGACAGCCGGTACTTTTTACAGGGAAATCTTTTTTAATCGAACGATATGACGGAAAAAATCGATTTTTACCGGAACATGTAAAACCGATTTTTACCGGTACATTTACGGATCAAAAAATCTGAAATACCGTAATTTTCGCTTTTATAATTTCAATAAAATCATGAAATCACTCTCATCAATTCATATTACAGTATAATATTTTACAGCGAAAATGGACTTTTTGGTAAAATGGATTTTACTGATGATGTCTTAAAACTGCTGGTTTTTTTACCGTAATTTTTTCAGGGATTTTTTACAGTGTTTTTGTAAGAATAAAATTTATGAATTGTTATAAATATGACTTTTTTTTAATTTACCTGCTTTTCATCATCCATGAGACAGAAATCTTTATATGTTGCTTCTACGTCTGGCCATTTTATTTTGGCGATATCTCCCAAAACCTTTATAAACTTCTTCATTTTCTTTAAAAAAAAGCATGGTTAAGCCCTAAATTATCAGTTAATTATTAAATAGTACAGTGAACAGAGAAAAAAGATAAGCATCCTTAATAATTTACATGTTAGAAGATTTTAACATTTTCAAAACCACTAGTAACTTTGAGATAGTTTATATTAAGATTGTTTTATTGGTAATCGATTAGTGATAATTAAATTACGAAATTAGGTAAAAGAATTATTTTTATTAATAAACATTATATTATTTTTCAATGTATTTAGATCAGGAAAATATGGTCCCATTAGTTTGGTTTGTAAAGTGCATATAAATGTTGTGAACAATACTTGTTAGTTTGACGTTTAACGTAATTTTACGTTTTCTCCTTGTCTCGGGAACTTAAGCGAATCAAAATATATTTGCTCACAATTATAAGAATTTCTTTCCAAATGAAATAACTTATACTTTTTTCCCCTTAAAAACCACTTTATTATTAGTTTTTTACTGTTTTTTTATTATCCATAAGAGTAGCGAAAAAAAATTTAACATACATTTTTAAAAATTTTAATTCTACTTTAATAAATGTAATTTTAAATCACAAGAAGCAAAGTTTTGGTCAAAGATACAATAAAATTGATCACACAGGTATTGAGTTATAAATTTAAAAAAAAAATTCTATTTTTAAATTTATATTTTTCTTAAAAAATCACCGATTTAGTTCTAATTTTGAATCAGCCAAATTTTGAAAAGTTTGTATGCCTTGCAATTCAGATTTTTTTTGATAAATTTTATCTTTATGTAAAAAGACATATTACAACGTTCCAAAATATTTATTAGCTTATATGTTTTAGAGATATAGAAAAAAAATATGAAAGAATTTTGAACATTGTCTTTACTAAAATATGGTGATCTAATTTATCAGCTTGCAACTCTTCAAAACGTAATAGTAAATAAAATTTCATCATACATAGCCCAAAGTATATACGTTTACATAGCCCAAAGCAGCACCCTTCCCTTAGTTAGATAAATATAAATGGTCAAAACTTTATACCGCGCTATGGATCGAACTAGTGTTACCACATTTCCCAGATTGCAGCTATCCCCTATACTTTTAGGACCAGGAATCCGAATCCACGAAAAAAAAGGAATGCTTATCCTGAAAAAGGACATTTATGGGTCATTCTCACAAAAACGTGATTTTTTTAGTTTCTTAGTAATAAATATTAGGAAATAAAGCATATTTCTTAATATTGTTCTGCATCATTCTTTGTAAAGGTCTAACTACTCAATCATATGCATTTCTGCTGAATGCATTTAATATTTCATTCTTATTTTTTAATAAACATAACTTCAAAATCCCCTCCGTGGACGCCCCTACGTCTGTGACACAAAATAATTTTTAATGGCTGTTAAACATTTTAAATGTTATTTTAATGATTTTTGTCGTTTTAACTAGTTAAATGTTTATAGTAGCTTTTTATTAAATATTTTTTTTAAAAAGTTTTATTTTTATAAAATGAATGGTTAGTAAACTTTGTCCATCAAAAATGAAGTCTCCCTCCATGGACAATTCATATAGTTCAGTAAATATGTAATAGAGGGCAGCATATGTGAAATCTCTATAAGACAGCTGGTGGGGAAGGTAACCATTCTATTTTCTAGTGTTAACTATCAGTTGCTTTTGTTCTCTTTGGTGTTAGTTTTCGATTGTTGTGTTCAACTGAAGTTTTTTTTATTTTTATTTTTTTTTTTTTTTATAACCGTCGTTGAACAGCCGACCCAACTTAATGGGTTTACGGCTACTAATGTTCAACTCCGTAGCCTTGTAATTTTGAACCCAATCCAGAAGACAAGGGAACTCCTGGATCGAGTATTGGGAGAAATTTGCCTTCGTGGAGGACTTTTTGATGGAGCTAACCCGCATTTGCGTTACATGGAGAGGAAGACCACGAGAACCTCCCACGGTTAGGCTGACGGCAAGGGGACTCTAACCCATGATCCGTCTACCACTGAGGATATTTCACGTCAGCACTGTGGTCAGTGCAAGCCGGATGCGGAATTCGTATCGACTGGGATTCGAACCCGGTTCGCCTCATTGGAAGGCGAACGCTCTATCCCCTGAGCCATCGCGGCTCCAACTGAAGTTTGGCAAAGTTCTCAATGTATACTCCGTGGTCATCATAAAGAAGGTTAGATAAAACTATTTTATATTTGATATATAAATTTTAGATTGCAAAAATAGTATATTTAATAAAAAGAACTGCGCCATTTTTGTAACTTTAAAATTAGAAATCAGAAAAATTCAAGAACTAGTTTATGTGTCCTCCGTGGACAAAACAGTTCCACGGAGGAGATGACACAGTCAATGGAAGAGATAATGTGTTAGGACAACCAATAATACATTTTTATTCATTAAAAAAGTATTTTCTTTTAATTGATATTTTTTTAAATTGAACATATGTGTTTATTTCTTTGTATTTTTAAAGAAAATCAATTAAGTTTAACTTTTTTTTATCAGAGAAGTAAATATTGGCAATTTTTCTGAATAATTTCTGTGATGTTTAACATTTTTTTCTCTTCAAATGTTAGGAAAAAAGTGGCAAAATCAAAATGCAAAAAAGAAAAAGAAAAAAGAAAGCAATCAAATATTCAAATCTGAAAGAGGAGGGAACAGAAAAAACATAGCAAAAGACAAGCTAGACAGAAATTAAAAGAAAACCCTATATTGTTTGAAGAAAGTAAAAAAAAAAAAAAAGACATTACTACCAAAGAAAAGCCTGTTGGAAAATTTAAAGTGTTCAAGAAATGAATGAATGTGAATATAAGAAAAGTTTGGAAAGAAAAAGCAAGAAAATATCGTAAACAAAGAAAATGTTTGGAAGAATCTGAAGGATTAATCATAGATACGATACAACTCCGAGTTTATCTTCTCTATTGGATAATAGTAACATTGTCAAGGAAAATAATTCTGGAATTTTAAGAGGAAAAAGAACATTAAGAAAAGACCGTTATAAATTAAGAAAGAAGATAGAAGAATTCGAAGAGAAAAACAAAAAACTAAATACTAGACTTGAAAGATATAAAAAAAAAAATTAAACAGATTTCAGAAAAGTGAAGAGAAGAAAAATGAATCACCAAGAAGGAAAATCAGCAGAGAAATGAATAGTAAAGTTTAAAGAAGCAAATCTAATGTGTTTAAAAAGTTGTTATTTGCTGAAGTTATTGGCAGACAATTTCAATCTAACTTTAAAAGCCAAAAATGTTACAAAGTGAAAAAGACAATATTACAAGTATTGACTGGTAAAATTATTAAAAAGTATCGGTTATTCAATCAGATAAAAAAAATTACTTCAAGAAAAATACTTATTAAATGCCATAATAAAAATTTAAAATTCCAAACAGCTTGCACAATTTCCTGGTAAAATGAAAATTCATGAAATTGTTTTTAAAAAGGACCAAATAAATATTGACGCAAGATCCCTCACCTAAGTCGCTAAAGTGATCAACATAAACATTACCATTTGGGACTAATTCTACAAAAAAAATGCCAACAAACTAATTCTCTTTTAATTATGTATATTCTGAAAGTGACAAGGATATTTTAGAGAGTGAAAAAGAAATAACCAACAAGTTGAAAAAACACAAAACCAACGATTATGTTGTAGTACAGTTTCTAGGGGAAAAAAGCATCATACTACATAGGTTTATTTGTATAAGAAAACTTAGGTGAGCATATCATCAAATTTATGAGAAGATCAGCAGGAAAAAAACAAGTTTGTGTTTCCAGCTGATGATGATATTTCTGTTGTTGACGTTGATGTTATTGTTCAGATTCTCAAACAGCCTGTTTAGGACTCTAGATGTCCTTACAGTTTTGAAATGAAAGAAATGCCGTTTTTAAAAAATTTATGTTACTATTTTTTATATTTTCTAACACTTATTGAGACAAATACATTTTTTTTGTTTGGAAAACATAAATTACTTTCATGTGGATTTAGAATTTTTATTTCAATAGTCTTTACATTTTAATTTATTAATGTTCAGTAAGAGTTACTTAAATTGTACACCTAGTTTAAAAATGCTCCCTTTCTTTAAAAATGTTTCCTTTCATAACAGCGTAATTAAGCGGAAGTAGCTCTATCTCTAATAATGAAATATTTTATTATTTACTCATTAATGTTAAACTTGTATCAATTGTACCCAAGAATTAATGAATCAGTCTTCATTGACATTTTATGCTTGTAAATGTCTCCTCCGTTGACCAGACAGAATTTAAAATATTTTAAATCTTGAAAAAAATGAAATAGAAAACTTGACCATTATTATAAGGAAATATAACAAAAACAAATAAAGGCATTTATGTAATTTTTATCACTTTTTTAATTGCTTTAATTTAAGAAAAAAATTTGGTCTATTTATACCTTTTCAGTGAAAATGACCCTTATATGTCTGATTTTGTTATTTAAAATATCGTCTGCACTAATTAATTAGCATATTTGAGATCACACCCTCGAACCATTTAGAATGATTTCTAATGCGCGAAGATCCGATTCTTAGATCAAAAGCTATGCAGGGAAAGTTTTTTTTTCTTTTCTTTCCCATGCGCACTGTACACTCAAGAGTTTTCCAATGTAATACTTTGTTTCTCAGGGGCGGATTGAGCGAACGCGGGGCCTTAGGCCATTCAAATTTTTGGGGCCCTTAGATTAAATTCTTTTCTCGTATATTTTTTATTTATTAAAATATAAAAGTATTTATATATCTTTTCATTTAAGAAAGTATATTTAAAATAGAAATAGATAGATAAATAATAAATTTTGTAGTTGTAAAATATAATGTTTGCATTGATATGAGTTAAAATTTTTTAAATATGTCAACAAGTTAGAATTTACCAGGGGGACCTCAAAATATTAAGATTCATGAGATAAAAAGTTATCTCATCTATTTCTCCAAATTTGTTTTTATACTCAAACAACTTTAAAAAAATAATCTTACCTCAACTGGTACCAGTTTTAAGCATGCATCAAACTCATCAAGTGCGGGTTTATCTGCAATTAAAGTGTTTTCAGTTAGGGAAAAAAATATCATTTTTAAAAATAAACCACTTTCTGATATTCAATATTATATAGAATAAAAAAGAAAAGGCTTACCAAAGATTAATACATTCGTTGCTAAAATTGATATTTAAATAAGAGTTTGTTTCTTAGGTTAGGCTTATTAGAAACAAATTCAGGTGATAACTAAAGTTTAGCTAAAGTTCAGGTGACTTTTGGCAGTTACAGAACTGCATTGGCTAAATTATTTTTTATTTATTTGTTTTTGTTAATTTGTAACCGAGGAAATTTCACTAGAATCAGAATGATCAGAATTGAAGTATAATCAGAACTTCTAGTGGGGGAGAGATAAGGTGCATGAGAATTAACTTCCAGAGTTAACTCTTTGAGAAATTTAGGTTTACTAGAATTTCTGTGAAAATGTAGCATACATTAATTTTTTTAACGACAATTTAAAAATGTTATGGATGTAATTTAATGTTATGTAGTTATCTTCTTCCGCTGACCTGAATCTTTCGTGTGTCAAGGGCAGATACTGTTTGTCTAAGATTGGTACTCTGACCACCACGAAGTCTGCGACAGTCTGGTGCTAAGGAAACAAGAAGAGGGCATTTTAGGGAGGGCATTTTAGGGAGAAGAGGCATTTGGCCGAAACCAGTCCTAAAGAGGGACCCCACACCCCTACTTGAAATAATCATACCTCGTTACCATAGTCACCGCCACAGCTCCAGACGAATGTCTGGCAGAGTACCTATCTTAGACAGACAGTACACAACATTGGGGGGGGGGGGGGCAGACTAAGGCAAACCCCGGTCTTACGCTGACGGCAGAGGTTATCGAAACGAAACAGAATTACTAATGGTCTAAATCCTAATTATTTAATCGGGTATGAATCTTCAGTAAATGTATAACAATCTGAACTAAAAATAATTCTTCTAAGCGTAATAAAAAACAATAAATATCCACACGGACACCCTGAATTTATCAATAAAGTCATTCCAAAATAAAGTAGCTCTTTTTCTTGTCTAGTGAATTTCTCGTCTAGTATTCTAAATAATCAAGTTATCCGGTTTAACTCTAAAAATAAGAACTATCCAGACATTTGTCCCGACACGTGACTGTGACTATGGTAACGAGGTATGACTATTTCAAGTTGGAAGTACTGTTATGGAGTGGTTTCGGCTCGGGTCGGTGAGAGAAAGAGAATCTCATTCTTCGGTCTATTGTATTAGTCTTAGAGTAAAGCTACTCTCCCCAAAACGCCATTCTTGTTTCCATAGCACCAGACGTCCTCAATTTTTCTTGAAAGTAACGGTTATCTCTCTAATGTTTGTGATAACTAATACCTAGATTTCGATTTTTTCACTTATATCAACGAAATGTTATTTTAAAACTAATCAACCATCCCTGGAAATTCTTCATATTTAAAAAGCATTTTACTTTTAAATCTGAATTTATAAATTTTTTTTAAAAGAAACAAATTATTTTTATTGTTTTTTATTTTCATTTTTTATTGAAAGTACTGATAGTATCTCCTGTGGTAACTGTTACAAATTGTTTCATTATTTTGTGTGCATTAATGAATTCTGAACTGAAAATAAACGAGTTATACTTAGTTTTCTTTCGCCTTTAAAAAGTACTTTTTTGAAAACGGCATTTAAATGTGGGAACGCGAAAGTGCATTAAGATATACTTGACAATAATATGCCGGAAACAAATGAAAGCTATGAACTATTTAAAGCTCAAAACACGTCATTCATAAGATAAAGAAGTATTTAAAGCAAATCACTAATAATGACACAGAAAGCATAAACGTTGTGTATTGCTATAAAAAGTTTTATATCAAATATGATATTGTTTTAACACTCCTGAAACAAACAAAATGACACTTCTGATGAAATGCGAATATTTTTGCAACTTTAATAATGGATAATTTTTTTAAAACATTTATGCACTAAATAATGTTGCTTAAAATGTTTTTTTTTTTTTAAATAAAAGTTCATATTATTTTGCAATTTTTTCCTTTAATTCATTTAAAAATCGTTTTTTTTTCGTACTTGATAACTTGTCGCCTACTATTTAGCTTGTTTAAATTTTTACTTGTTACATTACAAAACAGAATTTCAAGCCATGTTGATATGTAAAATCAAACAAAGCATATTTTTAAGCATAATATTTCAAGTTATTATTAAAAAGTGAAATAAGCTAATAATTTTTAAACTGATAAAATTAAGCAAACATTAAAAGTTAAACATAAAAAAAATTTTTTTTTAGAAGTCGTTAGAAAAAAGAAGTTTTTTTTTTTCATTTTTTAACTGTTGTTGAACAGCCAGCTCTGTTTTGGGTTTACGACTACTAAATGTTAAACTCCGTAGTCTTGTAATATTGAACCCAATCCGGAAGACAAGGGAACTCCTGGATCAAGAAATGAGAGAAATTAGTCTTCCCTATCGGAAAAAAATCGTAAAACCAGTATCAAAAACCAATAAAAATGATACCAGAACCAGTATGACCATACTGGAAATTTAAAACCTGGTATAATACCATACTGGAAATTTTGAAACCAGTATGGCACCATATTGGAAATTTTAGAACCAGTTTTTAAAACCAGTATAACACCATACGGGAAATTTTAAAACCAGTATAGTCCCATACTGGAAAGTGTAAAACCAGTATGGCACTATATCAGAAATTTTATCAGTATGGATCATACTGGAAATTTTGAAACCAGATATAAAATCGCACTGGAAGTTTTGATACCAGTTTTCAAACATACTGGGAGTTTTAAAGTAGTTTTAAAATATAGCTTCATTCATAGTAAGTACATATTATTCTGAAAATCTAACAGTTTTGACATTATCAAACTCCGTTTATTTTATTTATTTATTTATTTTATTTTTTTAATTATATACTTCTTTCTTAACGTATATGTCAAGGGCGGTTATAGCGTACAATTTCCATGTACATTAATTAAAAAAATACATATTTAAAAATATTACAATCATTTTATAATTTTGAAGAAAAGGAAGTTTATGAGTAAGATTTTTACACATTTTAAATATTTTAAATTCTGCTTAAAGTCATTTAAATGTAAGTAATTTTCTCATAAAAGTAATTTAATACTAATAGATTGTGTTTTTATACGTTTATTATTTATTTACTTATTTATTTTTTGATTTAGAAAATTTATTTTATTCAAAGTCATGATGACGTATTATTTAATTGTATCACTTTAAATTTTATTATAAATTGTTTTTATTTATTTATTTATTTATTATATTTGAATTTATTCTAGAACTAATTTATCAATTCGCGAAATAAATTAATTAGTTTAGGTTTCAAACAACTTCATAGCAAAAGAAATATGTTAACATAAATTAAAAATTGATATAAAATCTCAAATTTTTACCTTCAAACATAGAAGTCGTTAGAATAAAGAAGTTTTTTTTTTCATTTTTTAACTGTTGTTGAACAGCCAGCTCTATTTTGGGTTTACGACTACTAAATGTTAAACTTCGTAGTCTTGTAATATTGAACCCAATCCGGAAGACAAATGAACTCTTGGATTAAGTAATGAGAGAAATTTGTTTTTTCACGGAGAACTTTTTGATGGAACTGACCAGCATTTGCGTAACACCAACGCATTATCTATCTACCACAGATGATAATTTACGACGATCCTATGGTCGGTGCGAGCCGGGTACGGAATTGCTATCGTCTAGCCATCAATGGGATTTGAACCTGGTTCATCTCATTGAAAGGCGAACGCTTTATGCCCTGAGCCTAATCCGTGCCTTATAAAAACAATCAGTCTTTCTAGGAAAAACAAGACGTTTCACCTAGGAAGAGAAAGATGATGAAAGCAGTTGGCGAACCAACATGGGAGCACTTTAGTGTTTACGTCAAATTTGTGTCCACTAGTTTGAGAACATATGACAAAAGAAGAACAGAAATGTGTAACCGAATATAATCCTACTGCATTTTGATCATGAAGTTAGGAATTTTCGGAAAAATTTAGAAACATTTAACTTGTTGAAAGTTATAGAGGGAGTAATTGTTATTAAATCTATGCATATACTTCTTAATGAATAGTTACTTAGGAAAATAGTATTTTTTTTCTTCTGAAAATTCCTTATACTGAAAAGCTGCAATAATTACCGTTTTTGATTAAATACAGTCACAATTGAAGGTGCAATTATAATTGGGTTTAATAATTATACACAAAAAAATTCTCACCCTGTGCTCTGCATTTAATATATCTTTGACAAGGTTGGAAGTGATCTCCCTCATTTACATCGTCTGAACTTGAAGGCATATTTAAACCATTTACTTTAGTCAAAAGAATAATAATTAATATTAAATTAATTAGCATCTTAACAGCAATGGTTATTTACTGCCTTATTTTAATATCGATACTCAGCTATCAAAACTGAAGTCAACTGAATCAGCTTTAAATATGTAAAAATTAGCTGTTTAAACAATAAAACGTGATCAGGATACATTGTGGATTGAATAGGTAGGTTCTGTTAAAAACAATAGTAATTTCGCTTGATGCTGAGCTCTAGTTTCCTATTATTTGTTTTGAACCTTGGATTTTAAGGAAAAATCTGAAAAAAAAAAGAAAAATATTACTATTGAGATATAGTTTTGATCAAAATAAAATCTATTATAATTTATTTTGATATTATAAATTTGATAACAGATCATGAAAAATATTTTGATTCATCTCATTACAATACATTCTATGCATTTCATTTTTTACTTCTTAAAGGAAGCAACATTGTTCTCTTTACATGATTAGTAAAATATTTCGTTTTCTATTGTAACTTTTATTCTGTTTTCCTTTTATTTTACTCTTTTTTTCCTTTTAAAAAATGCGCAGTTTATTAAGCTTTTTGTTTGTTATTAAGCGTTTAATTTGTTCATACGCAGGTGCATCCAGCTTGCATCCCGAAAGTAAGTTTCCCTAATTTATAAAAAGAAGAACGCACACTTTCAGGGACATATTTATTGACAACAAGTGCATCAATGTTTCAGCTATTTTTCATCATAGCCACTACCAGAATTGAGACATTTGTCGTATCGTGGAATCGACTTTTGTATCCCTCTGTCGTAGAACTCTGCCGCATGTGAATGGAACCAACGTGTGACAGACATCTACCGTTACTGTGAAACACTGCGGAATTCAAATTCTGGAATTCTCACGCCATTCAAAACAAGAGTCGTGGAATGGTTACTGAAAGTGTTGGGCTCCTCCATGACAATGCTTGCACACATACGGCACGACACACAGCAGCTGTTTTGGCGGAATTTGGCTGGGAGTTGTTTGATCATCCACCCTACAGCCCTGTTATTGCTCTCAGCGATTTTCACGTTTTCCTGAACCTCAAGAAATCCCTGTCCCCTGGTGAGCGTTTTCGCAACGACGAAGAGCTGAAGACGTCGGTCACACGCTGGTTCCATTCACAGGCGGCAGAGTTCTATGACAGAGGGATACAAAAGTTGATCTCACGATACGACAAGTGTCTCAATTCTGGTGGTGGCTATGTTGAAAAATAGCTGAAACATTTCTGTTTTTGTTGCCGATAAATATGTTCCTGAAAGTGTGAGTTCTTTTCTTTTTTATAAATTAGGGAAACTTACTTTCTGGATTCGCCTCGTATATTGGAGAGAAAAAATATTGAATGGAAAGCACAATGTAGTATCATGTATATGGGTGATTCTCACGAAATATGACAATTCACTGTCCCTTGTTCCAAGATCGAATACTATAATACTAAAAGAACTTTTTTTTTAAAAAATTAATAAATAGTATTGCTCTTAGCATTTTAAAATAACTTTGCACCAGCATTGACTGTTTTGTATAGTTAAAAAATTTATTTGAACTTCAAAATGTCATTTTCCTAGCATGTCCCAAACAAAGTTTCCAATAATAACTAGCTTCAAAACTTCCTCTAAATTTTTCAATATCTTATTTTTTTATCTCAACCGGTGTAAGCATTTCTAGAATATACGCAGATGCTATTATTAACAAAAATTTCGTTTAAATTAATTTTTTTTGTCAATAATTTGTTTGTCCCAAGAAAATCTGTCATTTTCCTGGCTACTTTTATTTAGTGGTTTATAATCAAAATGGATAGAGCCAGCAATCAATATCTTATGTAAATAGATTGATGAGATACCCTCCTATATGAACATGTCTTGTTGCATGAATAAAGAACCAATTTTCTGGTTCAAAATCTATTTCAAAAAATTTTTCATGGTGAGTAGGTTTTTGTGTTGTCATTTTCTTGGCTTCTTGAAACCATTAATAACATAAACTACATAGATTTATCTGAGTTATTTTAAGAAATCCTGTTGTTTTCTACAGAATATAAACGTCTTAGGCCAAAATATTTAATTAAAGTAAAGTTATATGCTATAAAATGGCGAATTTGTCATTATCCTGGCTGTCATTTTCCTGGCACATGAATGCCAAACTGCTAATACTGTAAGAAAGGAAAGCAAATATTAACCCAATATCAAGTTTATGTATGATTGTAATATGCTTGGATGTATTCAAAGTTATTTATTTATTTAATGATTGATTATTATACACAATTTTATTCTGTACATATCAGCAACAAAAACTTTTTTGATTTCTTCTACAGTGGATACAAAAAATTAATTTAAGGTCCATATAACATAAAGGCTTAAGTTGAGTTACTTATTTTTAACTTAAAATGACTGTTTTTTAAACTTCTAAGCTAATATGTCATTTTCCTGGCATTCAAGATTTGGTGAATTTCAATTTTATTTTTTCCCCCCAGCAAAAGTTAATAAATTACACTGCTGTCTGTAAGATATTAATAAGTGTAACTAAAGAAATATACAAAAAATATTTTAGATTATTTTGACGACTTTAAATTTGAAGAAATTGTTTGGTCCGAATTGTCATATTTCGTGAGAATCACCCATATATCATGTTACGCTTTTGTTCCTTTTAATTTTTTTCCGTAATGAAATAAATAATTCTGGAAAGGAAAGAAAACTAAAATTTTATAAAACATGAATATATTTGTCGTGTTTTGTGCGTTTCTGTTAGTTTGTGAAAAAAATTAGTTGAGTTGACTTAAGTGGCATAGATCAGGTAGAACCAAATTCGTCATACTCCGTTTGTAAAAATTATTAAATTTTCCGATGTGTTTTCACAATGTTTTATTGCGATAAAACAGCAGTTTAAATTGTATATGCATCGGCAATGCACACTGTATTTATTACACACACCCAAGTTAACATTTTTGAAGGTTTTCCGTTGACAGACAAACATAACCTTGATGATTTACGATGGCCCAATATAAGAATAGCTACTTGTTTTTGTGGTTTTTTCATGTTGAAACATCAGATATTTCCATCATAGTTCCTTAGAAATCAAATATAGGAAAGACACCATTACTACAAGGTAGGTATGATATTCTGATAATTTCCGATTGTTTGAAAGATTGAAACTTGAATTGTTGTCAATAATGAGGTGGGGGGGCGTATAATGTGAGCATAATCAGAAAATCGTCGAAAATTAGACAGATCATTAGTTTTCTTGGCAATAATTTCTTAATAAATTTTGCTTGTAGTGGTCATAAAATAATTGCAAATGGTATATTGTAATCCAGTATAGAGTTTCAGATAAAAGTTGAGTGCTCTAGTCAGTCTTAAAGCGGTCGAAACAATCTTACTGGTGATTTTTTTTTTCAGTAATAGGGTGATAAGTTCTGCAATTATGCTCTCATTGTATGATAATTGTCACTATTTTTATGTTATATTACCTCGGATATATTACTTAACCAATACCTTTTTTTGTAGTTTCAATCATTTCTTTTTTTAATTTTCTTTCGATGAACTTTTAATTCAACAGTATTTAACTTCATTCCGAACGATGGTTCTTGATACTATATACAGATGGCAGCACATTTAAAAGAATTTATTACAGGCATGATGTATTATAAAGTAAACAATTTATTTATAATAAGAAATGCGAAAAAGAATAATGGTAAAAGTAAATAAAATAAAAATGTTTCGAAAAATATTTATGAAATATGTACTTATGTCTTCTTTTACTCATTTTTAAATTTTTTATTCTCATTCTTCCATTAAAATATATACTATAAAAGCTGTGGAAGTAGTTTCTTGAACTATAATTTTCAAGTAATAAGTATTTCATACGTGAAATGATTTTACAAATCACGAAATTTTTTTTTACACAAATATATAAATTAATTTCTTGTGAATATATTTATTTAACTATCAGTAAAAACAGTCACTTTAATAATGTAACAAATAAACCAAAGTAATAAGCAAAGTAATAACTTTAGTCATTCATATTGTTACAAATTTAATTGAAAACTAATGAACTTTTCTGAAATTAAATTAATTTCCAAGAGACCAATAGATAAATGTTAATTTTTTGTCTGATGAAATTTGATTTCTTTTTGGCGATTAGTTTTGATTTAAAAACTAGTATAATTAGTAATTTATCTACATGCAGTACTCAGTCACGAAATTTTGAATCCCAATTCATTAAAATATGCTCATTATTTTAAGAGTACTTTTTAAAAAAATATTTAAAATAAATAATAAAAGTATTAAAGGATATAAAAGAAATATTTATTATGAAAAAATGGTTTTACTTTTATTCATGATAAATATGAAAGTTTTTAATTAATAAAATTATATGTATTATAAATTAAAGAATATTTCAAAGTATTCGCAGTTCATGTTTTTTTAGTCTAATGAAAAAAAAAAAAAAAAAAAAAAAAAACATTATCAAAAGAAAACAATAAATCGTCAAAAATATTATCTAAATAGCAGACGCTCGTTTCGTTTTACTCATGCTAATGCTGCCAAACTTAAAACGAAAATCTTAAAGAAATCGTGTGATTGGTTCAATTTTAGCCACGCTCTAAAAGAGAGTTATCATGGAATGTCTGATTCCAAGGGAGTGTTCATGGTACGGATTTGGACGTTCAGGAACCAAACTTTCCCTGTTTCACTTTCCAGCCGAGAAACTTCATTCCATTCCCGGTAGCTCATGGTAGGACTCCATATTAGGAATTGGAACAACTTTATGTTGGACCAACATGAACAAATCCACCATGATTTGATGGTATTTTTCGTTGGTCCACCAAAAACATCCATCAAGAACCAACATGGTTTGATGGTATATCATAATGGTATAATTTGATGGTTCAACTAAAAAATAAATTAGGAACCAACATATTTTGTTGGTTTCCAACTTTCATTCCTTCAAAAACCATCTTAATACTTGATGGTACAATCAAGTCTGACCATCACCTCAAGTTAGGAATTTGAACAAATTTATGTTGGACCAACATGAACAAAATCAACTTATTTTGATGATATTTTTCAATGATCCAACAAAAAATCCCTCAAGAACCAACATGGTTTGATGGCATTTGATAGTCCAACAAAAAAAAAATTATCAGAAACCAACATACTTTGTTGGTTTCCAACTTATATTCCATCATAATTTCTGATGACACCATCCCCCCATGTTTGAAAACCAGCATGTGTTGATGATTTTGTTTGATGGCCAAAGAAAAGCATTCTATGATATGTAAATGGTTTCCAACTTAAAATCCCATCAAAACCACCGTTTTTTTTATGGTACCATCAAAACTGACCATCACTCCAATTGGAACAACTTTATTTTGGACTAATACGAGCAGAACCAACATGGGTTAATGGTTTTGTTAAATGGTCAAGCAAAAGCAATCTATCAAATTTTAATGGTTTCCCATTTAATATCACATAAAAAATCACTTTATCCTTTGATGATAAGATAACTATGTACTAAGATAGATTATCACTTCATGTTAGGATTTGGAACAATTTATGTTGAACAAATATGAACTAAAACTACATTGTTTGATTGTATAACAAAACACAAATCAACGTATTCTATTTGTTCCAATTTTAACATTTCATCAACTATCATCCTATCTCTTGATTTTATCGTCAAGACTAGCCATTACCCACATTTCAATTAGTTTGTTAGTACATTAAAAACTTTATATATTGTGATTTTCATTATGGTGAACTACTAAGTACATCGTAATCAAAATTGGCTGGTTACAACCATAACTTTTCGTCGCAATCCATCAAGTTTTTTCAATAGATAACAAGATTAAACATTACTTCATCATTGGAATTGGAACATCCTTACGTTAGTTCAATTTACATTTTAAAATAATATATCTTTTTGTGTATGGAATACTATGCCAATTTCAGCTATGGTTATGTAGAAGTTTTATTATTATATTCTTTTATAATAATAATTCGTCCTTACAAGTTGATTTCCCTCTCTTTAATATTGGAATGTTGTAACAATCTTGACCCAAGCAAATTAAAGCTTGAGACTAATTATTTGATAGACTCTTAATTACATAAAGTTTTATCCTAAATTTAAAGCACGAAAACACTTAATAATTTATATTTAATTTAACATTAAGATTGAAGAGCAAATAAAAATATGTACAAATTACGAAATAGTGTATATGTACAAATTACAAAAAAATCGATAATTTTGATAAACAAAGGCAATAATGTAAATTGAAAACATTTATTTAAATACATTACTTTTAATAAAATTTTCTAGTTTTTTTACCCAAATTATTTACAAAAGTCTTTGACATACATAAATAAAACGTTTAATTTCAATAATTATATTGGCGAACTTCTTTCCCATACATTCTCGCATCAGACTGTAAAATAAAAAATCAAATTAAAGCACGTTAGATAAACAAATAAAACTAGATTTTAGCTTATTTTTATGCTGAAAGTAATAACAGATTCGCCACTACTACGCTTTTTGAAAAGTATTTTATAGAGTGGTGGACACTTAAAAACCAAAGTTTTCAAAATTTTTGGTAATTTTGCCAACAATTTGAGCCTTACCACGAAAGAGCTATAACGAGGAGAGGTTGCATTTGAACTTTTAAATCATTTATATATAGTGGTGTGGAAAATAAGCTAAAATGAATAAAAAAATTACAACGTTAAAAAAAAAAAAATTGGGTAGCACTAGAATAAATTTTTACAAAAAGCAAGCGTAGAAAGTTGGCAGCTCTGTAATAATAATGAAAGCATATAAAATATAAAGTCCGGGGAGAAAATATTGCATAAGGCTGAGGAGATTCAGTTTGGCACTTCCCAGATTTTTCATGTCTAGATCAATAATTAGTCATCCAAAATCTCAATATACTAATGTAATAAAAATATATTACAGGCTTGATCACTGAAATTAGATTGGAACAAATTATGAACGGACAGAAATACTCAACACTTTTAATAAGTTATTTTTTGAATGAACAATTAGAGCATCTCTTAAATATTTTTTATTTTCAATCCTAATTTACTGGAAATTCTCTTCCTAAACTGAAAATCTAATTGTTTTTTTTTAGCTAGATGTTTATTTAATTATTAAACATTTAGAATGTCCAAAAAGTCTTGGTGGGCGCTTATATTTGAACGCTCGAAACATGCCGACTTTTACTTCCTTCTCCTTATTTTTTGAAGGCAGTGTAGTTTTATCATCAATTATACTGTTTTAAATTTGGGTCTTGATCATTATTTTGATAAGGATTTTACACTCGTTAAAGTAAACATATCCATTTTAATATTTTAAGAGGATTCATGTGGTTTTTAAAAACGTAAGAGCATAAATATTGTAAAAGTTATCTTTAATTTGAAAATTAAAATTTTGAGACCGGATATTTTGAGTTAAAGAAATGGAATATTTTATCTTTTAAGTTTTTGTGCCTCAATTTCAGTATCTTCAGGACCTTACGAGCTTTGTTTAAAAAGAGAGTATCGCATCAGATATATATAAGAAAACAAAGAGAATCTTAGTAGAATTACTTTGTAATTAACTTAGTGATTTGGTGGGAAATGTAGCTTATCGTAATTGATGAACATGTTGTGAGACATTTTATGGTGAATTTGTGAACGTAAGTTTCAGAATGTATCGAAACATGAGGATGCTATTTGCAAATCAACTTTATCCAAAGAAAACCATGTAACCTAAATATCTAGCAGAATTAAACGATTTATTAACAATGAATCATACAATATGCAACATATTATTTCAATATCTTATTCTTAAACATAAAATATTTCAATGTTTTTAAAATGCCACTAACCATTCAGCAACTCCTTGAGTTATAGAAAATAGAAATATTGTAAATTATAGCAAACTTTGTGAATATGCATTAGAATTACTATACAATCTATATTTTATTTTTCAAGCACATGTTTTGTTTCTTCAAACTTTCTTGCCTAGAAGACTCGATTAAAGCTGTATAAATGATTATCCCTAAAATTTTGTATATAGCTATAATAAGTTATGTAAATATGATTTTAGCATGAAGTCCTCGCATAAATATAGAAAAACAACATAAAAATTTAAATAATGTCAGATAAAAAAAAACATGTATTTAAATTCTAAAAGCTTTGAAAATCATAAATAATTTATAAATCGATTCAAATTTTCTTTTCAAAGGATATTAAAAGAAAAAAAAAATGCTTGCTTTTTGGGCAGAATATTGTTCAAAATTGTCTATTGCTTAAAAACATTGATATATTTTATATTAACTATTAATTAAACCTCTCCGAGCAATCACAGAACAGTATTTCAATTTTTTTACAGTCAGAGCTTGGTTGCTTAGCAATGGAGTAAAATGAAATATTCCTCTTTTGAATTAGTCTATGGGTTATCTTAATTAGTTCATTTGAGGCGGCGACTTTTGTTGGGTGTTTCCTGGACTATCGCCAAATATATAAACATTTATTGCGACCCAATTTACGACCCAATTTTTTCTAAATTTTGTCTACCCCCCTATTTCAAGGGTCAGGATTCCAAATATGTAAAAAAAATATATGTTTATTCTGAGAAAGTACGTTTTTGTGTCTGATTTCGTAATAATTAGCACTAATTAGTTTGCATATTTGAGATCACATGCAAGAACCATTAAGATTGACATTTAGTTCGTGAAAATCCAATCATTAGAACGAAAGTTATTCTGGGTGATATATATATATATATATATATATATATATATATATATATATATATATATATATATATATATATATATATATATATATATTTATATATATATATATATATATATATATATATATATATATATATATATATATATATTTATATATATATATATATATTTGCGGACTGTGCAGTTCAAACAGAAATTCTCTCTTATTATCAAAATGAGAGAAATTTTTAGTAATTAAAGGCATGTTAAAAGGCATTTTAAGCATATTTTTTTAAAGTGTAACAAAATATGATTAATTGATTTAAAGCCTTAGAAATCTTTCTTCTATAATTTAAACTAAAAATTATGAGGAAATAAACTTTCAAAGGTGCTTTTTAAAAAAAAAAAAAAAAAAGGGTATTCATTTAAAAATTAGTCTTGAAATATAAAATCACATAAAAATTTCTTAATACCCTCCGAACAAAAATAATTATAAAAATTTAAACAGTTGATAATGATCACAATAAAGTAAATATTTGTAGTGAGAATCAGAATATAGCCTATAAACATAGATAATTTTATTAATGTGTAATTATTATTTAAACGGTAAATTAATTTTCTTCAAAATGGAATCTGAATAAATTAAGGGACGGTTGTTTATTTTTACAAGAAGAGCGCATTTATTGGGATCAAAGGGCAAACAGAGCGGGCCGCCCTTCGAAAAACGATTAGAGAGAACACTGACGATAGAAAATAATAATAGAATTTATGATTTATCCCCAGCCCCAACCTATTGATAGTGCGAGTTCAAAATAATTCTTTAACATTGCACTACTACCCAATGAAGTAAAGAATAAAAATAAATGATCTGAAAGAAAAGACACTGAAAATATAATAATTAAAAGAGTAAATAATTTTATAAAAAAAATTATATAACAGCAGTCGGCAAATGAGCGAGACAACAACAAAGGATGAAAAAGTTGAGCAGATAATTTGCTATTCGGCCCAAACGTTGAAGTTTAAAATAACACACTTTTAAGTACATTTCACACTGCATCTCTGATTGCCCTTGGATTCGAATGTATCGAAGCAGCATACATTAAGGAGCACACACCGAATGCTACTTTATATACGAAGCAAAAATGCAAAACTTTTTGTGAGAAATGAAAGTATAACCTGAATTTTAAATTAAGCAATAAAAACTGTTTTTTTAAATACATTTTCTATTAAAATATCTCCCGGGGTTCGATCCTTGACTCCGCTAAAACCATGGAGACTATGAGTACATGCCGACCCACCGAGAATACATGCGATATACGTGCTCGAAAAATCTGTGAAATCGAAAGTTCTATGATCGGTCGCTTAGCAGTGCCATGGATGCAGGGAACTGACGGAAATTTCTTTTCCCTTCATATCTATGTATAAATTGACGAAATGGCCTGAGAAAATTTGTGATGGCATATGTCTTCAGATCATCACCAGAGATGTTTTCCAGATCGTCGGCAATAGCCCATTGTGCGACTCTAGTGCGACATAAATAAAAGTGCCTACCTACATTAAAATATTTACTCAGCCTTTTGTTTCTAACCACTATCTCATATATATATATATATATATATATATATATATATATACATATATAAATATATATATATATATATATATATATATATATATATATATATATATATATATATATATATATATATATATATATATATATATATATATATATATATATATATATATATATATATATATATATATATATATATATAAGTTCAAAATGAAGATCAAACAAAGGTAAATTACAGACAAATGAAAAAAGGGGGGCGAATAATAATAATAATAAACAACTGGGGAAAGAAAAAAAAAAAAAAAAGAGGAAAAAGTTTTTTTAAAAAACGGGAAAATAAAAGATAAAATCGAAAAAGATCTTTTTCGGATATAATCGTGAGGGCTGATGAAAAGATTATATCTTTTATTTTCCGGTTTTTTAAAAAAACTTTTTCCTCTTTTTTTTTTTTTTTCTTTCTCCAGTTGTTTATTATTATTATTCGCCCCCCTTTTTTCATTTGTCTGTAATTTACCTTTGTTTGATCTTCATTTTGAACTTATTTTATGAGTTCTATTTACTTGCAGCTTATGCGCAATAAATGATACTTATTATTTTATTCTTTCTCTTTTCTGGTTTTTTTGTATTTATTTATTTTGCTGTATATATATATATATATATATATATATATATATATATATATATATATATAAAGAATAATTTTTATTTTAGGATGGTCATTCTTTATTCAGAAATATCGCATTAATTTACACCAATAGATGTGTCTTGATAACGATTATTGGTTTTTTCCCATTTCTAGTTTTCTCTTTATATTATTTTTTTTCATTTTATTATATATATATATATATATATATATATATATATATATATATATATATATATATATATATATATATATATATATATATATATATATATATATATATATATATATATATATATATAATATTTGAAGTCGATATCTTGGCCTTAGATGGTGTGACTGGAAATGTACAATCACCCCCCCCCCCTCTCTGCCTTAATGACCTACGACAACAAAAACAATATGTATAATAATTTTTATCTATTATAAGCGCAAATTTCCACACAATTGTAAAATGTTATAAGAATATGCTCGACTTGAATAAACGTGTAAAGAAAAAACTTTCTTTCCTCTCATTCCATCTATCACTCGTTTACCTAAATCCACGAATCGTACTAATTTCATTAATCTGATTATGTACAATATTTTGTAATTTGAAAACCTAATTTAATGCTATTAAATTTAATGAATAACTATTTAATTTTAACCTTAATCGAACTTTTATAAATATTGTATTAATATTTCTGAAATATTTCTTATCTCATTTAAAACTTTCTTAATTTAATTAATCTTGATATGTTGAAATATCAAGTCTTAACCTTTCAGTAAACAGACGATGCTGAATTAGTGTACGTGCACATAAAAGGGTAATCTATCACTCGTGTACCTATATGAATGAATCTTTCTTAATTTTATTAATCCTGATATGTAGCTTTATTGTTTTCTTAATTTAAATTTCACCTTTATGATATCAATTGCAGTTACTATTAATTTGAACCTTTAATAACATATTACTACATATTTTGCATCTAAAATTACAACTTTCAACCCCATTATAAAGTTTAATAAAAATATGTTCGACTATACCGCACGTGTGAATAAACATTTTATCTCATTTAAATCTCTTTTAATTTAATTTATCCTGATATGTAGCCTCCTTGTTTTGTGTTTTTAAATTTCACCATGATGTAATGAATTACAATAATCATTTATTTTAAATCTTTCGTTATAATTTCACCACATGTTTGATAATTTAATTCACAATTTTTAAGTTTTGAATAAAATCTCGCTAGACTATAGTGAAGTACTGCACGTGCTCATATTTTAGTTTCTCTGCCGTGTACCTATATGAATGAATCTGTTTTAATCATATTAATGCTGATATGCAGCATTATTGTTTTTCTTAATTTAAAATTTACCCTAATGATATTAATTGCAGTTATTATTATTTTTTAACCTTTAATAACATATTACTACATTTTTTGCAACTAAAAGTACAACTTTCAACTCCAGTGAAAGTATCATAAGAATATGTTCGACTATACCACACGTGTGAATAAAAATTTTATCTCATTTAAATCTCTTTTAATTTAATTAATCCTCATAATTAACCTCATTGTTTCCTGTTTCTAAAATTCACCATGATGTTATGAATTACGATAATGATTTATTTTAAATCTTTCGTTATAATTTCACCACAGGTTTGATAATTTAATTCACAACCTTTAATTTTACAGTAAAATCTCACTAGACTATGCTGAAGTACTGCACGTGCTCATAGTTTAATCTCTCAGTCATGTACCCATATGAATGGATCTTTTCTAATCCTATTGATATTGATATGTAGCCTTATTTCTTTATGAATTGAAAATTTACCTTAAACGATATTAATTGCAGTTACTATTAATTTTTAACCTTTAACAACGTGTTACTACATTTTTGCGATTAAAAGCACAAATTTCTCTCTTATTGTGACATATCATAAGAATATATTCGACTATAGCGCAAGTGAAATTTTTTTTTATCCTATTTAAATCTTTCTTAATTAAATTAATCCGGATGTTTGCCTCATTTTTTTGTGTTTCTAAAATTCACCTTAATTTTATTAATTGCATTAACCATTTATTTTTCAACTTTCATAATAATACTTTCATCACATGTTTAATAATTTAAATAACAACTTTAAGCCTTTCAGTAAAATGTCATGAGACAATGCTAACGCAGTTCACGTGCACATAAAAATGTAATTTCTCTCTCGTATCCATAAGAATGAATCTTTCTTAACTTAATTACTCCTCATATAAAGCCTAAATGTTCTATATTTCTCGTATTCATTATAAGTTCACTGCAATATTTGCAATGACTATTTTTGAAAAATATTCTATTGTAATTTCTCTTCATGTTTAATAATTAAAAGGTCGAGGGTAGTGTACGTGTGCATAAGAATTTTATCTTCTTTAATCGATCACTTGTATACTTAACAAAATGAATCTTTCTTAATTTTTTTTCAAAATTGTAATAAGCAATATTATTGCTTTATTGCTATTATTTGCAAAAACTATTTATTTTTAGCCCCTTACTGTAATTTTGACCATAAGCTTATAATTTAAAGTTTTGAAAATTTTAGAAAAAACTTCTCGAGACTGTTGCCATGAAACATGTGCACATAATCATCCATCAGTCTTGCAAAACAGCGTATTTCACGATAGATTGATGTATTTATTTTTTGCTCCAAAATTAAGCATGACATACTAGTTGACCATCAACACAACAAAACATCTGTTTTCAACAAATTTTAATGGCTGTTGCTGGTTCAACAATAATAAACATAACATAATGGTTGAACCATTATAATAGAAAAGTAACATTTTCCAATATACTTTGATGACTATTGTTGGCCCAATATTAACGACCATAATTTGTTGGTAGACCATAATAATGACCACGCAACACCTTTCGTTTTAGTTTAATGGTTGTTGTTGGTCCAACGATAAAAAACATAACTTGTTGGTTGACCGTCATAGTGGTAAAACAACATCTGTCATCAAAATATGATCGTTTATATTGGTCCATCAAAAACAAATATTGTTTGATAGTTTCCCATCATATCACAAAAGCAATATTATGCTGATTATGCAATAGCAAAAAATATTCTATTTCAACTATTGTGAATTTATAACAAATACTTATCACTTTTAGGTTGATTTATCCACAGTTCATCACTAACTAGTACCTATTATGATTATCGTGCCATAGTGCAATAATATGTTATTTAAACTATTGTGAATTTCTAACAATTAGTTATGATTGTTAAGTTAATTTATGATTAGTTCATGTTTTGCTGGTCCATTTTATGCTGATTGTGCAAGAGGTAATAACATGCTTTTTATTTTCTAACATTTACATAACTAATTGTTTAAGATATGTTTTGTTCATCTTTTTGTTAAAAATTTATTTTTAATTATGATTAATTATGTATATCTAGTGTATCAAGGTGGGCCACCTCCATCTGTCCCAAGGTGCACTATATACTTAATATGAAATTTTAAAATATCATACTTTTAGGCTTAACATTAGAACAATTAAATTTGATAACATCTAAAGGGAAATCTTTATCCTTCATTATATTATCCTTTATTAAAAATAATAATTTCTTTAAAATTTATTTCTACAACTAATGAAACTTTTATATGAAAGTAAGTAAACATGCAGTAAACATGCTTCAAAATTAAAAAAAATTCTTACCTGCTTAGTCAATAGAATCAAATTAAGTTCCAAGGTTAGGTGATGCTGAATTTAAAAGAACTAGAATATTTTCGAATCTAAAAGATCTAAAAGATAATTAAAAATTTAAAACCCAAAATAAAAATGTCCCAAGGTGTATTGTGTCCCAAAGTGAGCCACTCTCCTCTTATAATTAGATAACTTTTAAATAAAATTTTGAAATATTAAGAATTATAATTAAAAAGGTTTTAGATAGCAATTCAAAATATTAAGAACATAAAAAAATTATATATATATTGTTTATTTGTTTGTAGTACAGATATTTTCATCAAGTTAGCATTTACAGGTTTTAGACCTTATCTTTGTTTAGCAATGTTATGCTTCAATTTTAAGAAATGCTAATTGTGACCTATTTTTTCTTGAGATAACACCAATGAAAAGTTATTGATTATCTCTGAATTGCTAATCCCTTTCATTTCAGGGGTTTATCATAGTAATATTTAATAAAAGAAAGTAAATTTCGAGAATCAATATAATAAATTAGGCAGAAACATTGTATATTATTCTCTAGCACAACAAAATCCAAATGCCTAAAATTGGCATTTCAAATCTATTATGCATTTTATTTTGCTGAAGTAAGTGTATTTTCACTTCTGGCTATTAAAAACCACATCATTAGTAGAACCTAATATCATTTATTTAATATTTGGCTCATTTTAGATCATTCTGCAACAAACATTGTAAGCAATAATGTTATATTCCAAACATAATTGTTTACAATGCATGCTATAAATGATTAGAGTTCCCTTGCCGTTAGGCTAACAGTGGGATGTTTTCGTGTTTCAAATTTTAAAATTAGAAACTTTAAACTATTTTTAAAAGTTATTATTGTAATTATATATATTTTAATTTTTAGGGGAGAATCATAGTAATAACTTTAACCATTTAAGCATCTGCATAGAACTCATGACCTCAGTGTTCTCATTTTAGTTGATATGAAATCAGTGTTGGTGTCATTATGAGTTGTTGACAAACGTGTTAATCTCAACTTTAGCATATTGACATCAATGTTAGCAAGATGACGTATGTGTTGATCTCAACCATCACTGTGATACCATCACTGTGTTGTTAGCAGATTGATATTAATGGTGGCATCAGTGCTTTGGTATAATCATGTGATGACATTAGTACTGATATCATTACTGTTGTATTGGCAAGTATTGATAACATTGGTGAAGTCATCATTACGGTGTTGATATCAGTATTGATGTCAATGCTGTAATACTGACATCAACAATAACAATGTCAATGTGATATCATATTGGAATCAACAAATTTATATTGATATTAGTAAAGTTTTTCTTTGATTTGACCATTTTTAATAGGGTACAAGATTTTTGCGATAAAAAAGAAATCTCAATTTTCTCAATACAACAGGTTATGTTTATTTATAATAACCACGGGAAAAAAAATTGCAAATAAAAATATCTATGATTACATTTAATAGTGATTATCATGATTACATTCATTACCATTATGTAACCACTATTGCATGTAATCATACCATATGAGTATCATGATTACATTTAATCATAATCTAACGAGTAAACTGATTGAATAGTATAATAAAATTACTTTTATAAAAAATTAATAAATAAATAAAAATTAGTATTAAATAAATAATCCTTAAAGTCTGAAGCGATAAAATAATTCCTTCTTGAAAACTTCATTTGCTTCAGAATTTAACAAATATGAAATCACAGTCGACATGTTTCAAGCCCCTCCAAAATAGGCACCCGTTTTCAAGACTTGCCAGACGTGAACGTAAAGAAACCAAACTGGTTTGAAATAAAAAAGCGTAAAGTCAGAAAAAACAAATGCGAAATAACTGTCGACAATTTAACGTTTGTTATTTCAAACAATTTTTGTTTCTTTACATTCACGTCTAGCATGTCTTAAAAAAGGACGCCTATTTTTAAAACTCTCGACTTATTTCGACTGTTATTTCGTATTTCTTTATTTCTGAAGCGAATAAAGTTTTCAATCAGGTAATAATCGACGAGTAGTTTAATCGTTGTCTAATTAATAATTAGTAATTATGAATGCGAGTAATCATAATAATTAATAATTAGTAATAATGAATGTAAGTATTCATAATATTCTATTATATTAGGAACAAATGAAATCATAATTTATATTAAAATCGTGGTTGTAAATAACTAATAACTTTTTATCACAATGCATAAATTGTATATCTGAATGAATTCTATTGTTTGGTTCACTAAATAAAATCTTTTTAACTCTTTAGGTAAGTGGGATTATGAAATTATAAACCTAACGATACTTTAAGAAACGAATACATTGAATATTGCATAAAATTCATGAAGTTATTAAGTTATTATTAAAACTTTATCATTTCCATTTTTTACAATGTTTTTCGTTACTTTTCCTTAGTTTGTTAGTCTGAAAAAGAGTACTTATAAAAAAATCTTAAATTTACTAAAATGGGAAGTATTTGTTGTTTAAATTTATTGAGATTGTAATTTGTTTCGAAAATAAACAGGTGTAAAACATTTTAATAATACAAAGGTTGAAAGCCAAAGGTTTACATAACTGAGCAACATCTTGGTTCAAAGTTAGTATTTGAGAAATCAGCATTTTCCTTCAGCATGAACTCTGTTTAATACATCTATAAAACATCCCTAAAACAAAAAATTGCAGACGCGTGAAAAATGTAAAAAAAAAAAAGTCATTTCAAATTTACTACTTCCTAACAAAAATGAATTCATTTTCTTTTAATACTTTCTTGTGTTTTTAATTATTTTTAGATGAAAATAACAAAGTCAATATTGTTGTTTGAATTACTATGTAAAGGGGCTAAAGTAATTATTATTGTGAAATTTTTTTCTCTAAACATAATTAGCAATGAACTGATCGTAATGACACGGTTCCTAGAAGAACACTTACTGGTTGCGGTCAGTAAGCGAATGGCTGACCAATTTGATCAGCCTGCGTAGGGAGCGAGGATGCTCGGTATCGCTACTCGTTAAACTGTTCTACCGTAAAGTGCTCAACTTCGCGCGCTGGTCATCGCGCTACCAAAGCAGGGGAGCCACCCCCTCTGCAGAGGATCAAAATTGCGATGGCATGTCTTCGGATCATCATCAGGGATATTTTCCAGAGCATCGCTAATTGCTTATTGTAAACCTATAGTGCGAAGTAAATAAAGTTCCTACCTACTTAATAAAACTTAAATTAATATTACACGACTTATATTATTATAACCAGGGAACTGTCCTTGCATCAGAAAGGTTCTGGTTTCGAATCCCGGGCAAGGCATGGATGTTTCTTTCTCTCTATCTGTGTTCTATGTCCTTTCTCCTTTGTGTGTGAATATGACCCGCCCTATAAACGGGTTGTGGTAGTGTGACGTGGGCGACGCTGCTCCACCGCCGTGGCTTCGCCACAAGTGCCCACTGGGTAACGAAAAGAGAGTTAGCAGTTCTGGCACTTTCTGTGGCCAATGGACCATAGTTCCAAGTGTCCGCAATTAAAAAAAATATATTATTATGACGCGTTCTTAGGGCATTGATTGTGGCAAGTTCAAATAGTAAGTCCTTAAAATAGTATAAAGAATAGCAATTAAGAAGCTGTGTTTAAATGGTAAAGACGTACAGAATATTTGATTTAATTTGCAATTAAAAACACAGAAGGCATAGATAATTTTCGTATGGATTCCATGTATTAAGATGTAATCTTTTCTTATTTTCAGTCAAATGCGTGCATTTCAATAAATATTTTATTTTATTTTAAGGTATTAATTCTAAATTATCTAAATATGTTTTTTTCCATTTGAGATTAATGATGCATGTTTATGATGGATTAAAGTTGCAAGTTCTGTAAGTACAATAAAACTAAAACTAATGTCATAATAAAATAGTGTTAAACTAAATAATTTTTTAAATGATTTAGTCCATTGTGAGTATGGACATCATCATTTTATATTTCAAATAAAATTATTTTTTTCCGCGAATAAAACATTTTTCTAATGTACAAAACATTACTGAATAAAGCATTTTCTTAATGTATGTAATTCCTGAATATTTGAAGAGAAAATTATATCATATTTTATAAAAACTTCTAATCTTGGCTTAAAATGGTTTAATGGTTCGAATGTTATAGGTTTTACCAGACTACGTATTTGAAGGAACGATATTCAAGTGAGAAGCACGGTGAGTCAGAAATCATAGGTTTGAAGGACTACTGGAAGCGGGGAAAAAGATGAAAATGATTCAAAAGGGAAATTTTAAGCCTTAAGCTCAGGAAAAAAGATGGGTTTTTTTCTGCACTGTCTATTTCTATAATTTGAAGCTTATTTCGATCATTTAAAAATAAACTTACATATCAATTGTAAATTTAAATTTTACGATCCTTTACCCTCAATACCCAAGTGTTTCTGATTGGATATTAAATATATAGTTGTGCATATAAAACAGATTAAGAGAAGGTTTGTAAAAATGTGTATAGAGCGACTATAGCTGTTTGATAATTTTTTTACGTCCTCTATAAACGGAATAGAACTAAAAACTTTCCTAAGAAGTTATATAATAGCGCACTATTCGTATAAAAAATTCTAACATTCGTATAAAATAGACTAACATACTGCAATTAAAGTTTGAACATAATAACACCATTCATACAACGTTATATATAAAACGAGTCTTCCTGACCCTAGCGACTATAGAATACTTGAATAGAATTTCAATATTGCACTTTTGAATTACATCTCTCAATAGGTTTCGACGTACGTACTCTATAGTATGCATAAATTCTGAGTTTGCGGACTGGAGGAAGAGCTTTTGTCTCGTAAAGATGTTAAGAATCAAGTTTTAGTTAGCAATTTTTAAGTAGCGGTTCCTTAAACAAATAGTAGATGTGTGAATAATTTTAAAAATCACAGCGTAAAAATATAAAGTTATAAATATTATATCTATTAATAAATACAACGCTGAAATATTAAACTATTCAAAATACCAAGTTATACTTACATTCATCTCTGTCATTTTTGTGCATATAGCTGCTTGTAAAAAATCCCCACAGGTTTCCTAAAAATGTATAATTATCTTTAGAGAGAGAAAATATATTTCTTTAAAATATTGTAAATACAAATAAATCATTAATATAAAAATATCAGACAATATCACTTTCTAAATTTGAAAACATATTTATCCTCACTTAACGTTAATAAAATAACATAACGTTATTAACTTAACGTTAATAAAACATGTCTTTGTATGGAAAACCTAAAACTTACCGGAAGAACATAATGCGGTTTAACTAATTAACTAACCTGTCAAGAATGAATGCATAAGTTCAAAATGAAGATAAAACAAACGAAAATTACAGGCAAATGAATAAATGAAATTAAACCAATTAAAGATTTTGTTTTCTCCCTTAAGAATTATGATGTAAATAAGCTCTACGATCTTATTATTAACTTTTCTTTCATTAATTTACACTTCAAAATTCTTTGTATCGATCTTATAAAAGACAAAATGAGTAAAATTTCGCCAAATAAAAAGAAAAATTTAGATAATTTATATTTCCTTATTAACTTTCAAAATCCTATTTTCGATAAGATCAAATTTTCATAATATTTATGAAAATTTTGAAACTTTATTTCCATTAAAAGATTTTAACATAATTAAGAGCTTTAAATATAATAAATTTCTTGGTAGAACTATATTTAATTATAATGATATAAGCAAAAATTTAGGGAGGATTAACATATCCGATTAGGAATGTCACTGTGAGGAAGAGAAATATTTTGATTTTGTTGATAAACATCATAAACATATTATTACTGGTAATTTAAATATTATAGAAAACTTAGAACTTAGGAATTTAATGATAAAAGGCTCAAAATTTAGACCCATTTACCATATATCAATCAAAAAAATTCTAAAATACTTTTTTTATGATCTCAATAGTTTTTTGCTTAAAGATATCAAATAGATTCTCTTTACCTTTAGGTATGCTAACAGAATGGAAATGGGGTGTTTGTTATTACTTTAAAAACATTTTTTTCAATAATAAGGATAATTTAAATAACAGCAACAATTCAAATTTTTTTTTAATATTATTCAATCAATTAAGCAACTTCAAAATTTTTTTTTAATTACTCCCATAGATAAAGCTAACAATAATTCTGCAATCTTCTGTAAAAAATTCTATATTGAATTTTTAAATACGGAGTTAAAAAATAGTAAAACTTTTAAGCTTAGTAATTTAAAAATTAATATTGTCATTAAAAAAATTTTAGCTTTATATAAGAGATTAAGAATTAAAATTAGCAATATACAATTTTCTTACTTAATTATTAGTCCTAAATTTCATAAATCTCCTGTAAAATTCAAAACTATCACATGTGGATTTAATACTTATCTAACTAAACCTGGCACCATTTTCTCTAATTACTTAAATGAAATTATTAACAATATTTCTAAAGAAGGTTTCTCTTGGATTATCACTAATAATCAACCGATTTTAGAATTATTAAACATAATAAAATTAATTCTATTGCAACTTTTGATTTCCAGGATCTTTTTAATAGCATTCCCCTTTCTAAGCTAAAAGATGTCCTTTTGAATTATTACTATAATTTCAAAAATATCCTTTGTTGCGATTTTGATTACTGTGAATCCGTGGCTAAAATTATATACTAAAAAAATTTCTTTATTAATTTATACAATTTTTTCATGTGCAAATCCATTTCCGACAAAACCGTGGTTAAAATTATTTACTAAAAAATTTTCTTTGTTAATTTATGTAATTTTTTCATGTGCAAATCCATTTCGGGCAAATCCGTGACTAAAATACAGAGAGAGCAATATTTACCCCGATGAATTAATCTTGCTTCGTAATCATGATGATAATATCAATTTCAATTTTTTGGATTTGGGTATTATAAAAGAAGAAAATATCCGCATTGGTGATTTATACGATAAAAAAAAAAATGATTTTAATTTTAATATAAAAAAACTTATTACTTGGAATTCTAATGTTTCTAGGAGCATTTATTTAAATACCACTTTTAATGAAATGAATAGAATTAAAAGAATATGTAGTAATATTTATTTATTCAAAAAACAAATCGATAAGCTCTTTCAAAATTTGATAAAAAACAATGGATACACAACTAAAATAATAAAATTCTATATAAAATCATTGCGTTAATCGTATATTATTGTAGATATATTTACTAAAAATTTTCTTTGTTAATTTATATAGTTTTCCCATGTGCAAATCAATTTTTGGTTAAATCCGTGGGCAAAATTATTTACTAAAAATTTCTTTGTTAATTTGTATAATTGTTCCATGTGCAAATCCATTTCAGGCAAATCTGTGCTCAAAATTATCTACTAAAAAATTCCTTTACTAAAAAATTCCTTCGTTAATTTATTTAATTTTTCCATGTGCAAATCCATTTCGGGCTAAACTGTGGCTAAAATTATTTACTAAAAAACTTTCTTTGTTAATTTATGTAATTTTTCCATGTGCAAATCCATTTCGCGCAAATCCGTGACTAAAATACAGAGAGAGAAATTTTAGACTTTTGCTTTGCTCTCTAGATAGAAAAGGATTTGCTTTTATGAATTCTGAAGCTGGTATCCCCTGAGGACGTCAGTTTTGGTAGTCATAATTTTCCATTTTTTCATATTTTCATTGTCTCTTTTAAATAGAGGGATTTTGTTTTATAGTGCGTTCTTACTGCAATACTGAAGTGAGTTTGATTAGTTAGTTACCAAGAATGAGTCCGAAAATCTATGTGCGCAAGGTAATATTATACTGGATAATTCAAAGAAATTGACAGTTAATAATTTTAGTAAATTAACTTTTATTTACGAAAAAAATAAAATAATATAGAAAAGAGAAAGAAACATGAATTGCCTGTTTTGCACATAATTACAGCCATGGATTTGTCCGAAATGAATTTGCACATGGTAAAAATTATGTAATCTAACAAAGAACTTTCTTAGTAAATTTATTTTCAATTATATACTATTAACTCAATGATTTAATATAGAATTTAATTACTTTAAATTTATTATTTACAATAAAACTTCCTAGTTAATTTATTTAATTTTGATCCAATATAGTTTTGATCAAAAATAATATATATGATCCAATTACCAGCCTTTCATTAAGAATTATTACATTTTTAAACAGAGCTACAATAAGGTTGTTTTCCTAACTCTCTTTATATAACTGTGAGAACTTTCTTAGAGGGTTTGGTAATAGGTATTTTAATGAATTGTCCAGCTTGTTTGGATTTATTATTCTCCCCTCTTCCAAATATATTTCAAAATTGTAAAATAAATCCTTCAAATAGCTATAACTTAAAAGATGCTTCTGTAACAGAAAAACAAAAGCTGTCTTGTATTTATTTTCCAATAAATTTAAGTGCATTATTTATGTAAAATACAATCTTTTTTGCAAGAATTTTTGTTTATTTAATGATAATTCAGAAATAAAGTGTAAGAGCTTAAAAAGCAAGAGCTTCAACAATTTATGTAAGAAAAAATTCCTTTCTTTAACAGACATAAATCAGGGAAAGAAAATAAATTGCATCTCTATTTTTAATAAATATTTCAATTGATGTAGATCCTTTTACTACGTTGGTTACATATCCAATAAAATTTGTTACATAAGATGAATAGCTTGAAATCTATCGGCCATGTATAGTCTATGATTTCATAAAAACAAAATATCAAATGCCCTAATTTTGATTTTGTACGTATTTCTTTCTTTTTTCGCGCTTAATATAGACCCTCTCAAAATAGTATTTAAACATACAAAATTAGTTATTGCAAATACTTACTGAGTACTCATCTACAAAGATGTGCAGAAATTCGACAAAATGTCCTTTCTTAAAAAGAGAAAAATACTTTAGGTAAATTTTTGAAGAATAATATTATTTTCACAAATGTATTCAACGATTAACATTTATAATATGTTCAAGATAAATATTCGAAATATCTAATGTGAGATCTATAATAATTGCACAGTATAAAATGAATATTACTAAGAAAGTGAAGTGAATAGATATACTTGATAAGAAAAAAACTTCATTTTGGATAGTAAAAGTCAACATGTTTTGAGCGCTCTAAAACTTGTCTTCGTATATATATATATATATATATATATATATATATATATATATATATATATATATATATATATATATATATATATATATATATATATATATATATATATATATATATATATATATATATATATATATATATATATATATATATATATATATATATATATATATATATATATATATATATATATATATATATATATATATATACATAAGCTGCAAGTATAAAGAACTAAAGAACTCATAAAATATGATAAAAATAAAGAGAAAAGATGGATGTAATAATGTAATAGAAATAATGAGAAGAAACTTAGAAAAATTATGAAATTAAAATATTTTTAAGAATATTTAAAAAAATTAAAAGCCGGAAAGCAAAATAATGAAAAGATCTAGGATCTAATTTTTCATCTCTCTTAGCTAACTTGTTTTTACACTATTATGACATAAAAATTATATTCTTAATATTAAATTTGTTTTTATATTTAGTGAGGATTTAATTATCTATAATTTTTAAGTAATTTTGTTAAATAGTATTTATTTCGAGGAATTAATTTTCTTTCGTAATCATGATGATAATATTAATTTTAATTTTTAGGTCTTAAAAGTAAAAATAAATCTGCATTGTTGATTTATACGATAAGAAAATAATTTTAATTTTTTTATATAAATAATTTAATTACTTGGAACTCTAATGTTTCTAAAAACATTTATTCAAATAACATTTTCAATCAAATGAATTGAATTAAAAAAATCTGTAGAATTGTTCATTAATCCAAAAAACAAAGAAAAATTCTTTCAAAATTTGACAAAAAATCAATGGATGCCTAACTAATGTAATTAAGTTCTGTATACAATTATTGAGGTAATTGTATGCTATTATTAATAAATTTACTAAAAGCGTTTTGTTATTTAAATTTATATTTTTTTTTTGTATCTAAATTTATTTTTTTATTGAAATCTGTGCAAACTGGGCAAATAATTGTTTTTAAAAAAAATTTTAATTTCCAAAATTATTAACATTGTATAATTAAATATCAATCTCAATAATTATAAATTTTAAATTATCCAGTATAATATTATTACCTTGCGCCCATCCATTTTCGGGCCAATCCAAAGTAACTAACTAATAAAACCCGCATCAAACAGCAGCAGGAACACTCCATAAAAGAACCCTCTATTAATGCTTCTTACTTCTATTTACGCTTCTAATTTCATATTTTTTTAATCTGGCAAACTTATTAGGAAAATATTTTAAATCATTTTTGAACGATTATAGAATGTGTAAGTTCATCTGAAATCGCTACTTGATTAAAAGATTACATTTTATATTTTATTCAGTATTGTTCTACATTTCATTTTTTTTTTTTGCTTAATATTTTTTATTTCGTAGATTTTTTACTTAATATGTTCTATTTTCGTTTCAATTTTACTGTGTCCTCTGCACACAACTGTTTTGATATATTTTTCTTTGGATATATTAATAAAATGCTAGAAAGCACTCTCTTTTGAGGATCGTGTGAGCTGATGAGATAGATAGATAAATATTCAGGTCTAAAAATTAAATAAAAAAATATTTAGAGAAGCAATCATTCAAATTTAAGCCAAATTTTGATTAAATCTTACGAATCACTTATTTTAGAAGCACTTATTTTAGATGGAAGGCGAATGGAATCACTTAAACTGGATTTAAATCTTACAGCGTTTCTGTATTTTTCAACTATCTTTCGTTTAAAATCCATGATGAAAATGAAAAGAACAGTTTTAAGTATTCATTTCTAAAGAAACAAGTTTACTATTTATATTACTTTTAAATAAATAAAATAACAAATCTGTTTGATACAAATGCACTGGATTTTTTTTTTAAAATTTCCAACTATATTTCATTTCAGATTGAAATAGCTAATTAACTCTAAAATTACTATCCACTTGGATTTCTTAGGAAAATGTTGAACTTTCAATAAATTTCCTATGTTCTTTTCAGTCAATTTGATGGAAGAAGTTATTTCAAAACTTGTTTTGGGGCTGAAAGATTTTGTATACATACGTATCAATTCAAATCAAATGATGTTTACATGTATTTTGACTAATCTTCTTTCAAAATAGCATTTTGGGCGACGTGCTGCAGCAATTGCCGCTCAACTTTGTTGAAGAAAGTATATCAAAGTCTGGGTATATTAGACGGTTCGGTATATCAGATTTTTATTGTGAATATGTACAGGTATAAATGGATTTTAAGTTTAAAAAGTACTGGCACTCTGAGTCATTGTAATTTTTACCTTAATTTGATTCGGAATTTTTTTTATTAAGTTTCCTAAATTGACATAGGGCTGAATATTTTTCAAATTGTTACGTTTTCATTATAATGAAAATATTAGATATGTTAGATAAATGAGTGCTAAGAAAGAAGTGCATGATAGCGAAACAGAAATGTGATATGAAATTTAACTCTGAAAGAAAACTCTAGACGTTATGTTTATGATGTTATCAAAACTTTCAACAAACTCCTGGAACTAATGCAAAGCCAATAGTAATCGTTGTATTACCGACACTGTTAAATATTCCTGATCAAATGACGGTAAGAAGTACCGTCACTGAGACTGCCGGTACTTTTTACCGTAAAATCTATTTTTATCGAACGATATAGATAAAAATGGCTTTCACTAAAATGGATTTTACCAATAATACTCTAATACTACCAGTTCTTTTTACCGTAAATTTATCAGGTATTTTTTACAGTGTAAGTGTTTTGGTTATAATAAAATTTAAGAATTGTTGTAAATATGACACTTTTTTAACATACCTGCTGTTCATCGTCCCAGGCACAGTAATCATTATATGCCACTACTATGTCTGACCAATCTGTTTTGGCGTAATCATTCATAAGCAGGATAAACTTTTCCATTTTCTTTAAAAAAAAATGGTTAAAATAAAAATTATCAGTTAATAGTAGAAGGAACCGCAAGAAAAAAGATAATCGCTTTTAATAATTTACATGTTAGTAGATTTTTGCATTCTCAAAACCACTAGTAACTTTGATATAGATTATATTAAGACTGTTTCATTGTTAATCGATTAGTGGTAATTAAATTACGAAATTAGGCAAAAGAATTATTTTTATTGATATACATTATTTTCTTTTTCAATGTATTTAGATCTGGAAAATATGGTACCATAGTTTGGTTTGTAAAGTGCATATAAATGTTGTGAACACTACTTGTTAATTTGACGTTTTACGTAATTTTACGTTTCTCCTTGTCTGGGGAACTTAAGCTAATTAAAATATATTTGTTCACAATTACAAGAATCCTTCTCCAAATGAAATAACTTATACTTTTTACCCCTTAAAAACAACTTTTATAAATTTTTTATTGTTTTATTATTTTCCATTAGAATAGCGAAAAAAATTTTAATACTCAGATTTACAAATTGTAATCTGAGTATTAAAACTTTTTGCTGTATTCTGAGTATTAAAATTGTAATTGTTTTTTTACAAATTGTAAAATTAAAACAAATTCTAATTCTAATTTAATATACGTAATTTTAAATCGCAAAAAGCAAAGTTTTGGTCAAAGTTTCAACGAAATTTTTCACGTAGGTTTTGAGTTATAAAATTAAAAAAAAAAGAATTATTAGATTTACATTTCTAAACAAATCACCGATTTAGTTCTAATTTTGAAATTTGTCTCCTAAAATTGCCAAATTTCGAAATATTTACATGCCTTGCAGTTCTGATTTTCTTTGACAAATTTTATCTTTATACAAAAATACATATTACAACGTTAAAAATTATTTATTAGTTTAAATGTGTTAGAGATGCAGCAAAGTATGAAAGAGTTTTAACCATTGTCTTTACTAAAATATGGTGACCTTCTTTGTCAGATTGGAACTCTTCAAATCATTATAGTAAATAAAATTTTGTTGCTCATATGGGTCACTGAGTCTGTAGCATTTTGTTTGTCAGAAAATGGTGCTACCTGAGTATGAGCTATGAAATAAAACTTTGTAGTTGTAAAATATAATGTTTGCATTGATATGAGTCACAATTTGTTAAAAACGTCAACAAGTTTGAATTTAAAAAGGGAACCTCAAAATATTAAGATTCAAGAGATAAAAAGTTATCTTATCTATTTCTCTAAATTTGTTTTTATAATCAGACAAATTTAAAAAAATTAATCTTACCTCATCTGGTATCAGATTTATACATGCATTAAATTCATCAAGTGCGGCCTTATCTGCAATTAAATTGTCTTCAGTTAAGGAAAAAATATCAAACAACTTTCAACAAATAAACAACTTTCTGATATTCAATATTATATAGAGTTAAAAAAAAGACTTACAAAAGATTAAGATATTCGTTGCTAAAAGTGATATTTAAATAAGAGTTTGTTTCTTAGGTTAGGCTTATTAGAAACAAATTCAGGTGATAACTAAAGTTTAGCTAAAGTTCAAGTGACTTAGCTAAACTTTTGGCAGTTACAGAATTTCATTAGCTAAATTATTATTTTTTTCAATATGTAACCGAGGAAATTTAACTCAAATCAGAGTGATCAGAATTTAACTAGAATCAGAAAGAAAAATCTTTCGAGGATGGTTGGTGAGTAAATAGAATATCACTTTTATTTCCGTTCGAAGTGGACACGAGTAAATTTAAAAAAGTCCACATAGTGTAAATGTAGTTCGTTAAATTTTTAAATTCAGTAATATTACTTTCCTTCTTTTTAGGAAAAAGGAGTATAAATAACATTAATGTTAACGCTAAAAAAATCCTTAGTTTTTAATCTTAATTTTTTCCAAAAGAGTTCAAACAAAAATAATTTGTATTTTTCAATTTAATAATTTTTCATTTCCTATGAATATAATAAAAAAAAATCTATCTACATCATAATTACATGCGACCCAATTTGTTTTTGCGAAGCTCTTTTTATACACCTGCAAACATAATATATGCAGGAAATTCGAAGTCCTGCTGTTCGACCTAAAAAATGTCAGATTTAATTAAGATATCCATTGTTTAGTTGTGTACAAAATATCATTCTTTAAAAGTCATATATGTAAAAAAAAAAAAAATTATCAATCACTTTTTTTTCTAGAAAAAGCAGAATCACCCTATCTTACACTTCTAGTGAGGTAGAGATAAGGTGCATGAGAGGTAACGTCTAGAGATAACTCTTTGAGAAATTTAGGTATACTAGAATTTCAGTGAAACTGTAGCATACATCTATTTTTTTTACGACAATTTAAAAATATTATGAATGTAATTTAATGTTATGTAGTTATCTTCTTCCGCTGATCTGAATCTTTCGTGTGTCAAGGGAACATACACATCAAGGGGGGGGGATATTAAGCTAAACCCCAGTCTTACGCTGACCGCAGAGGTTATCGAAACGAAAAATAATAATTAATAGGCTAAATCCTAATTGTTTGATCAGGTATGAATCTTTAGTAAATGTATAATAAGCTGAAATAATAATAGTTTTTCTTAGTGTAATAAAAACATTAAATAAAAATACTTTAAAAAAAAGTAGAACATTAGAGATTTAGCATAACAAAACAAACTTATCTACGCAGAAGCCATAAATTTAGCAATAACGTTACGCCGATATTGTAGTTCTTTTTCTTGTCTAGTAAAATGCAATTTAGAGTTTGCCGCATGAAAATATAACTAATTTCTAACAGATCTGGAGTCATTCTACTATCCTGTCATACCTCTCCTCTAACTCAAAATCGTAGCAATTTTTCCATTTTTCACTGCAAGTACTGATTGTCTCTCAAATGTTTATGATAACTGTTGCCTAGATAAATTTAATATGAATCAACTGGCTAATCTTCATATTTAAAAAGCATTTGACTTTTAAATCTGAAGTTTTTTATTTAAAAAAAAATTTTTTTTTTAATGTTTTCTTCCACTTTTTATAGAATGTACTGATAGTCTCTCCTGGTAACTGTTACTCAACTTTTTGTTTATTTGTGTGCATTAAAAAATCTGAACTGAAAATAAACAAGTTATACTTAAGTTATCTTTCCGATATTGAGTTATACTTAGTTATCTTAAAATTATTTTATTTTTAAAGCAGCATTTAAATGTGGGAATGCGAAAGTGCATTAAGATATACCTGACAATAATATGCCGGAAATAAATGAAAGCTATGAACTATCTTAGGCTCAAAACATATCATTCATAAGATAATGAAGTATTTAAAGCAAATATAACACTTATAATGACACGGAAAGCATAACAATTTTGTACTGATACAAAAAGGAAGAAAATTTTTTATATCAAATATGATATTGCTTTATAGGACTTTAATTTAATATTGCACAACATGTTCTAAAAAGTTCGTGAAACAAACTAAAAGACACTTCGCTTGAAATGTGATTTTTTTTTGTTGATAAATAAGCAATAACGATTAAAAATAATTTTTTTTTAACATTTAATTACATCCAATTTGAGTCCGCTCACTTGAGAAGACATGGCATTAAAGGGACAGAAATGTGTAACCGAATGTAATCCTACTGTATTTTTATAATTAAGTTAGGAAATTTCTGAAAGAATTGAGAAACATTTGACTTGCTAAAAATTATAAAGTTGAACGAAATTTTATGAGATTTATAAATGTACTTTTTAATGAAAAGTTGCTTAGGAAAATAGTACTTATTTTCTTAAAATACCTTATACTGAAAAACTGCAATAATTACAGTTGTTAATTAAATACAGTTATAATAAGAGGTACAATAATTATTGAGTTTAAGATTTAAACACAAAATGATTCTCACCCTCTGCTTTACATTTAATCCACTTTTGACAAGGTTCGAAATGATCTCCCGTACCTACGTTGCTTGAGCTTGAAGGCATTTTAAAACCATTTACTGTAGTCAAAAGAATAATAGTTATTATTAAATTATTTAGCATCTTAACTACAATGATTATTTAGTACCTTATTTTAATATCTATACTCAGCTATCAAAACTCAAGTCCACTGAATCAGCTTTAAATATGTAAAAATTAGCTGTTTAAACAATAAAACGTGATCAGAATACAATGTGGATTGATTGAGTAGGTATGGTTTTGTTAAAAACAATAGAGAATTCATTTGATGCGGAGCTCTATTTCCCTATTCTTTGTTTTGAACTTTGGATTATAAAGAAAAATCTGAAAAGGGATCAATTTTACTTGTTTGATTAAAATAAAATGTATTATAATTTATTTTGATATTAGAAGTTTTTTTTTACAGATAAAGAAATATTTTTCAATTTATTTCATTTTTTACAATTCATTATAATACACACATTAATTTTCAAGCTTTTTTTTTACGGAAGCATCCTTGTTCTTTGTACATGCATTGTTAAATATTTTTTCTATTGTGGTTATTATCCTGTTTACCTCTTTTTCTGTTTCAAAAACGAATAGTTTGTTACGCTCGTGTTACGTTTTTTTTCGTATTGAAAAAAATAATTATGGAAGGAAAAGAAAATTACAACTTTATGAAACATGATTAAAAATTTTTGTGTGTTCGCTCGTTTTTATTAGTTTATGAAAATAAAATTAGTTAAGTTGACTTAAATGGCAAGAACAAGTAGAAAAAAATTTGTCATAGTCCATTTATAAAATTAATAAATTTTCCTATAAGTTTTCATAATATTTTACAGCGATTAAACAGCAGTTTAAATATTTCATGAAGTGGCAATACATATTGTAGTATACATACCAAAGTCAAACTTTTTGATGGTTTTCGATTGATAAACCAACATAATCTCGATGGTAACCAATATAAGTGACCATCACCCCAATGTAGGAATTCGGGCTGATTTATGATGGTCGAACATAAGAATAGCAACTTGTTTAGATGGTTTGTTTAAGGTGAACCATTAGATATTTCCATCAAAGTTTCTTAGAAACCAAATCTGTGAACGATCATGAGCACCATCACCCCAATGTAGAAATTTGGTCTGATTTATGATGGGCCAACATAAAAAAATCAGATTGTTTTGATTGTATATTCCTGCTAAATCAACAAGAATTTCTATTAAGCCCTCATGAAAATGCATTATTGTACGATTATGGATCATTATGAATTCCCATAGTATATTAGTAATTAAATGTTGTAATGATCATGAACAGCCGTCATTCCAATGTAGGACTTCAGACAGATTTATGATGGTCCAAATTCCTGAGAACCAACAAGAATTCCCATCATGGAAATGTATAGTTGGAACCATCATGGACTATTACAGATCAACATGGATTGTTGGCTCATGAGAATCAAACTTCTCTTGGTGGTCAACCATCATAGTATTAAAGACGCTTTTTCTATAATGGAAAGATGGAAGATTGCTGACATATCAAATACCATGACCTCATAATAGAAAATGTTAGATGGTTGTGACCATCAAATGATGTTGGACCATCATGAGTAACTAAAACCAACATAAAACATCAAAATTTTTTGATGGGAAGGTCAAAAATTTTGACTTTGGAACTACTCTCTGCCAAAAATTTTCATTGGACATAAGAACAAAATATGATAGCAATTTATTTACAGCGATAAGGGTGCAATGAATCACAAAAGACATTTTTTGGTGTAGTAAACACCACAATTGTAGTATTACGTCTTTTTTTAGTGTAAAGTAAGTGCCTCATTTTTTGCGTTTTGTAACACCAAAACCTATGACAAAAGATATGGCAATACAATATAATTGATGTGAAGATCAGTAAAGTTGTTTTTACCAAGCAATTTAAAGCAAGAACTATCACTTTAGAATGCACACTCAACGATTCATAGAATAAAATTAGTTTGTTAATCTGCCCAACACACTTTACGCAGACTTCATTAAAGGTATCGAGTCAGGCTTAATAGAATGGAAGTGGAAAGAGATTCAGATGCTATGCAAAATTCATCCTGGCCCGTGTGATTGCAATCCCCTTCATAATAGCAGGAGAGGAATACCTGATTAAGGTATGTTAATCAAGGATTGATTAAGGTGAGTTAATGTAAGATTGTTATGATTGACGAGCCAATGATCGCTCACAATGATCACACTGCCAGTACTGGAATTGCAATTTGGCGTACATCTCGCAATATACCTTTTTTCTTTTATATGGATTGACTGAGCATGCTCAAGAATTCAAACACTGCGAATTGGCAGGAAAATAAATCATCATGATAAGGGAGATATATCGTTGATACCGTTACGAGTGATATCGTTATGATAAGTAGATATCGTTGTTTATAGACACCTCTTCAACGAACTTAGAAAATCTAAGCTATTTTTTTTACAAGAATATTCATTCCAAGCTTATTTATTCATTCCATTCTTTCTGACATTTTTTGCACAGTTATTAGTAAAATGTTTTTATACTAAACCTTTACAATAAGAGAAAGAGCGTACATAGCTCTTCCTTTCGTCATATGTTTCATTGGTGATAAATCTACTATAACTATATATTTCACTGTATATATATATATATATATATATATATATATATATATATATATATATATATATATATATATATATATATATATATATATATATATATATATATATATATATATATATATATATATATATATATACATATATATATACATATATATATATACATATATATATATATATATATATATATATATATATATATATATATATACATATATATATATATAGTGATAAATCTACTATAATTATATTACTATTGATCTATTTTTTTGATCAGAATATTATTATATATAATTTATTTTGATATAAATGTTTATATACTTTGAAATTTTCACAATTTTTTTCATGATATTTTACTATGATGAAACAGCTGTTAAAATTTTTCTTACAACGTCAATACATCTATATTCTCTTACACCTCCAAACAATTTCATTGTATACTAACACCAAAACTTTATTGCAATTATTAATTAACATTGTATATAAACACCAATTTATTTACACCAAAAATTGGTATTAAAGACAAGAAAAGTTCTCGGTACACTACAAATGTTCGACTACCCTTTATTTTGGTGAAAAGTAGTCGCCTTTATTGATTGTACTTACATTATGCTACAATATTAAAATGATTCGAATTAGGCTTGATAGAATAGAAGTGGATAGAAATTAAGATTCTATGTAAAATTCATTCTGTAACCTACGGTTGCGAAACTCCTTTGTAATAGCTGGAGAGGAACACCTGGCTAGGGTATAGGGGCTAATGTAAGATTGTTTCGATTGCAAGCCAATAATTATTTATAAATTATGCCAATACTATAATTGCAACTTGACAGCACATTACGTAAAAATATACCCTTTTCTTATATGGATTGACTGCGCATGCCCAAGAACTCAAAATTGCAGGAAAAAAAACTTAGATCTTACTTTTAGTTAGTGATATCAATTTAAAAAGTAGATATTGATGCTTATAGATACTCATTCAACAAACTAACGAATTCCAAACTTTTTTTTTTTTCAAAAATATTCATTCCAAGCATATACATTCATTTCTTTCTTTTCAATAACTTTTACACAGTTATAAGTTAAATCTTTTATAACTAAACCTTTTCTAAAAAAAAGGAAGAGACTCGATAGATCTTCCTTTCTCTAGATGTTTTATTGTTGACAAACAATTGGCATGATAGCGGTGATAAATAGTTTCAAAGTCAGTTGAATTTCAATTATTTCGAAATGTTATGTTTTATGTTTTACTGCTGATAAACAATTGGTATGATAGTGATGATCAATAGTCTCAAAGTCAGCTGAATTTCAATTATTTCGAGATTTAAAATCTTATATTCAAAATTCAAGAAATATATAAGTAAAAAATCTTGTTGTACAAGGGGCACTGGTTTTAATTTTTAACTCATACATGTTTGCATATTCAGATTTTAGGCATTTTGGGGCATTTTTTAAAATTTTACAGAAAAAAGCATCAAGGGGAATTTTTTTATCCAGAAATAATTTTATGTTTAGAGCTACATATGACAACATTGTAAATTTTACAAAAAGTGCTTTTATAAAGTGCTATAATATGTTTGCGTATTTGTTTCTATATCCCACATATTTACTTCAGTACACAAACTATAATCTTAGTAAGCTTTAAGTTAGTATTGGATTTCCCCCATAACTTAGTCTGCCTCTTTTATCTGTCAAACTAAAAAAAAGAACAATTTGTTACGAAACTGTTTTGATGGCAACACACTTCGAAATAATGAGAGATAATTTTTTTTTCAATATTGCATGTGAATAATTTAACGTAGAGGAATGAAATATATTATAAAATGGTCGAAAATTATTAGCTATCAGTAAGAAAAAGCGAAGAGCGAATGGATTTTAAAAATGTATGTAGAAATGGATTATAGCGATAGATTATTGTATCTTCAATATTGCCAGTGAACTAACTACTCGACCGATCGCTAACAAACCAACCACTTAATAATTTCAAATTGCATAAAAAAGCATTATAGAAAGAGGGTGTTTCCTTTCTTACCGGAGTGCATTCAACAAAGTGGACAGATTTTTCACTTTTATGTGAAAAGAAATAATAAATATTTTAAACCAAAGTAAGATTATTAAGTAAGATTTTATTTTATAACAGAGCTGACCCTAGTTGTGAGTTTACGACTATCAAAGTTCAGCCTAATTAAATAAAAATAATTATTTATTTGATAATTTTGTAATACGGTCAAAATGACCGCAATGGAGATTTTAAGGTTTTATTATATAATTTTTAATTAAAGGTTTTATTAAATAACTAATGTAATCAAGGGTTTATAATATAATTAAATATTTTTAATATAATTAAAGGTTTTAATATAATTAATGGTTTATAATATTATTAATGGTTAAATAAAGGTATGGAACTAATATAATTAAAGGTTTTATTTCGGTCCTTCAAGTGATTTACCAAAAATATTTTTAGACAATGCTTGCTTTAAAAATGAACTTTTTTTTACGATTTTATTTGCATACTCTGAATAAAAAATGCTAAAAGATTTATCTAATTTTTAAACTCGAAATCAGCACGCGGTAGTATAGTTTTCAAAATCAAAATTTACACGTAGTTTTAAACATTATGAAAGATATATTCCTCGTGTTTCGCCAATGTGATTTAATATACTTTCGCGATTCCAGTTTGGAATTGTGATAAATTTTCGAATTTACATTCTAAAGAACCATTTAGTTAAGAAAACTAAAAGTGAAAATGCATAGAAAAAATAAAGGGAAAGTTAAAATTGTTTAGCTTCAATAGAAAAAAAAAAAGCATTATACTATGAAAAAAAAAATATTTTGCCGAGAAAAATAAGAATTTAAAAACTATCATAAATACTCTTTTTTATATCAAAATAAATCATTTTACAATATTTAAAAAAAAATCAAATCTCGTGTTTAACGAGAGAATGCTTTAAGTCAATTTGCTAAAAACCATCTTTTGAAATGAAGCCTCATAAATATATGCATAATAATAAACATATTTTCCTATCATTATCTCCTGGTTGAAAAATAAAGAGAAAAAATAACTTTTGTTATAAATTCCATAAAGTATTAATAAACATTCTCAAGTATTGTCTCGATTTATCACGCTGTTTCTAACAATGATAGCAGCTATTTAAACAGTGCTCTGTGTTTTTATTAAAAATGATTGAATACAATTCAAAAGAAGAAATATTATTATTTTTCCATTAAAAATTATTTTTAGGAGCATATTTTCCTTCCGTTTTATTTCGTAGTACTCCACTTATTTAAAAAAGAACATTATATTATAAAATGACATTGTAAATTATTCCTCTTATGTATTTCGTATTTATTAGAGTCCCTGTTATCTAACTTCATATTTAAATTTAACGACTGCCAAATGTGCCAAAATTTGCCTAAAACAAACCGAAACAAACGTTTTTCCATAGACTTGACATGGAATGATCGACGAGGTTTTTTTATCTGCATTTATTTCAAGAAAAATATTATTTTTCTTTGCTTTTAAAATTAATCTTATCCGTTCAAAGTATCTACACGGAGAAAAAGTTTCTGGTAAAATTACAGCAATGAATGCTTAGAACATTTCTGATGAGAAATAGTAATTCTGCAGTAAAAATTACAAAACCGAAACAAAAATTATGCCATAGAAATGGTTTTTATGCCAAGCTTTAATGCAATATGATAACATTACCAAAATTTTCCACATAAACTAAACGTTTTTGCATATTAGAAAACCATATTTCAGTGTTAATTTTAGAAAAATTATTAACAAAGAGCTTCAATAAAATTTTTTACTGTTCCCATACAACTAGAAACACGGTAAATTGTAACTTGGTCCGGTAATTTTGATTAAACTCTTTTTTCTCAGTGAAGACAATTATATATATACAATATATATACAATTAAAATATAATTTATTTTGCAAAATAATAAGATATAAAAATTTTGATTGTCGTCACTTTTTGTAAAGTTATTTACCCAAGGCAAAATTCTTGATGGGACCATCAAGATATTTTGATGGTATATCTAGGTTTCTTTATGGCCCATTACTATTTAGTGGTAAATATCATCCAACGGTAAAGTCAAGTGGTAAATATCATCCATTTGATGGGCCAACAACAAACTTCCATCATTTCATATTTTAAGATGATATTTTACTATATGATAGTCTACCAACATGTTAAAACCTTTGACCAACAAATTCCCTAATCTCATCCAGACCGTCGCCAATAGCCCATTGTGTAGCTCTAGTGCGACGTAAATGAACTACAACAACAACAACAACAAATACAAACTAATAGCACTGAAACAGAGGGTGATTTATTCAATAAAAAAACATTTAATTTGTTTCATTAAATTTGGTAATTATCTAAAGGTTCAAGTTTAACTTAATTAAATTTCTTAGTTAATGCCTCTAATTAAACAAATTTATGCTCACGCAGCTTTTTCAAATGCTTAGAATACTAAATCTAAGCGAATATAAAAATTAACGAAACTTTGAGTTTCGTACCATTTGAAGCATTTCCTCCAAAATTTGTAAAAACAGTCGCATACTTATTTAAGTTTATAATGCACACATTGTTCAAATTTGTTAGATGGGTGCCAATGACAAGAAAGGAAATGTTTATATAAGTGAAACTTAAATTTAAAGCCTAAATCAAGGTAGCATACAGTTTTAGGAGAGAGAAAAATATAAAACAATTACTTTGGGGATCTGTTGACCGAAAATTTTAATCCGAGGTTGACATTCCTTTATATTACTGCATATTTAGTATTTCATCTTGATTTTTGTTTATTGTTGAACTTGATGACCACGATAACTATGATGAACATGATAACCATGACTTTTGTTATTGAACCTCTTTCTAAAAGAGATTTTTTTTTCTTAAAATGAACTTATCAGTTTTTTTTATTTATTACAAAGCAGTCTGTATGAATTTTAATTGCATTATATTTTAATATTTGTGGCTTTTTCTATTTTTTAACACGTTGAGCGCCACGCTAATTTTACATGTCTTGCCCGTCAGGCCACAACGCTAAATAACTACAAACTAAATTTGCAAATATTAGACAGATTTAAAAGGTTTAGCATGACATGTCTGAAAAAAGTGGTGAATTATATAAGCCAACGAATTGTTTAGAAATAGTGGTGGATAAAAACCTGGTAAATTGAATTTATTAAACCAAGAATCACAATAATTAAGTAAATTTTGAATAAATTTTCTGCAATTCCATAAATGAGTGTAAGTTTTATAGTTCTATATCATGTTGTACGCTGTCAGCCAGCTGTTTTTCGCGGCCTATGTGAAAGGTCAGTGTTAGCAAGCGGTGGCAGACGCAGCCTAAATGTAATTTCAGTGTCAGCTACCGGTGGTTGACGCAGCCTAAATGTAATTTCAGTGTCAGCTACCGGTGGTTGACGCAGCCTAAACGTAATTTCAGTATCAGCTACCGGTGGTTGACGCAGCCTAAATGTAATTTCAGTGTCAACTGCCGGTGGTTGACGCAGCCTAAATGTAATTTCAGTGTCAGCTACCGGTGGTTGACGCAGCCTAAACGTAATTTCAGTATCAGCTACCGGTGGTTGACGCAGCCTAAATGTAATTTCAGTGTCAACTGCCGGTGGTTGACGCAGCCTAAATGTAATTTCAGTGTCAGCTACCGGTGGTTGACGCAGCCTAAATGTAATTTCAGTGTCAGCTACCGGTGGTTGACGCAGCCTAAATGTAATTTCAGTGTCAGCCCCCGATGGCTGGAGCGGCTTAAATGGAAAGTCCAGTGTCAGCCACCGATGGCTGACGCGGCGCTCAACGTGTTAAAAGGAGGATAAATAATTTACAGAAAAATACAAAGATAACTTTATTTACTGATTTATGTTGATTGCAGCCAAAGATTTCTGGATCATCTTTGTCAATTAATGATTCTCTTTTCTTTAAAAAAAGTTTATGGATTATTTTTATTTATTAAGATTTTTAAAGCTGTTTTAAAAATATTTTAATTATGGAATTATGAGATACAAAATGCAATCAACAGCAACATTTTTATTTGCTTTTCGTTGCGTGATTTCATTATTGAAGAATTCTAGGAAGTTGATACATTCCTGTCACGTTTAATTCCGGCTATCTAAACAAATTATATTACGATCTCTGTCTTTTATGCATATGAGATAATTTAATATATATTATACTAAAGTAGTTAAAAAAAATATTGGAAATTTTTGAAAGTGAATTGGAAATTTTTGAATACATACTTACAGACTATTCGTGCTGAGTTTGATTCATCTGCACGAAAAAGGATATTGTATTGTATAAATTACATAAATTGATTACGGGAGATAGGATTAGACACTTTGTATCATTTGAGACATTATTTTGTTTAAATCGTTTCGAATTAGTTAGAAAAACATAGAACGAATTTATTGATGCATGAATTGATAGAGTAAGTATTATTTTTCTCAATTCATTCTTTCTCCCATAAAAATACAAATGTTATTATGCTAGATAAATTTAGTCCTGGATAAGGCAATTCAATAATATGGACTCTTTTAGATTATAAGTAATAACTTACACAAAAAACTTTTAAATTTTTATTCATTTATTTCTGGGTAAACATTTTTTAATTCAATTTCTTGCATTCTCTCTTGTTGGCTATAGTTTTGAGAAAACTTCAATTAACTGTAGTTATTGAGTAAATAATCTCAAACAGCTTCTAAGTCTTATTGATAACAAAACTCTCGAATACAATACCAGGGAAATGTTCATACAGGAAAACTTTTTTATAATAATTATAATACTTTGTAATTATAATAAAAAGCATAACTTTTCATTATAGTCTAGTATTTAATTATAATATACCAATTCATAATTTAATTCTATTTGTTGTTCATAGACAAAGGAGAAGGACACTAAAATTACGATTAAACAAAATATATTCGCATCCATTCTTCAATTGAAGAAAATTTAGTTTTTTTTTTTCAAAACAAAAATAAAATAAATATTTTTTTCGAAGATTTTGATTATTTTTGCTGTCGACTTTCGTATAGTTTACTGCATTATCACAACTTGAAAACCATTTCCATTATAATCGATTCTAGAAATGGAATTTTTTGAGATTGCTGCGGTAACTATTGACTTTTATGAATGACAATTTATTTTTTTAATTGTTTTTAAAGTGTTTAAATAAGTATAATTTTCAAACAAACAAAAAACTTTTTTTTTCAACTTTGCATGTAAATAAAAGAATATTGATAAATTTTAAAGAAGACGAAATTGCCTAATTTCATGTTAAGGTACTTAAATCTTGCGTGCATGTTTCCCGGTTATCAAGAATTTAGAATTATTATTATCAGTTATTATCAAGAATAACTGATAATAATCACCATTATTATCAGTTATTATCAAGAATAACTGTGAATGACAGTGTAAAGTAAGATATAAACCTAAAATAAGATATTGTTTTATGCTCAATTACTGAAAATATATTTAAAATTTATTTAATTTCGTTAATTACAAATCTATAATTTCTTAGTTTATCACAAAGTTTTAGAAGTGCATTGCTACACAACAATACGAGTGCTTCTAAGCAGTGCGCGTATCTTGACAGAGATTTCCTTGAAAAAAGTACGGCGCTTAACGTAGTTTAATCATTTGCTAACGGCTGACACAACTGATGGTCCAGAAGAGCAAATGCTATCAGGCGCCGAAGGCAAAACATTAAACTCTATTTATTCCCTCTTTTAACCCCTTAACTGCCGCGGGCGTATATATCCGTTTCGGTAGTTCGAAGCGTTAACTGCCACTGGCGTATATATACGCTTTCCGAAGTACGATGCTTTGCATTGCGCTGCTATAAATAGAACTACACCCCCAACTTCGGAACGCAGTAAAATAACCTTGATGAAAGTATTTGCAATTGTATTACTAATTTCGGAGGAGGGGGGGGGGATGGGAAAGGGAAGTGTTGGAAAAGTGATATCGTATTTATTGCTTGTGCGTTTCTGTTTGAGTAAGGTCGGGTTTATTCTTCTTTCGCTTTCGTTTCCCGTGCGCATTTGGTGCTTTTTATTTTTTGGATAAATATGTCGGAGAGTGATGATAGTGAGTTAGATGACTACTTCCCGTCATGCGCGAAAATGTGCTGTTTGTTCAAGAAAAAAAATTCGTCGTGAATCCCGCTATCACTGCAATGAATGTGATGTTGGTTTATGTGTCCAACCATGTTTCAGGATGTATCATACAACAGCTAAATTTTAACATCTTTTATATTATATTTCTATTCTTTAATTCAAGTTTTGTATTTTCTTATTTTCCTTTTTCTTGTCTTGTGAAAGTAAACTGTTTTTAAATTGCAACGCAGGCATCATTTTTTCCCACCAAAAACACCACATAAGAAAGCGCACTTGAGCAAAAAACGGTGGCACTGGGGAGTGAATCACGTAAATTTTGCTCGGCAGTTAAGGGGTTTTAAAGAATCTCTGCTTTATATTTATTCAAAGTTCTAACTTTTACTTGTCATAAATATTACCTCATATTGTATTAAATTTTTACTGAATGCTTAATTAATTGTAATGGGGAAGAATTTTTTTTTCCTATTGCATGGGATTTTATAACAGTATCTCTGATTTCAAAATCCGCACTTTCTACCCCTCGCTTCTTCTCGCTTAAGCATTTTTACTCAGTCAGTTTCTATTTTAATTTCTTATGTTTATTTCTGTGTTTAAATTACTAGCTAGTTCTTTCATCTTCATGTTTTTCCTTTGTATTCTTTGAATGCTTCTGGAACTTTCAAGAGGTAAACAAACGGAAATGCCAGTTGGAATTTCCAGTAAATATATATATATGTTACTGCCAAAGCTCGGCCAATTCGCGATCGGCCCGGTACAAAGTCTGAAGATCGCAACCGCATCAGCATATGAAACCAAGTCCAAGTATGTCGTCGTACGCAGTGAGGGGTACTTCCCCTATTATGATCTGTCCGGAAGCACATGAAGAAACATTTCATAACGGTGAGTCACTTTTTTCAGTTTATGTTCCTTTGTGTGTAGGAAGTTTGGTCCATTTTAGTTAGTTATTTTATTTGATGAGAATTAGTCCAGTTTATATGATGGAGGTACAATCATTTGGAAGATTTTGGATGAAGTAAAAATTACTTTTGTACATTGCGCTTCTTATATCATATGGATTAATTCCAAAAAATTTAACAAAATTATTTCAAAAAAGAATTGTTGATTTATTTTTAGAAATATTATTATTTGATACATTATGGCCACATGCACATCATATATCAAAAATAAAAAGTGTTCTCTAATAGAGACAAAGAGATGCATATTATTTTTAACATGAAGATTTTCGTTAAGTAATTTAACGGCCGTAAAGTATTTAACGAGGGGAGAAACCCCCTAATCAGTTAGTTAGTAGTATGGTAAGAGATCCATAGTTGACTATTTGTCGAAAAATAAAATAGCCCCATACTTTTTATTAAACTTGTAATGATTTAGCTATAGCTTAATCGCCCAAAACAAAGTGTGAATTAATATAACATTGTAACTGAAACATTTTTGCGGTTAAAAAAAATTAACTATTTATTATTGGTATTTTGTAAATACATAATCACTTCTGTTATTTTACAATGTTCTTTGCGACATTTTCTTAGTTTGTTGTCTTCAAGCAAACGTATCTGAAGCGAGAATATTGAAAATCAACAAAGAAGAAGCATTTACTGTTTAAATTTATTAAGATTGCTTTTTATTTATTTATTTTTTTGGAAGTAATCATTTGTAAAATACTTTAATGGTCGAACTGTTGAAGTTCAATGTTTCTTCAATGAGTTATATTTTAATTCGATGTTTCAGCATTTTCCTTCTATATGAAGTCTGTTAAATAGTGGTATAATACACTCCTGAAAAGAAAAACATAAATGTAAAAAAAAAACATTAAAAAATGTCTGTTAAAATTTACAACTGCGTCAAAAATTTTTTTTTAATTCTTTTTTGGTACTTGCAAAAATTCTTGAAAGAAAATACAAACGCTTATGAATTAACGTGAAAATATGTCAAAATAATTACTTTTAAATAATTTTACTGTCTGCACATAATTTGTCTTTATTTTATGAAATTTAAAACAACATGTTTTTTTTTTACTTTCTAAGGCATTGATTGTTGTACGTTCAAACTATGAAACAGTAATTCTTTTTGTTAACATGAAGAAAATATTAAGCACACTGTAAAAAATTCCGGACCCGATTACAGTAAAAAGTAGCGGCACTCTGGGTGACAGTGCATTTCAATGCAAAATTTCTTCTTACCGGAACATGTTATGAAACCAAAATTCTGATATACCTTAATTTTTTCAGAAATAATATCGTAAAACCACTGAAACACTCCAATAAAATAAATATTACTTTAAAAATTACGGTACATTATTTTACGTCAGAAGTGGATTTTACGGTAAAATTGGATTTTACGGATGATGCACCCAAAGCGCTGATAATTTATACCGTAATTTGAAGCGGAATTTTTTAAAGTGCAACTGTGTTCAAATGGTATAAACAAATATGTTCGATTTCATTTGCAAATTAAAGCACGGAACACATTGAAAATTTTAATTTGGATTGCATGCATTAAAATGCAATCTTAACCCATTTTTAGTTAAAGGTGCGTAAACTTACAATTCAAATTTTTTTCTATCACTGTGACGAATATTTTTAACAAATTTTGTTTTTTAAATTTTATTTCGAAAAAAATCATAAAAACATGGATTTGGATTCATGGATTTGGTCAATAGTGAGTATAGTCATCATTTTATGTCTGAATAAATTATTTTTGTGTCTTAAATAAATGTAATTTAAGCATATTTCAATGAAAATAATAATAAAAATACCCTATATAATACTCGTAAAAAGACCCATAAAATTTCAATGCTTGGCATCGATTGGTTTAATAGTTCAAAAAGTTTAAAATGTTACCTTGAATATGCTAAGTAGCAAGAGCAGATGGTATTTTAAATTACGAAATCGGACACAAAAACATATTTTTCCGCATAGAATTATCTAATTTTCAACAAGATTCGAAGGAATCAAAAGACAAATTATAGAAGAAGCCTCAGTCTAGATGTGGTTCAACAGTTTATTCTTGAAAGCGGGAGCAGAATTCGCATCGACGCTGACACCCATCGAAATCTTTATCCCCTGAGACACCCCCACATGGGTTAGTTTTACTAACTGCATATTGGGTCATAACTTTGGACTCTTTATGCAAATCAAAACCTTTTGTCACAAAAGTTTAACCCCTTGATTGCCTTGAAAAATTTCGAGATTCACCCTCCTGCCTACTGCTATCGGTTTCAACAAAGGCACACGTTGGTTTGGTTTATAACTGCAGAAAAGAAGAGACGCTCTTTTCAATCTGAAAACTGTTTCTTTTACAAAAATAAATAAATAAATAAAATAAACAAGAAATAACGAAATTCAAAATTTGATGTATAGCAGTATAAAAATTGTCAGAAATCTTCAGCCGTGTGTTAGATCCCAAAACATGTAGAACATGAAGTAATGACATATTTTGTAGTTTCTCACTCCGAAGTTGAAGGAAAATAGTTATCAAATTCATTTCCAAACACATTTGCACAAAAAAATAAAAACTTTTATTATCTAATTCATTTTCAGACATATTTGCACAAAAAATATAAACTGTTATTATCAATTCACTTTCAGACATATTTGCACAAAAAATAAAAACTTTTATTATCTAATTCAGTCTCAGAAATATTTGCACAAAAAAAAAAGAAGAAAATTTTTGTTATCTAATTTCTTTTCAGACATATTTGAACAAAAAATCAGAACTTTTATTATCTAATTCACTATCGGAGATATTTGCACACACACAAAAAAGCTTTCGTTATCTAATTCACTTTCAGCAATATTTGAGCAAAAAATGAAAACTTTTATTACACATGGAGATAAAAACGGAAGCTAAAGGAAAGTAAAAAAGCGCGCACTACTCGAAAGAAACACAAACAATAACAGCACAGTTATGATTTATTTTCCAGAAACTTCTTCTCCTTCCCCCACTTGTCTGAAATCCTTTGAAAATACCCTCAAATTCACTCTATTGCACTCCAAAGCAGTGGAAATAGTTTTACAACTGATAGCAGCTCATGGACTTCCTACTTAGCGAAGCGTCTATATACGCGCGTGGGAGTTAAAACGTGCATACTTTAAGACAAAACCCTATTATTAAGATATGTTTTTTAACATTCTTTAATTTTATAATAATCAATTTAATGAACTTAACATACACTCATGGACAAAAAAATTAGCGCACCAAGAAGGAGTCGTCAAAATGAAACGAAATTTTAAATACGTAATGATTACTTTGATATAAGTAAATGATTAGAAAATCAAAGAAAAAGTATAAGTTATTTCAGAGATAAAGGCAAAAGAACGGAGGAGTTAATACCCCGTTGGACCCCCTCTAGCACGAATGCACGATACGATACGATCGGGAATTGAGGCATACAAGTTCTGTATGATGTCTTGAGACATTTCGTTCCATATTTGCTGTAACCTTGCCTCTAGTTCGTTCAAACTCGTGGGATGCCCAATTCGCCGTCCCAAATGATCCCAGATTAGCTCGATTGGAGAGAACTCTGGGGATCGGGCAGGCCAAGGAAGGGCAGTAACAGTACGGAGACAGTCTTGTGACACCCTATGTATGTATGAGGCGGAGCAAATGTTGAAAAATGGCTCCTGGGAGCCGTTGCATGAGTGGCAACACATGTGCCTGCAGGATTTCATGGACATACCGCTGGGCTGTCATGGTGCCACTGAACAATACTAGGGGTGACCGTGTATTGTAGGCATTGGCACCCCATGCCATCACACCAGCTGTGGGAGCGGTATGTCGCTGTACAGCAAAGGCAGGATTGAGTCGTTAACCACGGGGTCTCCACACACGAACACGATTGTCATCACTGCTGAGATTGAATCTGGATTCGTCGCTAAAGACGACCTGGTTCCATTCCGCTGCAATTCAGCTTCCTCGTGCGCGGTCAAACTCCAAACGGAGGCGTCGATAGGCGGGCGTCATGGGCAGCACACGTAATGGGCGCTGCGATACCAACTGTCCTTCAGCCAGGCGCCTTCGTATGGTTCGAGAAGACACAGGGGCCCCTAGTTTTGTTCGGTGGCACCATGACAGCCCGGCGGCATGTCCATGAAATCCTGCTATCACATGTGTTGCCACTCATGCAACGGCTCCCAGGAGCCATTTTTCAACAAGACAATGCTCGGCCTCATACGGCTAGGGTGTCACAAGACTGTGTCCGTACTGTTACTACCCTTCGTTGGCCTGCCCGATCCCCAGATTTGTCTCCAATCGGGAATATCTGGGATTATTTGGGATGGCGAGTTGGGCATCCCACAAGTTTGAACGAACTAGAGGCAAGGTTACAGCAAATATGGAACGAAATGTCTCAAGACATCATACAGAACTTGTATGCGTCAATTCCCGATCGTATCGTATCGTGCATTTGCGCTAGAGGGGGTCCAACGGGGTATTAACTCCTCCGTTCTTTTGCCGTTATCTCTGATATAAATTATACTTTTTCTTTGATTTTCTAATCATTTACTTATATCAAAGTAGTCATTACGTATGTAAAATTTTGTTTCATTTCGACGAATCCTTCTTGGTGCGCTAATTTTTTTGTCCATGAGTGTATTTAATATCTAAAGATCATGACCCTTTAACTATGGAATACGCCAGTGTTTCCCTTTTGACTTTTGTGTACCCTTTCTAAATTTCTCGTAACGCTGAGTACCACCAATAAAAAAATGAATGAATTTTTTGCTATAAAAAATTGCACAAAAGTTAAAAATCACAACTGGCAGTTGACACCCCTAATTATTAACTGTTAACTCTGCAAAAAATAGCCAATAGAAAAATACGTAATCGTATATTTTCATGGCTAGCTTTGTTTTTAAATACAATTTTTTTAAATTTTCGTTTGTTGCAAGATATTTCGCATAAGACCGCGTACCCCCACTAAACTCTTCCCGTACCCCTGGGGGTACGCGTACCTCACTTTGGGAAACACTGGTATACGCAAACACATAAAAATACCCCGTAATGAAATCAGCTGCTATTCCGTTTCTGGTGGGCCGTAACAACTTACATATACATCACTGGAAATTAAATCATATATTAATATACCAGGAACCTATTTCTTATTTCCATATTACATATTATCAGAGCCGAGTTTGCTCAGGGGATGGAGCACTTGCTTTCCAATGAGGTGAACCATGTTCGAATCCCTGCGATTACTGGTCGAGATGAATTCTGCGCTCTGCTCGCAATGACCATAGTGCTTTAATAAAATGTTTCCACTGTTTGGAGGATCGTGGCTTCGCTTGCATTCGGACTAACGGTTTTCGTGATTTTCCTCTCTATGTAATGAAAACGCAGGTCAGTTATATCAAAGTCCACCTCGAAGACTAGTCACTCCCAATGTATGATCCAGGAGTTCTCTTGTGTTTGAAGTGTGGTTCAAAATTTCAATGATACGGAGTTGAGCATTGATGGGCCTGGTGTTTAAAGCCGGTTATAAAGTAAAATAAAATACGTTTTATCACAATAAGTTAAACGTTATTGGAAGCAATGATAGTTTCGTGGTTTTAACGATCTCTGGAAACGGAATAGTATCAAAATAGCACTTAAAAATATATAAAATAGTAAAATCTTCGTATAAAAGGTCTAACATTCTACAATGGAAATTTGACCCCTTCAAAACCGTGTTTACATGTGTATGAAAACTTTATATTCTGCCTTACCATCTCACAATATCATATATAAAACGAACCTTCCTGATTCTATAGGCCCAGGTGTACACGGATGTTACCTCAATATGGTACTTTTGCGTATACTGTAGCATTAGATCGCATACGCAACTCTTTAGTAAGTATAAACTCTTATCTTTGCGGGTCAACAGAAATGTTTTTTTCTTTTTCTGCCTCTCTTGAAAGGGTTAAGAATCACATTTTAGTTCGCAATTTTTAAGTAATACTGTATAAATAAATACTAGTTTCAGTAATAAATTTATAAATCATTATCGTAAAAATATTAAATAATAGTTCTAGAAAGAAAGAAATAAAATTACATAATATATATACATGTTAAATAATTCATTTATAAATAATTTATTTATAAATAAATACATCACAATATTAAATTATTTAAAATACCAAGTGATACTTACATTCATTTCATTCATTTTTTTGCATACTACAACTTTCGTAAAATCAGCACATGTAGACTTAAAATATAAAAGCATATATATAATTTATAAGCATATTTATCATTAGTAAAGTTAATAAATATAGCATCCTATTTTAAAACTGACGCTAAAATCATGCTTCAATTTATCAATTCTGTTAAAAATGACTACACATTTTGCTTTGTTCAACTTTTTTGTTTTTACATATTTTGAATAAATGTTTTGATGGTGTTTTCAAAATGCCATTTCTATTTTTTCAGAGATAAAAGTATTTTATCTAATTACTTTATCACGATGTTCTTAAAATATTATATATATATATATATATATATATATATATAAACACAAATAATAAAATAAATAATATAAAGAGAAAACTAGAATTATAGAGAAAACTAGATATAAGGATATATATATATATATATATATATATATATATATATATATATATATATATCCTTATATCTCCTCCTTAAAATTAACCTATAATTTTTAAACTCTGCAAACACTGTCAGGCATTATATTAGTACCATGTCAATATTGGAATTATTAAGGACAAATTAAGGAGCCTACAATTGACCCAATCTTGATGTTTAGAGAACTTCCTCATTAATACACAAATTTTTCAGAGCATATGATATATTAATTAAATAAATCAGACACAAAACCCTACGTTCTCTAAATAATTGGCCTTTTTTCAACGGATTTCGATTTATGGAAATTTCAGCCGATCTCCCACATATACTATTGATTGATATAAATGTTAATTTTTTCTAGGTAGTTGCAATTATATTACCTCAACACAGCCCTTGATATAGACTAACGTTTTCAATATGGTTAGATATATATTTTTATTGTGTGCATAAGTATTTTAAAATTGCAAAGAAAGATGGAAAATTAGAAATCATTATCAAAGACGAATATAAAGAGTTCTTTTTTTCATATTTTAAAGCATTTAAAATACATAATCAAGACAGCTTAAAACGTTTAAGAAGAAGAATCTTTAAAATAAAAACTCTTCATCATTGTATCCAAAAGTTTTACTATCTAATACTATTGCAAACTATCTATAAAACAAAATATTTAATACTATTGCAAAAAAAAAAACATTTTTTTAAAAAAAAATAAAAAATAACATTAGTTAATACTTTGAAATACTCAAATTAAAATTATCCACCAGTCCATAGGTGAGAAAACACGTATGGATTTTTTCATTGGCGGAGGAGAAATATAGCACACGTGTTCTACAGAAAAAGATAAGTTTTTTCGACGAGTAACCCTTCAACCTCGGTAGTTATCTAATGTTACGGTATAATTAAGAAACCGATCACTCTCGAAGAGCTATCGGTCAGGTTTGAAGAGATCGAATCAAAGAAGCGCGTATCAATTCATTTATTTACCTATTTTGTTGCTCTGTACACATCTTTGTAAGATGTCAACAGTCAACTGAACTGCTGCTTTTTCCTCTACAAAACTTTGGTATATATGTATTGGTCTTGGCTTTCCTCAAGAATTTCATCAAATGCATTCCACGAAGAATTTTATCAAAATTTTTTTTTCGCTTATTGTTTCAAGAATTTGCCTTAGTGAACGAATCTAATCAACGGTATGATCTAATTAGTGATCTTTTATTAAGTAAAATTTACCTTAACGCCTTTTATATGACGCTATAATAAACGCCTTTTGTATGACTGTGAAAACTTTCCTTGTGATTTTTGTATTAGGTGTTCGAAGGAATAATTTAGCCTGTTTGGATCTATTTTATCTTTACTTTCATACCTTTCTTTAATATAACTAAAGTTAGTAAAATAAATACTTTAAATAATTATAATTCAAACATGTAACTGTATCATACAAACAGTAATCACCTTGCTTTCATGCACTTTTGTATCTAAGCTAATTGATTAAAAATGTATGTACTTTATTAAAATAATAAAGCATTTCATATTCAGAAATATTATTTTCTAAAAATGTAAGTATTGCCACAATTCTTTAAGAAAAAATTGAAAATTATTTTCTTGAACAAACATAATTTTCGGAAAGGAAAGAAATTTAATCCATTGATGTAGGGTAAACTAACCAGTGAAGGAACACTACCCAGTGGAGGAATATTTCATATATATTGATTAAAAATAAGAATTTGAAAGTTTAGCATACTGCCAATAGCATACTTCCAAACAATAGAAAGTCATCTAGCAATGTTTTGGATTACCTGGTCAAAATAGAATTCTCTGGAAAAAATTTTGAATTTGTTATTATCTCTGTAACACCTTGTTTCTTTGAAAAAATTATAAGGTGAGTGTTTGTATTTATATGTTTGAAGTGGAATTAATTGCATGTAATAGTTTTATTTTTCTCATTGTGAAAAAGAGAATTCGAAATATAGTTATTGAAGTTACGTTTTATTTTTTTAAGCATCATAGCATAATAAAGTATTGAGATAAGGGGGTGTTAATTCACTGGATCACCAAACGATGAAAAACCAGTTTTTTCTAAGTTAATAAAAATAAAAGATAAGCTTTAATTTTCTTGTACCTTTAGTGATGTTCCGCATCAAAAGTATGTTAAAAATACGAAAAACAACTTCTAGACAGTGAAGGAACAGGCATGTTCCTTTACTGGGCATAGATTTCCCAGTGAATGAACATTATGTGTTAATATGTTGACACTTTAATTTTCAATTCATGATTACAAAAAAAAAATTAACATTTTCCAAGTATTTATATGTTATAATTTCAAGTTATTTATATGTTATAATTGTAACTTATCTAAAATTACGAATTTTGAAATTAATATGATTTTTTAAAAGGCAAACAAAGCTTAAGTGTTCCTTCATTGGTTAGTTTACCCTAGTTTCCTTCAGAATATTAGACACATGCCCAATAAACTCTGAAGCTTTAGAGAAATTTTTCTATAAATCTTTGACGACCACTTAAAATCTATGAGATAATCTTTTAAATATCAAAATATCAGAGGCCCTAATTTTAATTTCTATAATTTTTTCTTTTTTTCAGCACTTTACATATACCTTCTAAAATAGTTTTTAAACATACAAAATAAGTTTATTACAAATACTTACAGAGTACTCATCTGCCATTTGCTGCAAATGATTGACAAATAATTCATTCTTAAAAAGAGAAAAATACCTTAGATAAATTGCTGTAATATATATTTTTTTTTCATAAAAAGTTTATTCAATGATTAAAATTCATAATGTGTTCAAGATCAACGTCCTTTTCAACGTTTAGACGAATTTACAACGTATATATATATGTATATATATATATATATATATATATATATATATATATATATATATATATATATATATATATATATATATATATATATATATATAGTGGATAGACCATGGAAAGTAACGTCGTTTCGGTGCATTTAATATTTGTTATCAAGATTTTATTTTTAATCAATAATGTATTCACCCTCGTCTACAACAACCTTTCAATGCCGGATCGAAAATGAATCGAAATGTATAGAAAAAAAAGTGAATTAGTTTTTAAAACTAACGAATATTTATCAATTCATCAGATGATTAGGTTTTATTGCGTTTTTGTTCCGTTAAAATTACAAAAAGTTCTTGGAAACGTGATAAACTTTAAAAATTCCGCATTAAATAGCGTTAGAATTGCCGGCCTATTTCATCGTAAAATCCATTTTCACCGGATCATGTTGCTGATAAAAAAAAACTGATATACTGTATTGCAACTTTTACAGTAATTATTACCGTAAAATCAGTGACTCATGACTCTAAATTTCAATATTACTGTAAAAAATACGGTATAATATTTTCTGACAAAATTGGATTTTACAGTAAAATGGATTTCGTGGATGATGCACCCAAACTGCGGGTACTTTATACCATATAATTTGATCCAAGATTTTTTACAATGTACCCTAACTACCAAATAACTTTGGCGACCAGATGAATTTTATTAAAAACTGGAGGCAATGATAGCAAAAATAGATGATCTGGTACATTTTCCCGGCATTAGTTGTCGATAGCTCGATACCTCAATTTCTTGATTCTGTTTGCCCGACAACTCATTTGCCGACGGAGGCAATTGCTCGTCAGCTCATTTTTACGTCAAGTACGTTTGCCAGAAATGTTTGTTTGCCCAACTACTCATTTGTTCAACATTGCATTTTTTCAACAAAAAAAAAAAAAAAAAAAAAAAGAAAAGAAGGAAGAAAAAAAAAACGTAAATTTGGACTAATTGACAGATATATATTATGTAACAAATCATTAGTTTTTGAAAAATACTAATTATGCTGTCTACTTTCTTTAGTACAGCCCTCCATTAAAGTCACCTTGCCCTTGTAACATCCGCTACATTAAGTTTCGTTTTTTTATTCCACAGACACTTTGTTATTTTAACTCCTATTAGAACGTTCAGATTGAATCCCTTAATTTAATTTAGCAACCGAGATTTAGTAATTTGCTTCCATGTAGGAAAAATGATGCGTGTGTCAGATTCTTATTCCAAATGGTCGCAATCTACAATCAGAATACCAAGAGTATAATGAATATGAATAAGTGGTTTAAAAACTAAAGAGCAATATTTTATAAACAATAGCGAAAAATAACAAAAAATTTAACTCATTTCCTCTACATTGCTGCTCCGACGGTTAAATGAAACTGTCAGGAAAATAATTTGACAGGCAATTTTACATCTCGGAAAATGAGTTGTCCTGTGGAAAAACAGAGTCGGGTATTTGAGTTGTCGGGCAACCGAATGTTGGGAAAATGACCGGATCAGAAAACAAAAATGTGATATAAAGTTTAACGCTTTGCACTCCGAGTACTTTTAAATGCTGTTTGATCTAATATCAGCAGTATAGCATTTAAAATACACACTGAACTATTCCAGCTGTTTCATTCCAGCTGTTTCATTCTTAAATTTGAGAGCACTACAAAACATACATAATTGATCCTTTTTTCCGATGATGACGCTTGGGTGAAAATTATAGTTGGTGGTCGGATCACAGAGAAATGCACTGAGATTCTAATTAGAGTATTGGCAGCATCTGAATAGCAGATTGCGTTCTTGATTGATTTTCATTCATGATTCCCGTTGCTCTCATATTTCCGACGAACGGGCTTGAGTAGTGCGTAGTTGATTCGTAAACAGTCTTCTTTCCTGTTGCCCTGATGTTTCTAAGGAACGGGTTGAGGCATTGTGTTCTCGATTAGTTTCAAGTCTTTTTTCCCGTTGCTCCGATGTTTCTGAAACACGGGTAGCTCTTTTTGCGTGCTAAAAGCGATACGTTTAGGCGATATATTTTCGTAAATATTCTCTCTCAAACAAAAAGAAATGTAAAAGTTGACAGTGGTCGCAAATTTGCTAAATCAAAAATTCACATATTTATTTTAAATAATAAAAAAGCAATAAAAATGAAATAAATTAAATAAGAAATATAAGAATGATAAAATTTAAAACGAAAATCTATTTCTTAAATGAAATAAATAAAATGAATGTGAATTCGAAAACTTTGTAATTATAAACAATCTAATAGTTTTCAAATGACAACAACTGTCAGTAATGAAACCTTCAAAAACTATATTTAATTGTGCTCACCTAAAATTGCATACTAAATATAAATAAATTTTGAAAACGTGCAATTTGAATGAAATTTTCTTTCGCCTTTATTTTTATTAAAGAGTTTTCAAAATACTAAATCCGTGATACGATTGATTCGTGCTTCCAACAAATCTACCCGATTTATTAAAGCTATTAAAATACATTTGAATTCTACAATAAATAACTGCGTTCTGTCAAAACAAACATTTTATAAAACTTTAGAACAACTACCTATTTAGATTGCCACACAAAATTATTAATAAACATTGGTAAATATTACTGGTTAATGACACTTTTAACTAATGACGTCATAAATTATCGTTTGCATAAAGTTTAGTTTGTAATAATCATATATAATCGTTGCATAAATAATCTGGTCTTTTTAGAGCTTCACATAACAACGACCAATAATTAAGAAATCTATTCTCGTTGATTTTACTTGCTTGTGCTCATCTGACATAAAGAAACTTGCGCGAATTATAATTAAATATTAAAGTATATGTAATTTACTTTAATTTACTTTTCTAAATGAATAGAGCTATAAGCTAGCAATTATCACTGATGTATCTTTAAAATGTGTGAAAATTGATTCGTTAAATTTAAAACAATGGCTTACGCTCAACCAATCAGAAAATTCCATTTTGTTTTTCGCTCATCCTATTATAACGAATTGTCCTAGAATGTTCTAATGTCGACAGAAACCTTCCTCGTGCTTTGAACTATCTGTATGCCAAGTTTCATCGTTTTCTGTCGGTTGGTTTAGGAGTCTATAGAGGACAGACAGACACACATTCACTTTTATATATATAGATATGTAGCTTTTCCCCTTACCTGCTTATCTTCAGCCATGTTGCAGAAATCATTAAATGCTGTTTCTAAGTCTGACCAATCTCTTTTGACATTATCTCCCAATAACTTCAGCATCTTCGTTATTGTCTTTAAAAAAAAGTTATTATTCCTTCAGAAGGAAGCCAGTAGAAAAAAGTTATCGTCCTATAACTTAGATGTTTTTGATTAGATTTTCATTTTCAAAAAAACCAATATTAAGATTGAAATAGATTAGATTGAGATTGGTTTATTGGTGCTTGATGAGTGCTAATTAAGTTACGTAAATAAACACCAAAAGTTACTTTTTATTAATGAATATTGCTACCTTTTTCCATGGATTTTAAATCTCTAAACGCAAGGTAGGGGAAACGGCAGTCTTAAAATATGGTCCCAATAGCTTAGTCCGGAAAGTGGTCGAAAGTTTAGGCCACTGCTTATTAGTTTCAATTTTTACTTACTTCGTCTCGCTTTACTTACTTTTTAAGCGAATCGAAAAATTATAAAAATCGTTTTACAAGTAAAATAACTTATTCGTTCCCACAGTAAAATAACTTTTATTAATTTTTTACTGTTTTATTTAAAGATTTTGCACTAGAATAACCGAAAAAAATTCGAAGAGTGAGATTTACAAATTCGTATTATATTTTAATCCTCATAATTTAAAATCACAAAATTAGCGGAATCGATCAATTAGGTTTTAAGTTAAAAAGTATTAAAAAAAATTATTTTCAGATTTTTATTTTTTAATACCTAAGCCGATTTCGGTCAATTTTGTAATTTGTCACTTAATTTTGTAAAAATTGTATACCTTGCAATTCAAATTTACTTTGAAAGATTTTATCTTTGAATGAAGAAGTTTTATTCTAGTGTTTAAAAAAATATTTATTTGCTTAAAAGTCTTACATATGTAGCAAAAATGTGAGAGAAGTTTGACTATTTTCTTTACTGAGCTGTTGGGACCAAATTCGCCAAATTACAACTTCTTAAACGTTAAAATCCTGGAAATAGCACGAAAATAATTCAATTTCTTCATTTTTTTACTCAGCATAATGTACTGTGTGCAAAAAAATTCAACATACAGAATAACTTTTAATCTAATGATTGTTCATTCATGTACTACTCATCAATTCTAATTCGAGGTGGGGACCTCAAACAGGTTAATTAAATCATGCGAACGATATTTTAAATTACGAAATCAGACACAAAAATGTACTTTCTCTGAATAAACATACTTTTTTTTCCTACGGAATCTGATCCTCAAAGTAGGGGGAGGGGAGTACCTCAATTTGAGAAATATAGTCCTGTATGACATGACGACATGACATGAAATAGTCCTGAATTACTCTAATAAAAACAATTAAGTACAACTGGAAATATTTAAGTACCAGCATATTCCAATAAAAGAAACTTCAGAACAATTTGAATGATTTACTATGGTTTTCTGTTTTATTACAAATATGATTTTCCATGAGCACTACTGAATAACTTACAGTTCATTGCAGTCATCCGTTTTTGGAGGGATCAACCAAGGTCTTGAGTGCTCAGTCTTTTATGTAACTGTAACTCCATAAGCTTACAGACTTGTTTGCTACCAAGATATTTGATGTAGTTTAAATTTTTTTCTAATTTTCCGAGAGAAACTTAAAGATAATTCACAGACTTTATTTTTATTGTTTCTCGCTATATGAATAGGAAATAGCACTATTTAAAGTTGGCGCATTAAAACTGAAAGCAAATACCTATTGATTAAATTTTGTAAAATGTTGCTGCGCATTTGTTAATTCTCGTAATATCAATGGGGAATTGCATTATTTAAAGTTGGCGCATTGAGACTAGAAGCAATTACTAATTGATTGAATTTTGTAAAATGTTGTTGCGCATTTGCTGCCTCTCGTAATATGGATGAAGAATTGCACTATTTAAAGTTGGCGCATTAAAACTAGAAGCAAAAATAATTGTTTAAAATTTGTAAAATGTTATTGCGCCTTTGTTGTTTCTCGTAATATGGAATCTCGTAATTTTTAAGCTTATTGCTATCTCCCTCTAGAAGCAAATTTATTTTTTACCTCTATTCTGTATCATAATGATCAATGATGTTCTAGTTAGCTACTTAGTATATTTCTGCACTAAGTGTGTGTAGCAACAATTAAAATATTTAAAAAATAAAAATTACATTAAATTCTGGATTTTAAACTGTATACATTAATTCTTAAAATGTTGCCCCAAAATGCATTAAAAAATAAATTTTACCAAAATTTTATGCAATGAACATTCAGTATTTGGTTCAAAAGTCAAATATTTTGTTTACTTCCAGGTAACGGTGCTATCTGGATTTGAGCTATTTGAAATTTAGTAGCAATAGAAAATAATGTTTACATTGATAAATGTTATAATTTTTAAAATGCGTCAACAAGTTTACGAATTTTACAATGGAAAATCAATATATTAAGATTCTAGCAATAAAACGGTATCTATTTCCTCAAATTTGTTTTTATACACAAACTTTTTAAAACATCTTACCTCATTAAGTAACATATTTAGGCATTTATCATACTTCTCAATGGCGTCTTTATCTGAAAAAAAATTGTCATTTTCAAAAATTAACTAATTTCCGAGTTTCAAAATGATCTAGAACAAAAAAGATTAAGATATACGTTGATTAAGTTCATATTTTAATGAGAATGTATTTCCTTTTCAAAACATATGAGGAAAATCATAATTAATTATTTACTAAACTATTGATGGTAATAGACTTTGCTAAACTATTGATGGTAATAGAGTATTATATTGGTAAAATTATTTTTTTAAATTGCAACAGAGGAAATTTATTATGCTAACAATAAACGTAAAGAAGTTTTTTGGAGGATGGTTAGAGAGCATATAGAGCATACTTTTGATTTCGGTACGCGAGGTAAATTAAAAAAATTCCGTACTCCGTTCCATTTTTTTAAGTTCAGAAGTATTCATTGTTTCTTTGGGAGGGGGGGGGGGATAAAAGTTAAAATAATGTTAGTGAAAGTGTCAAAAAATCCTTAAAATTTTAATCCTAATTTTTTTTTTCAAAAATGGATCAAACAAAAAATAATCAGCATTTTTAAACTTAATATCTTTTCTTCTAATATGAACATAATAAAAAAATACATATACATCAAAACTCATTAAAATTTTTATTTTTGATTAATAAAATTAGTGGATGCGGTCCTATTGGTTTCTGTGAAGTTCTTTTCACGCACATGAAAATAAAACGAAAGCAGGATAAAGTGGATTTAGACCGGTTAGCTGGGATTGAAAAGCCTGTTGGAGTTAAGCCGTTCGATAAAAAAACTGTTATATTTAATTAATATATAGTTGCTATAGATTTAATTAATATATAGTTTAATTAATATATATTTAATTAATATTTAGTTGCATACAATATATCATTCATGAGCCGTGATGGCTCAGGGGATAGAACGTTCGCCTTCGAATAAGGTGAACCAGGTTTGAATCCCAGCTATGGCTGGTCGATACGAATTCCGCATCCGGCTTTCACCGACCACAGTGCTGACGTGAAATATCCTCATTGGTAGACGGATCATGGGCTAGAGTCCCCTTGCAGCCAGGCTAACTGTGGGAGATTCTCGTGATTTTCATCCCCGTGCAATGCAAGTGCTGGTTAGTTCCATCAAAAAAGCCCTTCTCGAAGGAAAATATTTCTCCAATACTTGATCCAGGAGTTATCTTGTCTTCTGGATTGAGTTCAAATTTACAAGGCTACGGAGTTGAACATTAGTGGCCGTAAACCCAAACAATTGGGTCGGCTGTTCAATGCCCGTTATAAAATAAAATTCATTCTTGAAAATACATAAATTTCATTCTATTCATTCTTGAAAAGGACGCCCGGTGGCTGAGTGGTAGCGTTTCGCGCTTAGGGAAATTATCCTTTTTTTAAACTCATTTACTTACTTATTGACAAGGTTCAATAATTACAACGTAAACATTAACAATATAAACATAAAAGTATTCTCACCCTCTAATGTGCATTTAATCCATTTTGTGCAAGATCCAATGTATTCACCATCACCTATGTCTTCCGAACTTGAAGGCATCTTGAAACCATTCACAAAGGTCAAAAAAATAATAGTCAATATTAAATTAATTTTCATCTTAACGACAATGATTATTTACTGCCCTTATTTTAATATCTGTACTCAATTATTGATACTCAATTCAGCTCAATCAGCTTTAAATATGTAAAAATTAGCTGTTTAAACAATAAAACGTGTTGAAAAATATTGTGGATTGATTGAATAGGTAAGTTGTGTAAAACGATACGAAATTTACTACACGTGGGGATCTATTTCCTTATTCTTTTTCTGGAACTTTGAGTTTTGAGGAAAAATTAGAAAAATAAACTCTATTACGATTGCACTATGTTCTAGATCAAAATATAATCTATTATAATTTATATTGATATTGTAGGTTTGCATACAGGTGATGACATATTTCTAAATTCATTTCATTTCAATAAAATATATTCCATTCATTTTAATTCCTTTAGTGAAGCAGCATTGTTTTTTCTGGATGCATTGTTAATAAGAATATTTTTTTTTCCATTGTAGCTTTCATTCTGTTTTCCTTTCCTTTTGAAGGACGTATAGTTTCTCACGCTTGTGTTATGGTTTTTTCCCCCGTTCATATTCTAAACAAAATCATTATTGAATGGAAAGCAAATTATAACATTCTGCAACATAGCTTGACACGTGGCCATACATATTGTTATGCGCCTATTAACTACTCTTTAACATTACAAAAAAATTTCTTTGCATGCAAATATCAAGAAAGGTGGCAATTTTTTTACACCAAAAAAGTCTAAAGAAATACCAAGAAAAGTTCTCGTTGTAGTAAACACCACAAATGTTCCATTACACTGTTTTTGGCATAAGTAGTTGCCTCCAATTCATGTGTTCAGTAACACCAAAACCTGTGAGAACAAAACTTGGCAATACGATTTAATTCAAGTGAAATACAGTAAAACTGTTTTTACGTAACAATGTAAAGCAAGAACTGTTTATTTAGAAAGAAAACTAAACCATTTTTAATATAAACATAGTTTGTTTATCATCGAAACGCAGAACGTCATTTTTCGTTTCGATTTTTATCTGCTTTTTTTCATACATTTGAAAAGTATAGTTTATAAACCTTTTATTTAGTTTATTCTTCTACTTTTAAGTTTTGTGACTGTTAAATAAAGTTCGATTGTAAAGAAATTACGTTGAAGATAGATTTTATTTAAACTATTTAGAAAACGATTATATATTGTCATCAGACACTTTCCTTTTGAAATGTGAGCACTCTAGCTAATCGGTAATTGCTTTTAATTGAGATTGATGATAAATTTTATTTGACGATTTAAATCATGCTTATATAGGTCAATAAATGATTGAAACAAGCATAACTATCAAATAGTGCTACTAAGAACACTATCTAGATGAAAAATGTTCGAAATTCGGATTGAAGCCAAATTTCTTTTGTTGTTAATATGATTCTAAAATTTGCATAGTTGTCAGGAAACAATTAAAACTTTAAATGTCATCCGGAACTTACCACCATTTAAAGAACTTTAGCTAATGGAATAGTTGTTAAAATTTTGATTGACTAAACTTTGTTTCTGTGCTATAACAAATCATGAATTATTTTGTTTGAAAAACTTTACGTTTTATTCTTTAAAAGATTAAAAAATATGTTGTTATGTAGAATGCTTAAAATTATGAGAAGTAATTGAGGAGGTTAAAGTTGGTCTTTTTGACACTGTTTAGACTTTCAAACTATTGCTAAAGCTCGCCAATCTTGGTATCGAGAACAACAGGCTTAGATGGTTCCGTGTTTTTCTCAACCAGCTTATATGTAGGGTCAGATATGGTAGAGGCTTTTCCAAATGCGGTGTGATAGAAACTGGATTACCACAGGGTTCAGTACCCAGTTGCACACTCTTTCATATCTACATCAATGATCTTGTCCACCAACTAATAACAATTCCTGGAATTAGATACCAGCTCTATGCTGACGACCACGTGATCCGATTTGAATCTCGCAAGAAGCAAGCTGCACAAAAAATTTATTAGAATTCAGGCTTGAATTCAGCTTTAGATGCCTTAGAGCAATGGTGTGATGAAAATAATACTAAGGTTAACCTGGACAAAACAGTTTCAGCCAGTTTCTCACTGACACATAAACCTTTACACATAGATATCATATGTCGCCGGCATGTTGTCGCGGATGCCGGCAAGTTCAAATATTTAGGTGTTACCTTTCATCGGAAACAATCCTGGAGAGCACGCACTGAAAACATTCTAAATTGTATCTTACTTTGTTACGTTTGAAACGACTGGTCAAATCTAATAATCAACTGGTCAGAGTTTGTTCCAATCATACCTTGAATCTTTTCATTTTGCCTATTATAACTTACTGTTGTGAGATTCTGATTACGGAATCTGACTTTGTAACTACTTTACTTGGTAAGTCCCAAAATCAAGCATTGCGGATCATTACAGGGGCCGTAAAAACAACGCCGATTGACACAATGCTTACCATATCGTAAAACAGGCCCTTAAAGAATTTATTTCAAGAAATGGCCCTACTATTGTGGAAAAAAATACGACTTAGTCATAAGGAAGAGGAACTTGCTGCTCCTCTTTCCTATGACCGAATTCTCCTTTTGCACATTGAGTTTGTGCACGGTGTCCAAGAACTGAAGGAACTACTTGATATAGACTTCTGTCCCGAGCCACTAGTCCCACTTTTGATCCAACTATCCATTAAGGTTTCCGGTTCCACACTGAACTCACCCACGCGGTTTTCAAAAAGAAACAAGACATCTTTATTTTAAGGAGAATTGCCCTAGAAACGTTATGAAGCACCCTATATCCTGAACCCGACTTTGTACGCATTTATACTGATGGAATTTTTTTGATGGATGCCGCTAACGCAGAAGCAGTGGGTTATAGTCATCTTTTTTTCTTTTATTTTTCAATTGGAAGTTGCACAAATGGTAAGGTTGCCCCTACTTACCCCGTCGCAGTTACACTATCATCTGATCAGTTTTGAAAGGGTTGTTATCTTCTGTGACACAAAAGCGACGATTTTTGCTGCTTACTAAAACTCTACTCCTGCATCTTCGAGTGCACAAAATTCTGCAGAGCCTGTTTGGATTTTCTAAGGAAATAGGCTTGCAGTGGTTCCCGAGACACTGCAGTGTAGCTGGTAACGAGTCAGCAGACTACCTTGCAAAGCAGCGAGTTTCTAACCTACATATATCAAGACAAGCTGTCTTTTTTGCCAATGCTAAGTGCCTAATTTTTAATTTATAAGAGTGGAAAGCTAAAAATAATAAAATCTAATAAACAAAATCTTAATCAAATCGTATGGAAAATTTTTTCTTCCGAATATAGTACTTGAACTGGTGGGTGAGGGAAAATTTACACTTACACATTTATCTCCGCCATGTTTTTGCAAAAATTTATCTCTGGTTAAAAAAAAAAAAAATGTCATAATTGCATGCAAAAAATTTCAATTCGCTCTTAAAAAGGTCTCGAGATATGGTGAAATATACATACAAAAAGTAAAATTAATATTAAGGGGCCAAATCATCGAACTGCTCTCTTAGCCAAACTATGGGAACCATATTTCCAGATTGGCCTACCCCTATATTTTGGGGGTCAGAAATTCAAACTCGTTGAAAAAAGGGTATATTTCTTTAGAGAGAGTATGTTTTTGTGTCTGATTTCGTAACTTAAAGTAATATCTGAAATAATTAATTCCTTAGCGTTTTTTATAGTGTTGATTCCTTGACTTTTACAGCTGTGGAATGAAATAACAGATGAATAGAATAAGTGGGAAGGGATATCAATGAACCATTTTTCACATTCATGAAGTAGAGATAATATTTTTTCTTAGGGCTATTTATACACACATACTTCTACAAAAAACTACCTTACATATTATATGGGAAGCAAAATTTGATGGAGAAGTGTGGTTAAACATAAGCATCGTTAATTTTTTTCTTCCTGTGGAAATATCACCCCATCGATTAACAGGTAACAGATAAGATCCCCTGAGTACATTTATTAGCACCTTATTACTTTTTTACACAGTTCTAAACTATGTTTGTTTTGAATTTTATAAAAAAAATATTCTTGATTCTTATATTTTTAATATTTTTAACTATAATTTTGTTTTAATTTTCTTAAATAATTATAACTTATATTTATAATGATTATAATGTTTTTTAAGTGGTTACATATGTGAATTTACTATCCGGTATTAGATTTGGTCCCTGAGGTACATAGGTAGCTGACCATAATCATAATCTTATTTTTTTTTTCAGTATGATGCTCTAAACTATTTTACCATCGATTTTTTTTTTAAATATTCTGCTTGTTTCTAGTATACATAATTTCTTTTAACTAGAATTTGATTTTTACTTAATTATCTCTAATATAATTATTTCTTAAAATATTATGGAATTAAAGAAACCATTTTAATAAAATATATTAAATAATTTTTCACTACAACATCTTATTTTTTTATAGTAAGGAGTTCTAAACTGTGTTTGTCTCGATTTTTAAAAAAAACATTCTACTTTAAATTCTTATATATTAAATATTTTTTTAAATATAATTTAATTTTAAAAAAGAAACCTATGAAATCCGGAACCTTAAAATTAATAAAAATTTAGCTTTTAGGTCCCGGATGAAAAATTTTTTAGTTTCGATTATAACAGATAAAACACGGTCACTAAGTTATTTCCTGTGCTCCTAGAAAGCTTTGCGCATTTGGTCGGTGCGTCAAACTGCAGAAGTGAAAATAACGGGTTCGACCGTTGCCACTAGCCTATTGTGCAACTGTATTGCAAATTAAATAAAGTGCCTACCTATTAACATGCCCTTTTAACTATTCAAGGTGTTGGCTTTAAATATGCTCAAAACTTTGTGCTCACAATGTTTTAAATTTTGATGTTAAGCTTAGTTCTTTTTTTTCTTTTTTCAACCGATTTCAATTCTTCAAAATCTGGGGAATTGCCACCATCTGGGAAATAGAATCCCTGTTTGGGTAGGTAGGTCTTTAATTTATGACGTAAGAAAGAGAAGGAGAAAAAAGAAGTAATTTATTTACATCGCACTAGTGCTGTACAATTTCCCATAACAAATCATACCTTTGGGGGTACTGAATTGGAGATTGATCGTTCTCTGGTTCAGGACAAAATTGCGATTTACAAAAGGATGAATGGTGTATGAATGTATCTTCCTGAAGAACAGGATTTGACGTATGTATGTTATCTTCAGATGATTCTCAAGAATGTTTCCCAGACCGTCGCCAATACCCAATTGCGCAGCTCTAGCGAGATGTAAGAAAGAGAAGAAGACGAAAAAGGAGGTACTTTATTTACATCGTACTAGAGCTGCACAATTGGCTATTGGCGACGATCTGGGAAACATCCTTGGTGATGATGCGAAGGTATGCCATCTCAGTTGTGATCCTCTGCAGAAGAGCCAATTCGCGATCTGGCCGACCAGATCGCGAATATATATATATATATATATATATATATATATATATATACGAATGTTTATTTATAATGATTTTTTTAATATCTTCCTTATGAATTTTCAAACCAGTGAGATTGAATATGGTTTAATTTAAAATTTTGTTTGAAGAATTTTTAAAAAATTCTAACTCCAAAGTCAATGAAATTTTCTGTGTTTAAGAGAAGGAAAATTGGTTAAAAAAAAAACTGAAATTAAATGCCTTGAAATCATTTTTGATTCATCTCTAAAGTTTTTTTGGTTTTGTGATACCAGCTACCCTATAACATTTTTAGTACATTTTTTGTCAAAATGTAAAAGTTTAAAAACGTTATATATAACAGATGATAGCATAAATGATGGGAGAAATTACTATAGAAGTTGAGGCGCATCATCAAGAACAAATTGGCATCAGAATTCATGTCCAGAAATTTCATCATATGTGGCTAAGCGCGCTCCTCCATCGTGAATTGTTTCTTTGTGTGCTAATGGGCTAGTCATTATATCAAAGCGCCTTTAGCCGCCTATGCTTTTTACGGGCCTGGGTTCCTTGCAATTTTAATCCTGATGACATGCCCTAACTCCCTTCGAAGTTTGTCACATTATTTATAACATATAAAGTTTTAAAACTTACACATTTCGACAAAAAGTGGACCAAAGCGTTATTTAAACTAATCTGTAGATTTAGGGGAAAATTAATTTTCGATTAGAAATAACCATTAGACAAGATCAAGTATTTGTATAAATGTAACAAAAAGTTGTTCCTGTGTGTTATTTACTTTGATTTATTTGTAAAATTTATTTCTTTTCTTAAAAACCTAGTATACTTTTTACTTTCCCACCTATCATCTTCATCTATTTTCATTATCTATTATAATCCAAGTCTTCTATTTTTGCCTACTAATTTTAATTTAAAACAAGCTAATTTAATTAATTATTACCTAAACTCAACATCGCCTATTAAATAGACATAACTCCATTTGGCATAACTTCAAAATGATTTTTAACGAGGTTAACCTATTTCAAGGTAAATGTTAACCTCATTAAAAATCATTTTGAATAGACGTTCTTTATCAGTCATCAAGTAATACAATTAATTTTATATTTTTGATTTACACCGATAAAAAAACAATAATTATCGAATTTTTAAAATTTTTGTTTCAAAAAATAAGGATTTAATTTAATGAAATTCAAAAATAAATCAGGATTAAAGCTAATTCAAAAACAAAAAATCTAAATTTTTTTTCAGACAAAAATAAAGCAGTTCAATATGAAATTATAAAAGACTGCACTAATGAATGTCAACCTGCATGCCTGTAAGTAAAGAGTTTAGACATATTTTTATTATATTATTATTTATTTTTTATATAATTCAATTGTTTCAATTAACTGTACCATGGAATACCCTTCTGTATATTTTACTACAAGATTTTAATGATCTATCGACTTTTCATGATGACCTTTAGAATAATTTCGCTATTATTTGTAAAAAGAAGAGAGAAGCGGTTTAACTAAAATTTTAAATAATAAATTTTTCTTAAATCGATTTTTAATAGCTGCCAAAAGCTCTCTTAGGAAAAATTTTGTTAATGGTCTAAATTTGACACAAATTGTATATTATTATATCTATAAAATCTATCTATTATTATAATTATATACTACTTTATACCTAAAATTAGAAAAAATGCCTACATCTTTTGTTGAGATTTCTCAAATTTTCGCATTTTTTTCTGAAACAAAAAGATGCAATACCCCTTAAAATTGGCTTAATGCTTTGCTACAATACAATAGAGAAGAAATTAACCACAATAGAGAAGAAATTAACTCAACTACGATAGAGATGAAATTAACTTAACTACAATAGAGAAGAAATTAACTAATTACAATAGAGAAGAAATTTTATCAGCATAGAATAAGTTCTTGAGATCTAAATGTCTTTCATAATAAAAATACAAACCGTAAAATCTTTCAAAATCATTATTTTTAGAAATCTAAAAAAACCTTTGCAACACAAGCTCCCATTTAAGATATTAATCTACATATGCGTAATTTGCCAGGTTGAGTAAGCTGTAATAACTGTGGTTTAATATATTTCTGAGTGAGATAATGAATAACCGATAAAATTGCGTAAAGGAACATGTTATTTTAAGTTAACATCAAATTGAGGTTTCATAATTGAAAAGATATAATGAGTTTGTTGATGTCTTCCACGCTACTGTGCATCAACAGAAACAGAAGTTCGCATGTATGCACGCTTTTAGTTGTATTTTTACATTTAGTACATACATTTAGTAGTTAGTTATAAATATTTTATTTTTTAAATCTCTGTGAATTATATAAATAAGTTTATAATGTATAATTTCTATCCGATACTGTTGTGTGCGATTTTGTCTAAATATTTGTTTTCTCTGTTAAGCGAGAAAATTGAGCAACAGATTAATTTTATATTAAGAATTAAAGCACATATGTATCCTAAATTAGTGCTAATGCATCCTAAATTAATACTAAAGCATCCTAAATTAATGATAATGCATCCTGAATTAATGTACTGACTCCTACGTGTACCTTATCTTACCGTAATTTTAAATTTTCATGTTACTAAACATTAAAAAATGACGGCATCTACTTTGCACCAACTTGTGTAAATGAAAATTCTTAGTTCTCGTCTCGGGTTAATTGTTAAATGTGAAAGAGTTATACTTATTTTGCTATTTTTCTTTCCATCTGAAAGAAAATACCTAATTTGCATAATGGACAAACCAAACTTGAAGATGTTTCTAATAATTGTCTTCCACCCGTAATAATCTTAATAACCCGTAATAATCGTAATAAACAGTTATCAAGCAATTACTGATGTTTTTTATTTTGTCATTCTTGTTAACGATCAGTCAAAATTTGATAATCTTTTCCTCCTTTCCTCGCTTACATATCAGTGTGTGTTTTAAAATTTAAAAAAAAAAAAAGAATTTAAAGAAAAGAATTAAAAGGAAATAATTGAAAGAAAATAATGAAAAAAATTGGAAAGAAACATTACCCCATCTGAAAGAAAATACCCAATTTGCATAATGAATAAACCGAACTTGAAGATATTTCTAATAATTGTCATCCACCCATCAGGATTTTCATGGTAATCAAACAATTATTGATGATTTTTATTTTGTCATTCTTGTTAACGATCAGTCAAAATTTGATAATCTTTTCCTCCTTTTCTCCCTTACATATCAGTTTGTGATCCAAAATGTTTACAAAAATAATTTAAGGAAGAGAATTTAAAGGAAATAATTGAAAGAAAATAATGAAAAAGTTGGAAAAAACAAGACCCCATCTGAAAGAAAATACCTATTTTGTTTAATTGACTAACCACACTTGATGATTTTTGCAATAATCGTCTTCTACGTGCTAAAATTTAACCGACAATCAAACAAGTATTTCATGTTTTTAATTTTGTCTTTCCTATCAACGATATATATATATATATATATATATATATATATATATATATATATATATATATATATATATATATATATATATATATATATATATATATATAAAAGATAGGTTGAACTCTGACCCACCCCAGGGGGTATACGGAGATAAAAGTTAAATTATTACATTAAACAAAGTTTCTCTAAAAACTAAAATTACAGTAAAATTTTGCCAAATGACAGTGGTGGTGATCAGCTAAAAGTAAATCAGATAAAGTAATATATATATATATATATATTCGATTCCAATACAAATAGAATTGATCTATTTCCTTATGTCCTATAAAGATATTGCTATTTTGTAATTTTATTTCACTTATACGACATATTTGTAATATATTTATAAAAAATTTTATTGGTTAATCTCTTTAACTACATATTAAAGTGCTATGTGTAAGATGTAACTATATACAATTAGACCTTAAAACTTTTTAAAAAAGTACTGAAATAATTGTGAAATAAAAAAAAATACATTTATTATTACTGATTAACTTTTAGGGAACAGAAATACGTGATTAAATATGAAGAATCAGAAGAAGAAACAGCGCAATTTGTAAGATATCCAGTATTTTGTATTTTTTCAGTATTGATAACTAAAAAATATTTGTGAGTCAGAATTTTTTTCTAAAATTGCAGGATTTATTTAGCTGCGATGATACAAATTTACCACTTAAGTTCGATCATACATAGAAAGGAGACGATTTTTAGCCTCACTTGTATTGTAATGCTTGATAAACAAGCTTCGTTCATACATGAACATTGTTGAAATTTTAGTTAATATATCAATTCATTTATCAGTTGTTATAGCATCGCTTTCAAAAGCAACTCCAGAATACAAGGAGCTTCAAAATTCAACGGACAAAGTGGGGTGATAACATCATTTAGAGCTGTGATTTCCAAAGTGGTCTATATCGACCCCCAGGGGTCGAAAGTAACCTGCAAGGGGTCCATGTCAAGTGTAAAAAAATTGAAGATCCATGAAATAAAAATGGGGGCAATGATAGGGGATCTCATATAAGCAGGTCCTGACTTTTTATTTTGGCTTTTCATGAATGGAATAATCGACATACACTGATAGTACCGATTTACTTACATTATAGTACCTTATAATATAAGCCGACCGGCCTGTGTAGGGGGCAGGGAACTGTCCTTTCATCAGAAAGGTTCTGGGTTCGAATCCCGGGCAAGGCATGGATGTTTCTTTCTCTCTATCTGTGTTCTATGTCCTTTCTCCTTTGTGTGTGAATGTGACCCGCCCTATAAACGGGTTGTGGTAGTGTGACGTGGGCGACGCTGCTCCTCCGGCGTGGCTTCGCCACATGTGCCAACTGGGTAACAAAAATAGAGTTAGCAGTTCTGGCACTTTCTGTGGCCAATGGATAGTTCCAAGTGTCCGCCATTAAAAAAAAATAATAAAAAAAATAAAAAAAACTTATAATATAAGGGCATATCGCTGGTTCAAAACAAAAACGACACATCTGCAGGCATAATACGTTTGCAGATGTGTCGTTTTAGTTTTGAACCAGCGATATGTCTATCTACATTCTACATAATTTATAAAAGTAGCTATGAAGTAAAAATTTTATTACAATTTAAGTAATTACGATTAATTTTTAATATATGAAACTGAATTATTATAAACTAGTAGTTGCCTACTGCTCCCCCGTGTACGTTTTTATTTTCTTTGCGTGTAAGGTTTTATTTTGTAACAAAAAAAGTATTTTTCCGAGATAAATTGTAGCCTAGCCTGTGTCAACTCTTTAGCTAGTTAGACTTCCAATTTTATCTGCACACAAGAGCACGGAGATTTTTTGCTTAGCTTTTACGTGAAAACGTAATAAACACACAGACATTACACTACTACGGTTCTTTATACAAACTTATTTCCGCAATTATAATATTAGTAGCGGAGAACGGGTTTTATAATGCACTAGTTTATTCCATTTACATATTAATTAAATTAAATTAGTAATTAAATTAGTTTGAATTTAATTAATAAATGTATAAAATTAGCATGTGTTTTTTTTCTTATGTTTTTCACACTACACTTCACTACAGTTAGAAATTTAAATCTTTCACAGTGAGTAGCACTATACCAACCGTCAAAAAAACATTTGAAGTCAATGAATTTACAAAGAAATCAATACGAGGTAAGCAGGGGTCCACCCAAAACCACCGTAAAACATAGCAAGGGGTCTACGAGGCAAAAAAGTTCAGGGACCACTGATTTAGAGGATGAAAACTTACCGTAGAAAATGAATTTGCCAATTAAAATGAGGGGACGAAAATCACAATAATCTCGTGCAGAATTTGACATCCCGCTAAAAATCAACTGTGAAAAATGTTATAAACTAGCTAAAAATATATTTAATTGATTGAGTATTACAAGAGTTGTGAGAAGTAAAGAACGTTGACATCATTGCACAGTCGGCAGTGACGTAAAAAATATTTATAGAAGCCTCAAAGATCTAAGTGCGCTTTTGAAGTCTGCCTACGCTTCAGAACCTGCATGCGTTTTTTTTCGAGATTTTCAACTTTTCGTCGTAGTTTACGAACCAGTGTCGTTCTATAGTAGGTTTTCATCCTGTTGATTCATTTTATCACCTCTCTCTAATATTGTTTTGATTATCATCCTCTTGATGACTTTTGATGCCCTTTATATCCTTATTGACCTCTTGGATTTTGGAATCGTTTGCAGATACTAATACGTTACTTTTGAAAAACTGTCTTTGGCCCATCAGCTAGACTTGATTATACTTATTTTTACATGCTTATTCTTAAAATACGGAACATTAAAATGTTAAGTAAAGAATAAGTTCATACATCTATTTTTTTCAATTGTTTCGAAAAAAAAGAATTTTATTTTATAACCGTCGTTGAACAACCGACCCAATTTCGGGTTTATGATTACGAATGTTCAACTCCATAGCCATGTAAGTTTGAACACAGTCCAGAAGACAAGGGAACTCCTGGATTAAGTATTAGGAGGAAGTTTGCCTTCGTGAAGGACTTTCAGATGGAACTAACCCGTCTTTGCGTTACGAAAACCACAGAAAATAACCTGGATTAACATGTCTCTTAACCCTGAAGGGAGATTCTAACACATAATCCGACAACCACTGAGGATATTTTACGTCAGCACTGTGGTCGGTGAGAGCCGTATCGACCTGTCATCTTTGGGATTCGAACCCAGCTCACCTCATTGGAAGGTGAGCGCTCTATAACCAGATCCATCATGGCGCAGAAAAAAGAATTTATAAAAATTTTTATTGTTATTATTAGAAATACGTTAAGGATACTTGTATCAAAGAAATTCACACAATATTTAGAGACGCTTAACACACAGGCCACAGGCACGTTACTATTTATCGTTTTTTTTAATATTTATTTTTGTTATTATCGCAAATCCTCTGATAACGCTAGCGTTGAAGACATTCTTACAGTTTTTGATGACCTCTAGCAAGCTTTACCAAGGGCAGCTTTTCAACTATCATCGGCTAAACTTTCCTCACAGCCACACCCCCTTCACCCACGAAACTGCTTGAGAACAGAAACAAATTGTTTACCTTTTATGCCCTATATATTTATCTCCTAATACTTAAATTTATTTACCGTTATCTATTAAATTTAATCTTATTTAATTAAATTTATTTGCCTCTAATTAAATGAAATCTATATTTATCGTTAAACATCTCAGCGGGGCACACAATTTCATACATTTCTTACAATACTGGACGGTAGTTATAGTTCGAGCGTCAGCTTCTCAATTAAGTAAGTTCACGTTAATAGTTCCCTGAATAGGCAGATTTTAAAAAAAAAATGTCTGTAGTTGATCTATAAAAAAAAGTGCGTCACGTTGTGGGTCAAGATGTAAACATTTTGAAATCACTGGAAAAATTAAGAAAGCAAATGTAATTAAAAAAAAAACTTTCACATTTTCAAATTTATTTTATTGATTGTATTATGTTATTACAACTTTTCGTTTTTTTCTAACTTTTGTAATTTTCTTCTAACTTTTCTAACTTATGTACATTTTTTCTAAAGAGCTATTTTTTACTACATTTTAAAAAATTAACGCTATTATTAATCATTCTCGCATTTTCATGCATTATGTAACATAGTATTTCTTTTACAACTTACTAGTGTGCTGAAAATGACATAAATTGCAAGTAAGTACAATTTACTTCATACCAAATTATTTTTATCTCAATGAAAAAATATTAGCACCATTAAAATATATTACGATTGTGTACTGATATTGATGAAAATCAAATCAAATGTATATTTTTTAATATTTAATTTCATTTGATAAATTGTTTAGTAAGCCGTAATTATTGTCATTTATAATAAAATTAATATTAATGGTTATTTACAATGAAATTAATGATAATGAACTACCATCATAGAGAAAATTCATCATAGCAGATGAAATTATCATTTTAAAAAAATGCACATATTTAATGTTAAAATGAACTAAAAGAAAATGAATAAAATATAAAGATTCCCTTTTATTTTAAACTAGTTTGATCTAAAACAAACATCTAAAATAAACTATCATTCCCAACAAATTGTTGAAAGAATTGCATTGCTTCGTACTTTACGAAAAGCAGAATGTTTGAACAAGTTTCAAAATCGTTACAAGAGTTTGCAAAAAAAATTAGATGAAATGTAAAACTTTTTGACGTCCTGTATATCAGTGAATGTTATTTTGAAATTTGTTGAAAGAATTTCATTTCTCCGTACTTTATGAAAAGCAAAATGTTTGAACAAGTTTCAAAATTGTAACAAGAGTTTGCAAAAAAAATTAGATGAAATGTAAAACTTTTTGACGTTCTTGATATCAGTGAATGTTATTTTTAATAGTAAGTTGTCAAAAAAATAAGAAAGGTGCATGATAGATGTGAGGTCAACAAAAGGGGAATTAAATAATAGTAATCTCAGGAACTGAAGTGAGGAAGATGTACATAATTAAAACCTTCATTGGCCTTAAAAAAATGGAATGAGGGTAACAAAAATCGGGATGTTTCAAGTCTATTTTCAATATATCCGGACGTGAATGAAGAAAATAGAAGTCATTTAAAAACCCGCAAGAAATTACGACGTTAAATTTAATTTTTACAATAGACTAATAGAAAAAGACTAAAAAATGCTAAAGAAAGTTTTACCAGTAACAGATTGTAATGAATAGAATAGATTGCTAACGACATTAGTTCTTCTTCTCCACTCCATAAGTCTCGAAAAGGCATTTTGCCTTGATTTGCCTCACTCGGCAAAAGCGGTTTTTTCTAGTTTTGATTTTCACTCCTTATTTATTTTTCTATTTCAGCCTCGGCTACCGCAGTTTTTCTATTTTTTTTCATCTTTATTTTCCCTCTTTCATTACTAACTTTTAATTTTAAGTTTCAAAATATTTTTTCATTCACATTTGTCGAGTCTTGAGAATTGGTTCTTACTTTTGAACGCTAAAAACACGTCAATTTTTACTATTATCTATAAGTTTTATAACAAATGAAGTTTTTAATCAAGTATAAAAAGAGCATTGCATTCTCTTAAAAGTGTGCGACAGGATTTCTTTAAAAATAGCTAAAGAACTTTTCTTATGTTCGTAAGAAGTTCGCTTATAAAAATAAGAGGTTGAAATTGCAAGAAAAGAGACGATGTTGGTTTTTCTTTTTCTGCATTGATATCAGAAATAAATAGAAATGTCTTAACCTTTCAGGGCACTTAAACCTTTTTCGTATAATTTGGCCTATTTAAATAGCTGAAAAATGTATCCCCCCCAAAAAACACATATTTTGTCGCAATTGCAGAAAGTTGGAAATTTTTTACTCGTTAAAGGCAAAATTTTTTTGAATCTATGATATTAATACTCTGATGGTGACTTGTAATTGGTTGATTGTTCTCGTAAAGTTCTAATTGTATATAATACTTAGCACATAAATCAACTGATAAATAGAACATAATTGGAAAGAGTTTAATTATTATTTTCACTAAGAACACTCTAAGGATAGAACGGCTGCAATTTTGAATAAAATAATCTTTGTTTCTAATTTTTAACTCTTCTATTATTTGAAATAATCATCGCATCATACTTTCTTCCTCTTGATCAGATATTGTTAAATATATATGAGAAATATTTTTATGGGGAAAAATGCAAAACTATTTGTTATGAAAGGTTTTGAGGTTAAATTGAACGAAATACCTTATTAAATTATATTCAAAAACCATTTATATCCTTCCCCATTCAGTTTTAAAATCTATCGATGAATTTGCTTTTCAATAACCGTAAATTTATGCATTACTGAAATGTTAAGAAAATTACTTTGACTTTATCTATAAAAAAATTTGGAAATGCTTCTCTAATCATTGATTTACTATAGAAAGTAGTGTTACTAGAAACACTTGTCGTTTTTTTAGATTAAACATAAATCATTTCTATTAAATCGCTCATAATTTTTATTTTTATAAGAACAATTCGATATCATAAATCCAACCATAGTTCTTTTAAAATCTTTTTTAAGTGAAAAGTTTGAATTGCTCAAAGTTGAGCTAGCTTGATAAAAATAGATGAAATATTGATCAATTGATCAATTTGCTTGAGATTAAAAAAAACTGGATCGCGTTATCTTTGAAGCATTATTTCCAAATGACCAAATGAATAATTTAGAAAAAGATTTTTTACTCACTTTCAATTTCAAGCTTCATTCTTAGGGCAATGAATTTCTCCCACTTCGTTTGCTGGTACGGAATGGGAATGCATGCCTGCAATTTTTCTAGAACTAAACTCTGTTTTTTCTGAAATAAGCACTATGAAGAATTAATTTTTGATATGAAAGTTTGAAAATCAAAAATCAAAAATTTCCTTTTTAATAACACCATGCATTTCGACGCTTCAAATTAGTCACGTCCTGTTTTTTTTTTTTTTTTTTTTTTTTTTTTTTAAGTAAAAACCAGCATTGAAAGTAATACCGGACAACTGTAAACTAGACAATCGAGTATACATTTCTACCGAATCATTATCCTCGGAATATGGTTATTATTCCCATTAATTACCTTTTTTAGAAAATGTAATACAAAAGATACATTAATCACTTAACCATGTATTTCTCACTCTGCAGTTTCTGTTTTTAAGGTTAAGAGTCATTGTTCGGTATTACTAACACTGACTTTTTTTTTCCTAGCTCATCTTTTCAAAATTAGTTGCAGCCAGGTGGTGACCTGGCTGTGAAAAAATGGGTTAAGAGTCATTGTTCGGCATTCCTTACACTAACGTTTTTTTCTAGCTCTTCTTGGCTGTGAAAAAAAATGAACCCAACTAATTAAATTAATGATCGACATAATATTAATACATAGAAAATGTTACGCATTGTCATGCAAGCAAGCATTTCATAACTTTCTCCACCGGCTAAAAAAAAAAAAAAAAAAAAAGGGTTAATCCAGTGCCATAGAGAAGGAGCTAGAAAATAAACGGTGCTAGTTTCTTAATTATATGCTTGCGAAACACGTTGTTAAATTCATATCTATTATTTGTGTTTATTTTGCTATGATCAAATAAAAGATATTATTTTCTGTTCATTGTGCCATTTGTGTTTATTTTGCTATGATCAAATCAAAGATATTATTTTCTGTACATTGTGTTATTTGTGTTTATTTTGCTATGATCAAATCAAAGATATTATTTTCTCTTCATTTTGCTATTCTTTCTAATTAGACAATCAAAGATAGCGTTCAAGGTCTTTTTCTCAAAATATCGATTGTCAAGAAAAATTGATTCTGCAAAAATTGAAGTGAGTCCTATTCTTTTTCTTGCAACTTATAGTGTTAAGAGATATTAAATGCTAATCATATCGCTAAATATATAGCACGGAAGGAACATTTCATCTCAACTCAACTAGTTTGAAAGGCTACTAATGATTTGGCGAATCAAAAGTATTTTTTATGTTAAATAACACGTTCAGTTATGACATCAAGAAATAGGTTCTAATTCATTTGGCGATAAAAGAATGAGGGAAAACATTTTTTGTTAGTTTTGTTTTTGAATTTTTAAGGATTTCGGTGTAGTGAAGAACAGTATTTTTACAGTATGTTTAAGATGACTTTTGGGGGAAGAATGATCTGTAGTTTGTTATCCCTGAATAATATCATGAATAAACGAGGATTTAAAACATTCTGGAATAATTATTTAGGGTAATCTACTTATAAATTAAACATGAATCAGATTAAAGATTTCTTCGAACGAACTCTATTTAAAATTTTATGTAAATTATTTAAAACATTTTTTCAAACATCAATATACTTTTTTACTTTAATTTATCTAAAAATAAAATTTTGCTTCATCTTTTATTCACTTTTAATTTAAAAATCTAGATTAGATACATATTTTAAATCGATCAATGTCATGCAAATGAATATATTCTGATTGCAACACTTGGTTATGGCAAAATTAAGCAATATCCAACATACATTTAAGATTTATTTTCAGCTTTTATCAGTGGTGTAAATTTGTCGATAAAAATAAAATTTAAGAAAAAAATGTATAGTAACATTTTTTACGTCTATATTGCGTTAAGGAAATGCTATATGGTGCAACTTATTAACAGCTTTAACATAGAACACTAAAGCTTTTTCAAACTAGTAAAAAGTATATAATAATGGATTACAAGTTAGAAATAAAGTGGTTTCACTATAAGTGTTAAATTTTTCCTGGGAACTGACATTCCTTTTTACTGACTCTAAATGAATCTTTCCTATTTGAAATGTTAAAAAAAAGTGTTTTTATTTCTACGTTATGGTTCAACACCATTACTATTTGTAATTTTAACTTTTCCTATATAAAACTGATTAAATAGTGTAAATTTTTTTAAAAAAAATTATGCTATATAACCATTGCTAGAGTACCGGAAGAGAAGCTATCGCCAAAATTGTCACCAAGATTTAAAAATTTTGAGAAGTAGAATAGTTGCCTTTTAAATTAACAATTTCTTGCTAAGGGAATAAGTTTGTATATTTTTCAGTATTATACTTTTTTCCCTATTGCTTCATTTTATTTTTGCGAATTAAATGCAATAAAACAAAAAGTCTACCTGTTTCAAATAATTAACCAGCCATTGCATTAATAGCGTAGTTTGGTGATTTTTTGGGTACCTAGCTTAGAGATAAGTACTGTGGAGTGTATTACAGGGTGTAGCAACCCTAATGGTTGCACATGCAAGAAATGTTACATAGTGCTAAAACAAACAACTTTGACGATGAAAAGGGAACCTACAAAGTTAGTTTCGAAAACAAGAGGCCTCTTTTGAAGTAAATAAAACGGTCTATAGCAGAAAATGTCAGATTCATAGAAAGCTAATATGACCTTATGTTCAGTTTACAAATTGCAATGGCGCAGTGATAATAAGACTTATACAGGAGCAATATTTAAACTAGGGGATTTCAATAACAGCAACAGCAGGCTCTAGAGAAAAGTCTGGAATCTTTCAACGTCTGCATGTTATTCACTTCGAGGCGTAATGCTTGGATTAAGCTGCGGGTTGTTCATTAGATAATCTGGGTACTTAACAATTATAAAATGTAGCCAACACCAATAGATAGGAAAAACGTCAGATTCTGGTTTACGAAGGTCACTCGCTACCCTTAAATGCTCATAGACATATCAAATACGACATTATCACAACAAATATCGATAAATAAATTTATTGATTACGATACTATCGAGATCATTATTGATAACATTCCAGAAGATAATATGACGAATATTATGAAGATAATTTCTGAATACAAAAATATTGGTAAGTTTTTTGTTGATAAATTTTAGCATTTCAGTAATGAAAATATTGGCAAATTTAAAATAAAAAATTCCTTACATTGGAAGTATTGCGATCTATTGTTAAGCATCGTCATTTTTTGAGAATGCATCATGATCATCAAGGGGAATTTTTTTATCCAGAAATCATTTTTTGTTTAGAGCTACATATGACAACATTGTAAATTTTACAAAAAGTGCTTTTATAACTTATGTTTACGTATTTGTTTCTATATCCCACATATTTACTTCAGTACACAAACTATAATCTTAGTAAGCTTTAAGTTAGTATTGGATTTCCCCCATAACTTAGTCTGCCTCTTTTATCTGTTAAACTAAAAAAAAAGAACAATTTGTTACGAAACTGTTTTGATGGCAACACACTTCGAAATAATGAGAGATAATTTTTTTTTCAATATTGCATGTGAATAGTTTAACGTAGAGGAATGAAATATATTATAAAATGGTCGATAATTATTAGCTATCAGTAAAAAAAAGCGAAGAGCGAATGGATTTTAACAATGTATGTAGAAATGGATTATAGCAATAGATTATTGTATCTTCAATATTGCCAGTGAACTAACTACTCGACCGATCGCTAATAAACCAACCACTTAATAATTTCAAATTGCATAAAAAAGCATTATAGAAAGAGGGTGTTTCCTTTCTTACCGGAGTGCATTCAACAAAGTGGACAGATTTTTCACTTTTATGTGAAAAGAAATAATAAATATTTTAAACCAAAGTAAGATATCATTTTATAACAGAGCTGACCCAATTGTGAGTTTACGACTATCAAAGTTCAGCCTAATTAAATAAAAATAATTATTTATTTGATAATTTTGTATTACGGTCAAAATGACCGCAATGGAGATTCTAAGGTTTTATTATATAATTTTTAATTAAAAGTTTTATTAAATAACTAATGTAATCAAAGGTTTATAATATAATTAAATATTTTTAATATAATTAAAGGTTTTAATATAATTAATGGTTTATAATATTATTAATGGTTAAATGAAGGTATGGAACTAATATAATTAAAGGTGATAATAATAAATAAACTTTTTTTTACGATTTTATTTGCATACTCTGAATAAAAAATGCTAAAAGATTTATCTAATTTTTAAACTCGAAATCAGCACGCGGTAGTATAGTTTTCAAAATCAAAATTTACACGTAGTTTTAAACATTATGAAAGATATATTCCTTGTGTTTCACCATTGTGATTTAATATACTTTCGCGATTCCAGCTTGGAATTGTGATAAATTTTCGAATTTACATTCTAAAGAACCATTTAGTTAAGAAAACTAAAAGTGAAAATGCATAGAAAAAATAAAGGGAAAGTTAAAATTGTTTAGCTTCAATAGAAAAAAAAAAAGCATTATACTATGAAAAAAAAAATATTTTGCGGAGAAAAATAAGAATTTAAAAACTATCATAAATACTCTTTTTTATATCAAAATAAATCATTTTACAATATTTAAAAAAAAATCAAATCTCGTGTTTAACGAGAGAATGCTTTAAGTCAATTTGCTAAAAACCATCTTTTGAAATGAAGCCTCATAAATATATGCATAATAATAAACATATTTTCCTATCATTATCTCCTGGTTGAAAAATAAAGAGAAAAAATAACTTTTGTTATAAATTCCATAAAGTATTAATAAACATTCTCAAGTATTGTCTTGATTTATCACGCTGTTTCTAACAATGATAGCAGCTATTTAAACAGTGCTCTGTGTTTTTATTATAAATGATTTAATACAATTCAAAAGAAGAAATATTATTATTTTTCCATTAAAAATTATTTTTAGGAGCATATTTTCCTTCCGTTTTATTTCGTAGTACTCCACTTATTTAAAAAAGAACATTATATTATAAAATGACATTGTAAATTATTCCTCTTATGTATTTCGTATTTATTAGAGTCCCTGTTATCTAACTTCATATTTAAATTTAACGACTGCCAAATGTGCCAAAATTTGCCTAAAACAAACCGAAACAAACGTTTTTCCATAGACTTGACATGGAATGATCGACGAGGTTTTTTTATCTGCATTTATTTCAAGAAAAATATTATTTTTCTTTGCTTTTAAAATTAATCTTATCCGTTCAAAGTATCTACACGGAGAAAAAGTTTCTGGTAAAATTACAGCAATGAATGCTTAGAACATTTCTGATGAGAAATAGTAATTCTGCAGTAAAAATTACAAAACCGAAACAAAAATTATGCCATAGAAATGGTTTTTATGCCAAGCTTTAATGCAATATGATAACATTACCAAAATTTTCCACATAAACTAAACGTTTTTGCATATTAGAAAACCATATTTCAGTGTTAATTTTAGAAAAATTATTAACAAAGAGCTTCAATAAAATTTTTTACTGTTCCCATACAACTAGAAACACGGTAAATTGTAACTTGGTCCGGTAATTTTGATTAAACTCTTTTTTCTCAATGAAGACAATTATATATATATACAATATATATACAATTAAAATATAATTTATTTTGCAAAATAATAAGATATAAAAATTTTGATTGTCGTCACTTTTTGTAAAGTTATTTACCCAAGACAAAATTCTTGATGGGACCATCAAGATATTTTGATGGTATATCTAGGTTTCTTTATGGCAGGTTTATGGTAGGTTTCTTTATTCTATTTAGTGGTAAATATCATCCAACGGTAAAATCAAGTGGTAAATATCATCCATTGGATGGGCCAACAACAAACTTCCATCATTTCATGTTTTAAGATGATATTTTACTATATGATGGTCTACCAACATGTTAAATTAGAAAACCTTTGACCAACAAATTCCCTAATCTCATCCAGACCGCCGCCAATAGCCCATTGTGTAGCTCTAGTGCGACGTAAATGAACTACAAAAACAACAACAACAACAAATACAAACTAATAACACTGAAACAGAGGGTGATTTATTCAATAAAAAAACATTTAATTTGTTTCATTAAATTTGGTAATTATCTAAAGGTTCAAGTTTAACTTAATTAAATTTCTTAGTTAATGCCTCTAATTAAACAAATTTATGTTCACGCAGCTTTTTCAACTGCTTAGAATACTAAATCTAAGCGAATATAAAAACTAACGAAACTTTGAGTTTCCTACCATTTGAATGACAAAAGCATTTCCTCCAAAATTTGTAAAAACAGTCGCATACTTATTTAAGTTTATAATGCACACATTGTTCAAATTTGTTAGATGGGTGCCAATGACAAGAAAGGAAATGTTTATATAAGTGAAACTTAAATTTAAAGCCTAAATCAAGGTAGCATACAGTTTTAGGAGAGAGATAAATATAAAACAATTACTTTGGGGATCTGTTGACCGAAAATTTTAATCCGAGGTTGACATTCCTTTATATTACTGCATATTTAGTATTTCATCTTGATTTTTGTTTATTGTTGAACTTGATGACCACGATAACTATGATGAACATGATAACCATGACTTTTGTTATTGAACCTCTTTCTAAAAGAGATTTTTTTTTCTTAAAATGAACTTATCAGTTTTTTTATTTATTACAAAGCAGTTTGTATGAATTTTAATTGCATTATATTTTAATATTTGTGACTTTTTCTATTTTTTAACACGTTGAGCGCCACGCTAATTTTACATGTCTTGCCCGTCAGGCCACAACGCTAAATAACTACAAACTAAATTTGCAAATATTAGACAGATTTAAAAGGTTTAGCATGACATGTCTGAAAAAAGTGGTGAATTATATAAGCCTACGAATTGTTTAGAAATAGTGGTGGATAAAAACCTGGTAAATTGAATTTATTAAACCAAGAATCACAATAATTAAGTAAATTTTGAATACATTTTCTGCAATTCCATAAATGAGTGAAAGTTTTATAGTTCTATATCATGTTGTACGCTGTCAGCCAGCTGTTTTTCGCGGCCTATGTGAAAGGTCAGTGTTAGCAAGCGGTGGCAGACGCAGCCTAAATGTAATTTCAGTGTCAGCCACCGGTGGTTGACGCAGCCTAAATGTAATTTCAGTGTCAGCTACCGGTGGTTGACGCAGCCTAAACGTAATTTCAGTGTCAGCTACCGGTGGTTGACGCAGCCTAAATGTAATTTCAGTGCCAGCTACCGGTGGTTGACGCAGCCTAAATGTAATTTCAGTGTCAGCTACCGGTGGTTGACGCAGCCTAAATGTAATTTCAGTGTCAGCCCCCGATGGCTGGCGCGGCTTAAATGGAAAGTCCAGTGTCAGCCACCGATGGCTGACGCGGCGCTCAACGTGTTAAAAGGATTTTTCGGGAGGATAAATAATTTACAGAAAAATACAAAGATAACTTTATTTACTGATTTATGTTGATTGCAGCCAAAGATTTCTGGATCATCTTTGTCAATTAATGATTCTCTTTTTTTTTTAAAAAAAAGTTCATGGATTATTTTTATTTATTAAGATTTTTAAAGCTGTTTTAAAAATATTTTAATTAGGGAATTATGAGATACAAAATGCAATCAACAGCAAAATTTTTATTTGCTTTTCGTTGCGTGATTTCATTATTGAAGAATTTTAGGAAGTTGATACATTCCTGTCACGTTTAATTCCGGCTATCTAAACAAATTATATTACGATCTCTGTCTTTTATGCATATGAGACAATTTAATATATATTATACTAAAGTAGTTAAAAAAAAATATTGGAAATTTTTGAAAGTGAATTGGAAATTTTTGAATACATGCTTACAAACTATTCGTGCTGAGTTTGATTCATCTGCACGAAAAAGGATATTGTATTGTATAAATTACATAAATTGATTACGGGAGATAGGATTAGACACTTTGTATCATTTGAGACATTATTTTGTTTTAATCGTTTCGAATTAGTTAGAAAAACATAGAACGAATTTATTGATGCATGAATTGATAGAGTAAGTATTATTTTTCTCAATTCATTCTTTCTCCCATAAAAATACAAATGTTATTATGCTAGATAAATTTAGTCCTGGATAAGGCAATTCAATAACATGGACTCGTTTAGATTATAAGTAATAACTTACACAAAAAACTTTTAAATTTTTATTCATTTATTTCTGATTCAATTTCTTGCATTCTCTCTTGTTGGCTATAGTTTTGAGAAAACTTCAATTAACTATAGTTATTGAGTAAATAATCTCAAACAGCTTCTAATTCTTATTGATAACAAAACTCTCGAATACAATACCAGGGGAATGTTCATACAGGAAAACTTTTTTATAATAATTATAATACTTTGTAATTATAATAAAAAGCATAACTTTTCATTATAGTCATAGTATTTAATTATAATATACCAATTCATAATTTAATTTTTCATAGACAAAGGAGAAGGACACTAAAATTACGATTAAACAAAATATATTCGCATCCATTCTTCAATTGAAGAAAATTTAGTTTTTTTTTTTTCAAAACAAAAATAAAATAAATATTTTTTTCGAAGATTTTTATTATTTTTGCTGTCGACTTTCGTATAGTTTACTGTATTATCACAACTTGAAAACCATTTCAATTATAATCGATTCTAGAAATGGAATTTTTTGAGATTGCTGCGGTAACTATTGACTTTTATGAATGACAATTTATTTTTTTTATTGTTTCTAAAGTGTTTAAATAAGTATAATTTTCAAACAAACAAAAAACTTTTTTTTTCAACTTTGCATGTAAATAAAAGAATATTGATAAATTTTAAAGAAGACGAAATTGCCTAATTTCATGTTAAGGTACTTAAATCTTGCGTGCATGTTTCCCGGTTATCAAGAATTTAGAATTATTATTATCAGTTATTATCAAGAATAACTGTGAATGACAGTGTAAAGTAAGATATAAACCTAAAATAAGATATTGTTTTATGCTCAATTACTGAAAATATATTTAAAATTTATTTAATTTCGTTAATTACAAATCTATAATTTCTTAGTTTATCACAAAGTGTTAGAAGTGCATTGCTACACAACGATACGAGTGCTTCTAAGCAGTGCGCGTATCTTAACAGAGATTTCCTTGAAAAAAGTACGGCGCTTAACGTAGTTTAACCATTTGCTAACGGCTGATACAACTGATGGTCCAGAAGAGCAAATGCTATCAGGCGCCGAAGGCAAAACATTAAACTCTATTTATTCCCTCTTTTAACTCCTTAACTGCCGCGGGCGTATATATCCGTTTCGGTAGTTCGAAGCGTTAACTGTCACTGGCGTATATATACGCTTTCCGAAGTACGATGCTTTGCATTGCGCTGCTATAAATAGAACTACACCCCCAACTTCGGAACGCAGTAAAATAACCTTGATGAAAGTATTTGCAATTGTATTACTAATTTCGGAGGAAAAGGGAAAGGGAAGTGTTGGAAAAGTGATATCGTATTTATTGCTTGTGCGTTTCTGTTTGAGTAAGGTCGGGTTTATTATTCTTTCGCTTTCGTTTCCCGTGCGCATTTGGTGCTTTTTATTTTTTGGATAAATATGTCGGAGAGTGATGATAGTGAGTTAGATGACTACTTCCCGTCATGCGCGAAAATGTGCTGTTTGTTCAAGAAAAAAAATTCGTCGTGAATCCCGCTATCACTGCAATGAATGTGATGTTGGTTTATGTGTCCAACCATGTTTCAGGATGTATCATACAACAGCTAAATTTTAACATCTTTTATATTATATTTCTATTCTTTAATTCAAGTTTTGTATTTTCTTATTTTCCTTTTTCTTGTCTTGTGAAAGTAAACTGTTTTTAAATTGCAACGCATGCATCATTTTTTCTCACCAATACACCACGTAAGAAAGCGCACTTGAGCAAAAAACGGTGGCACTGGGGAGTGAATCACGTAAATTTTGCTCGGCAGTTAAGGGGTTTTAAAGAATCTCTGCTTTATATTTATTCAAAGTTCTAACTTTTACTTATCATAAATATTACCTCATATTGTATTAAATTTTTACTGAATGCTTAATTAATTTCAATGGGGAAGAATTTTTTTTCCTATTGCATGGGATTTTATAACAATATCTCTGATTTCAAAATCCGCACTTTCTACCCCTCGCTTCTACTCGCTTAAGCATTTTTACTCAGTCAGTTTCTATTTTAATTTCTTAAGTTTATTTCTGTGTTTAAATTACTAGCTAGTTCTTTCATCTTCATGTTTTTCCGTTGTATTCTTTGAATGCCTCTGGAACTTTCAAGAGATAAACAAACGAAAATGCCAATTGGAATTTCCAGTAAATATATTTTTATGTTACGGCCAAAGCTCGGCCAATTCGCGATCGGCCCGGTACAAAGTCTGAACATCGCAACCGCATCAGCATATGAAACCAAGTCCAAGTATGTCGTCGTACGCAGTGAGGGGTACTTCCCCTATTATGATCTGTCCGGAAGCACATGAAGAAACATTACATAACGGTGAGTCACTTTTTTCAGTTTATGTTCCTTTGTGTGTAGCAAGTTTGGTCCATTTTAGTTAGTTATTTTATTTGAGGAGAATTAGTCCAGTTTATATGATGGAGGTACAATCATTTGGAAGATTTTGGATGAAGTAAAAATTACTTTTGTACATTGCGCTTCTTATATCATATGGATTAATTCCAAAAAATTTAACAAAATTATTTCAAAAAAGAATTGTTGATTTATTTTTAGAAATATTATTATTTGATACATCATGGCCACATGCACATCATATATCAAAAATAAAAAGTGTTCTCTAATAGAGACAAAGAGATGCATATTATTTTTAACATGAAGATTTTCGTTAAGTAATTTAACGGCCGTAAAGTATTTAACGAGGGGAGAAACCCCCTAATCAGTTAGTTAGTAGTATGGTAAGAGATCCATAGTTGACTATTTGTCGAAAAATAAAATAGCCCCATACTTTTTATTAAACTTGTAATGATTTAGCTATAGCTTAATCACCCAAAACAAAGTGTGAATTAATATAACATTGTAACTGAAACATTTTTGCGGTTAAAAAAAATTAACTATTTATTATTGGTATTTTGTAAATACATAATCACTTCTGTTATTTTACAATGTTCTTTGCGACATTTTCTTAGTTTGTTGTCTTCAAGCAAATGTATCTGAAGCGAGAATATTGAAAATCAACAAAGAAGAAGCATTTACTGTTTAAATTTATTAAGATTGCTTTTTATTTATTTATTTTTTTGGAAGTAATCATTTGTAAAATACTTTAATGGTCGAACTGTTGAAGTTCAATGTTTCTTCATTGAGTTAGATTTTAATTCGATGTTTCAGCATTTTCCTTCTATATGAAGTCTGTTAAATAGTGGTATAATACACTCCTGAAAAGAAAAACATAAATGTAAAAAAAAACGTTAAAAAATGTCTGTTAAAATTTACAACTGCGTCAAAAAAAAATTTTTTTATTCTTTTTTGGTACTTGATAAAATTCTTGAAAGAAAATACAAACGCTTATGAATTAACGTGAAAATATGTCGAAATAATTACTTTTAAATAATTTTACTGTCTGCACATAATTTGTCTTTATTTTATGAAATTTAAAACAACATGTTTTTTTTTTACTTTCTAAGGCATTGATTGTTGTACGTTCTAACTATGAAACAGTAATTCTTTTTGTTAACATGAAGAAAATATTAAGCACACTGTAAAAAATTCCGGACCCGATTACAGTAAAAAGTAGCGGCACTCTGGGTGACAGTGCATTTCAATGCAAAATTTCTTCTTACCGGAACATGTTATGAAACCAAAATTCTGATATACCTTAATTTTTTCAGAAATAATATCGTAAAACCACTGAAACACTCCAATAAAATAAATAATACTTTAAAAATTACGGTACATTATTTTACGTCAGAAGTGGATTTTAGGGTAAAATTGAATTTTACGGATGATGCACCCAAAGCGCTGATAATTTATACCGTAATTTGAAGCGGAATTTTTTAAAGTGCAACTGTGTTCAAATGGTATAAACAAATATGTTCGATTTCATTTGCAAATTAAAGCACGGAACACATTGAAAATTTTAATTTGGATTGCATGCATTAAAATGCAATCTTAACCCATTTTTAGTTAAAGGTGCGTAAACTTACAATTCAATTTTTTTTTTTTATCACTGTGACGAATATTTTTAACAAATTTTGTTTTTTAAATTTTATTTCGAAAAAAATCATAAAAACATGAATTAAATGATTTGTTCATGGATTTGGTCAATAGTGAGTATAGTCATCATTTTATGTCTGAATAAATTATCTTGTGTCTTAAATAAATGTAATTTAAGCATATTTCAATGAAAATAATAATAATAATACCCTATTTAATACTCATAAAAAGACCCATAAAATTTCAATGCTTGGCATCGATTGATTTAATAGTTCAAAAAGTTTAAAATGTTACCTTGAATATGCTAAGTAGCAAGAGCAGATGGTATTTTAAATTACGAAATCAGACACAAAAACATATTTTTCCGCATAGAATTATCTAATTTTCAACAAGATTCGAAGGAATCAAAAATCAAATTAAAGAAGAAGCCTCAGTCTAGATGTGGTTCAACAGTTTATTCTTGAAAGCGGGAGCAGAATTCGCATCGACGCTCGACACCCATCGAAAGTGCTATCCCCTGAGACACCCCCACATGGGTTAGTTTTACTAACTGCGTATTGGGTCATAACTTTGGATTGCCTTGGAAAATTTCGAGATTCACCCTCCTGCCTACTGCTATCGGTTTCAACAAAGGCACACGTTGGTTTGGTTTATAACTGCAGAAAAGAAGAGACGCACTTTTCAATCTGAAAACTGTTTCTTTTACAAAAATAAATAAATAAATAAAATAAACAAGAAATAACGAAATTCAAAATTTGATGTATAGCAATATAAAAATTGTCAGAAATATTCTGCCGTGTGTTAGATCCCAAAACATGTAGAACATGAAGTAATGACATATTTTGTAGTTTCTCACTCCGAAGTTGAAGAAAAATAGTTATCAAATTCATTTCCAAACACATTTGCACAAAAAAATAAAAACTTTTATTATCTAATTCATTTTCAGACATATTTGCACAAAAAATATAAACTGTTATTATCAATTCACTTTCAGACATATTTGCACAAAAAATAAAAACTTTTATTGTCTAATTCAGTCTCAGAAATATTTGCACAAAAAAAAAAGAAGAAAATTTTTGTTATCTAATTTCTTTTCAGACATATTTGTACAAAAAATCTTTATTATCTAATTCACTATCGGAGATATTTGCACACACAAAAAAAAGCTTTCGTTATCTAATTCACTTTCAGCAATATTTGAGCAAAAAATAAAAACTTTTATTACACATGGAGATAAAAACGGAAGCAAAAGGAAAGTAAAAAAGCGCGCACTACTCGAAAGAAACACAAACAATAACAGCACAGTTATGATTTATTTTCCAGAAACTTCTCCTTCCCCCACTTGTCTGAAATCCTTTGAAAATACCCTCAAATTCACTCTATTGCACTCCAAAGCAGTGGAATTAGTTTTACGACTGATAGCAGCTCATGGACTTCCTACTTAACGAAGCGTCTATATACGCGCGTGGGAGTTAAAACGTGCATACTTTAAGACAAAACCCTATTATTAAGATATGTTTTTTAACATTCTTTAATTTTATAATAATCAATATAAATGAACTTAACATACACTCATGGACAAAAAAATTAGCGCACCAAGAAGGAGTCGTCAAAATGAAATGAAATTTTAAATACGTAATGACTACTTTGATATAAGTAAATGATTAGAAAATCAAAGAAAAAGTATAATTTATTTCAGAGATGAAGGCAAAAGAACGGAGGAGTTAATACCCCGTTGGACCCCCCTCTAGCGCGAATGCACGATACGATACGATCGGGAATTGAGGCATACAAGTTCTGTATGATGTCTTGAGACATTTCGTTCCATATTTGCTGTAACCTTGCCTCTAGTTCGTTCAAACTCGTGGGATGCCCAATTCGCCGTCCTAAATGATCCCAGATTAGCTCGATTGGAGAGAACTCTGGGGATCGGGCAGGCCAAGGAAGGGTTGTAACAGTACGGAGACAGTCTTGTGACACCCTATGTATGTATGAGGCGGAGCATTGTCTTGTTGAAAAATGGCTCCTGGGAGCTGTTGCATGAGTGGCAACACATGTGCCTGCAGGATTTCATGGACATACCGCTGGGCTGTCATGGTGCCACTGAACAATACTAGGGGTGACCGTGTATTGTAGGCATTGGCACCCCATGCCATCACACCAGCTGTGGGAGCGGTATGTCGCTGTACAGCAAAGGCAGGATTGAGTCGTTAACCACGGGGTCTCCACACACGAACACGATTGTCATCACTGCTGAGATTGAATCTGGATTCGTCGCTAAAGACGACCTGGTTCCATTCCGCTGCAATTCAGCTTCCTCGTGCGCGGTCAAACTCCAAACGGAGGCGTCGATAGGCGGGCGTCATGGGCAGCACACGTAATGGGCGCTGCGATACCAACTGTCCTTCAGCCAGGCGCCTTCGTATGGTTCGAGAAGACACAGGGGCCCCTAGTTTTGTTCGGTGGCACCATGACAGCCCGGCGGCATGTCCATGAAATCCTGCTATCACATGTGTTGCCACTCATGCAACGGCTCCCAGGAGCCATTTTTCAACAAGACAATGCTCGGCCTCATACGGCTAGGGTGTCACAAGACTGTGTCCGTACTGTTACTACCCTTCGTTGGCCTGCCCGATCCCCAGATTTGTCTCCAATCGGGAATATCTGGGATTATTTGGAATGGCGAGTTGGGCATCCCACAAGTTTGAACGAACTAGAGGCAAGGTTACAGCAAATATGGAACGAAATGTCTCAAGACATCATACAGAACTTGTATGCGTCAATTCCCGATCGTATCGTATCGTGCATTTGCGCTAAAGGGGGTCCAACGGGGTATTAACTCCTCCGTTCTTTTGCCGTTATCTCTGACATAAATTATACTTTTTCTTTGATTTTCTAATCATTTACTTATATCAAAGTAGTCATTACGTATGTAAAATTTTGTTTCATTTCGACGAATCCTTCTTGGTGCGCTAATTTTTTTGTCCATGAGTGTATTTAATATCTAAAGATCATGACCCTTTAACTATGGAATACGCCAGTGTTTCCCTTTTGACTTTTGTGTACCCTTTCTAAATTTCTCGTAACGCTGAGTACCACCAATAAAAAAATGAATGAATTTTTTGCTATAAAAAATTGCACAAAAGTTAAAAATCACAACTGGCTGTTGACACCCCTAATTATTAACTGTTAACTTTGCAAAAAATAGCCAATAGAAAAATACGTAATCGTATATTTTCATGGCTAGCTTTGTTTTTAAATACAATTTTTTTAAATTTTCGTTTGTTGCAAGATATTTCGCATAAGACCGCGCACCCCCACTAAACTTTTCCCGTACCCCTGGGGGTACGCGTACCTCACTTTGGGAAACACTGGTATACGCAAACACATAAAAATACCCCGTAATGAAATCAGCTGCTATTCCGTTTCTGGTGGGCCGTAACAACTTACATATAAATCACTGGAAATTAAATCATATATTAATATACCAGGAACCTATTTCTTATTTCCATATTACATATTATCAGAGCCGAGTTTGCTCAGGGGATGGAGCACTTACTTTCCAATGAGGTGAACCATGTTCGAATCCCTGCGATTACTGGTCGAGATGAATTCTGCGCTCTGCTCGCAATGACCATAGTGCTTTAATAAAATGTTTCCACTGCTTGGAGGATCGTGGCTTCGCTTGCATTCGGACTAACGGTTTTCGTGATTTTCCTCTCTATGTAATGAAAACGCAGATCAGTTATATCAAAGTCCACCTCGAAGACTAGTCACTCCCAATGTATGATCCAGGAGTTCTCTTGTGTTTGAAGTGTGGTTCAAAATTTCAATGATACGGAGTTGAGCATTGATGGGCCTGGTGTTTAAAGCCGGTTATAAAGTAAAATAAAATACGTTTTATCACAATAAGTTAAACGTTATTGGAAGCAATGATAGTTTCGTGGTTTTAACGATCTCTGGAAACGGAATAGTACCAAAATAGCACTTAAAAATATATAAAATAGTAAAATCTTCGTATAAAAGGTCTAACATTCTACAATGGAAATTTGACCCCTTCAAAACCGTGTTTACATGTGTATGAAAACTTTATATTCTGCCTTACCATCTCACAATATCATATATAAAACGAACCTTCCTGATTCTATAGGCCCAGGTGTACACGGATGTTACCTCAATATGGTACTTTTGCGTATACTGTAGCATTAGATCGCATACGCAACTCTTTAGTAAGTATAAACTCTTATCTTTGCGGGTCAACAGAAATGTTTTTTTCTTTTTCTGCCTCTCTTGAAAGGGTTAAGAATCACATTTTAGTTCGCAATTTTTAAGTAATACTGTATAAATAAATACTAGTTTCAGTAATAAATTTATGAATCATTATCGTAAAAATATTAAATAATAGTTCTAGAAAGAAAGAAATAAAATTACATAATATATATACATGTTAAATAATTCATTTATAAATAATTTATTTATAAATAAATACATCACAATATTAAATTATTTAAAATACCAAGTGATACTTACATTCATTTCATTCATTTTTTTGCATGCTACAACTTTCGTAAAATCAGCACACGTAGACTTAAAATATAAAAGCATATATATAATTTATAAGCATATTTATCATTAGTAAAGTTAATAAATATAGCATCCTATTTTAAAACTGACGCTAAAATCATGCTTCAATTTATCAATTCTGTTAAAAATGACTACACATTTTGCTTTGTTCAACTTTTTTGTTTTTACATATTTTGAATAAATGTTTTGATGGTGTTTTCAAAATGCCATTTCTATTTTTTCAGAGATAAAAGTATTTTATCTAATTACTTTATCACGATGTTCTTAAAATATTATATATATATATATATATATATATATATATATATATATATATATATATATATATATATATATATATAAACACAAATAATAAAATAAATAATATAAAGAGAAAACTAGAAATGGGAAAAAACCAATAGTCGTTATCAAGAAACATCTATTGGTATAAATTAATGCGATATATCTGAATAAAGAATAATTATCCTAAGATAAAAATTATTCTTTATATTTGTTTATATATATATATATATATATATATATATATATATATATATATATATATATATATATATATATATATATATATATATATATATATATATATATATATATCCTTATATCTCCTCCTTAAAATTAACCTATAATTTTTAAACTCTGCAAACACTGTCAGGCATTATATTAGTACCATGCCAATATTGGAATTATTAAGGACAAATTAAGGAGCCTACAATTGACCCAATCTTGATGTTTAGAGAACTTCCTCATTAATACACAAATTTTTCAGAGCAGATGATATTTTAATTAAATAAATCAGACACAAAACCCTACTTTCTCTAAATAATTGGCCTTTATTCAACGGATTTCGATTTATGGAAATTTCAGTTCAATATGGTTAGATATATATTTTTATTGTGTGCATAAGTATTTTAAAATTGCAAAGAAAGATGGAAAATTAGAAATCATTATCAAAGACGAATATAAAGAGTTCTTTTTTTCATATTTTAAAGCATTTAAAATACATAATCAAGACAGCTTAAAACGTTTAAGAAGAAGAATCTTTAAAATAAAAACTCTTCATCATTGTATCCAAAAGTTTTACTATCTAATACTATTGCAAACTATCTATAAAACAAAATATTTAATACTATTGCAAAAAAAAAAAAATTTTTTTAAAAAAAAATAAAAAATAACATTAGTTAATACTTTGAAATACTCAAATTAAAATTATCCACCAGTCCATAGGTGAGAAAACACGTATGGATTTTTTCATTGGCGGAGGAGAAATATAGCACACGTGTTCTACAGAAAAAGATAAGTTTTTTCGACGAGTAACCCTTCAACCTCGGTAGTTATCTAATGTTACGGTATAATTAAGAAACCGATCACTCTCGAAGAGCTATCGGTCAGGTTTGAAGAGATCGAATCAAAGAAGCGCATATCAATTCATTTATTTACCTATTTTGTTGCTCTGTACACATCTTTGTAAGATGTCAACAGTCAACTGAACTGCTGCTTTTTCCTCTACAAAACTTTGGTATATATGTATTGGTCTTGGCTTTCCTCAAGAATTTCATCAAATGCATTCCACGAAGAATTTTATCAAAATTTTTTTTTCGCTTATTGTTTCAAGAATTTGCCTTAGTGAACGAATCTAATCAACGGTATGATCTAATTAGTGATCTTTTATTAAGTAAAATTTACCTTAACGCCTTTTATATGACGCTATAATAAACGCCTTTTGTATGACTGTGAAAACTTTCCTTGTGATTTTTGTATTAGGTGTTCGAAGGAATAATTTAGCCTGTTTGGATCTATTTTATCTTTACTTTCATACCTTTCTTTAATATAACTAAAGTTAGTAAAATAAATACTTTAAATAATTATAATTCAAACATGTAACTGTAACATACAAACAGTAATCACCTTGCTTTCATGCACTTTTGTATCTAAGCTAATTGATTAAAAATGTATGTACTTTATTAAAATAATAAAGCATTTCATATTCAGAAATATTATTTTCTAAAAATGTAAGTATTGCCACAATTCTTTAAGAAAAAATTGAAAATTATTTTCTTGAACAAACATAATTTTCGGAAAGGAAAGAAATTTAATCCATTGATGTAGGGTAAACTAACCAGTGAAGGAACACTACCCAGTGGAGGAATATTTCATATATATTGATTAAAAATAAGAATTTGAAAGTTTAGCATACTGCCAATAGCATACTTCCAAACAATAGAAAGTCATCTAGCAATGTTTTGGATTACCTGGTCAAAATAGAATTCTCTGGAAAAAATTTTGAATTTGTTATTATCTCTGTAACACCTTGTTTCTTTGAAAAAATTATAAGGTGAGTGTTTGTATTTATATGTTTGAAGTGGAATTAATTGCATGTAATAGTTTTATTTTTCTCATTGTGAAAAAGAGAATTCAAAATATAGTTATTGAAGTTACGTTTTATTTTTTTAAGCATCATAGCATAATAAAGTATTGAGATAAGGGGGTGTTAATTCACTGGATCACCAAACGATGAAAAACCAGTTTTTTCTAAGTTAATAAAAATAAAAGATAAGCTTTAATTTTCTTGTACCTTTAGTGATGTTCCGCATCAAAAGTATGTTAAAAATACGAAAAACAACTTCTAGACAGTGAAGGAACAGACATGTTCCTTTACTGGGCATAGATTTCCCAGTGAATGAACAGTATGTGTTAATATGTTGACACTTTAATTTTCAATTCATGATTACAAAAAAAAATTAACATTTTCCAAGTATTTATATGTTATAATTTCAAGTTATTTATATGTTATAATTGTAACTTATCTAAAATTACGAATTTTGAAATTAATATGATTTTTTAAAAGGCAAACAAAGCTTAAGTGTTCCTTCATTGGTTAGTTTACCCTAGTTTCCTTCAGAATATTAGACACATGCCCAATAAACTCTGAAGCTTTAGAGAAATTTTTCTATAAATCTTTGACGACCACTTAAAATCTATGAGATAATCTTTTAAATATCAAAATATCAGAGGCCCTAATTTTAATTTCTATAATTTTTTCTCTTTTTCAGCACTTTACATATACCTTCTAAAATAGTTTTTAAACATACAAAATAAGTTTATTACAAATACTTACAGAGTATTCATCTGCCATTTGCTGCAAATGATTGACAAATAATTCATTCTTAAAAAGAGAAAAATACCTTAGATAAATTGCTGTAATATATATTTTTTTTTCATAAAAAGTTTATTCAATGATTAAAATTCATAATGTGTTCAAGATCAACGTCCTTTTCAACGTTTAGACGAATTTACAACGTATATATATATATATGTATATATATATATATATAGTGGATAGACCATGGAAAGTAACGTCGTTTCGGTGCATTTAATATTTGTTATCAAGATTTTATTTTTAATCAATAATGTATTCACCCTTGTCTACAACAACCTTTCAATGCCGGATCGAAATGGAATCGAAATGTATAGAAAAAAAAGTGAATTAGTTTTTAAAACTAACGAATATTTATCAATTCATCAGATGATTAGATTTTATTGCGTTTTTGTTCCGTTAAAATTACAAAAAGTTCTTGGAAACGTGATAAACTTTAAAAATTCCGCATTAAATAGCGTTAGAATTGCCGGCCTATTTCATCGTAAAATCCATTTTCACCGGATCATGTTGCTGATAAAAAAAAACTGATATACTGTATTGCAACTTTTACAGTAATTATTACCGTAAAATCAGTGACTCATGACTCTAAATTTTAATATTACTGTAAAAAATACGGTATAATATTTTCTGACAAAATTGGATTTTACAGTAAAATGGATTTCGTGGATGATGCACCCAAAGTGCGGGTACTTTATACCATATAATTTGATCCAAGATTTTTTACAATGTACCCTAACTACCAAATAACTTTGGCGACCAGATGAATTTTATCAAAAACTGGAGGCAATGATAGCAAAAATAGATGATCTGGTACATTTTCCCGGCATTAGTTGTCGATAGCTCGATACCTCAATTTCTCGATTCTGTTTGCCCGACAACTCATTTGCCGACGGAGGCAATTGCTCGTCAGCTCATTTTTACGTCAAGTACGTTTGCCAGAAAGGTTTGTTTGCCCAACTACTCATTTGTTCAACATTGCATTTTTTCAACAAAAAAAAAAAAAAAAAGAAAAGAAGGAAGAAAAAAAAAACGGAAATTTGGACTAATTGACAGATATATATTATGTAACAAATCATTAGTTTTTGAAAAATACTAATTATGCTGTCTACTTTCTTTAGTACAGCCCTCCATTAAAGTCACCTTGCCCTTGTAACATCCGCTACATTAAGTTTCGTTTTTTTATTCCACAGACACTTTGTTATTTTAACTCCTATGAGAACGTTCAGATTGAATCCCTTAATTTAATTTAGCAACCGAGATTTAGTAATTTGCTTCCATGTAGGAAAAATGATGCGTGTGTCAGATTCTAATTCCAAATGGTCGCAATCTACAATCAGAATACCAAGAGTATAATGAATATGAATAAGTGTTAGAAAAACTAAAGAGCAATATTTTATAAACAATAGCGAAAAATAACAAAAAAATTAAACTCATTTCCCCTACATTGCTGCTCCGACGGGTAAATGAAACTGCCAGGAAAATAATTTGACATGCAGTTTTACATCTCGGAAAATGAGTTGTCCTGTGGAAAAACAGAGTCGGGTTTTTGAGTTGTCGGGCAACCGAATGTCGGGAAAATGACCGGATCAGAAAACAAAAATGTGATATAAAGTTTAACGCTTTGCACTCCGAGTACTTTTAAATGCTGTTTGATCTAATATCAGCAGTATAGCATTTAAAATACACACTGAACTATTCCAGCTGTTTCATTCCAGCTGTTTCATTCTTAAATTTGAGAGCACTACAAAACATACATAATTGATCCTTTTTTCCGATGATGACGCTTGGGTGAAAATTATAGTTGGTGGTCGGATCACAGAGAAATGCACTGAGATTCTAATTAGAGTATTGGCAGCATCTGAATAGCAGATTGCGTTCTTGATTGATTTTCATTCATGATTCCCGTTGCTCTCATATTTCCGACGAACGGGCTTGAGTAGTGCGTAGTTGATTCGTAAACAGTCTTCTTTCCTGTTGCCCTGATGTTTCTAAGGAACGGGCTGAGGCATTGTGTTCTCGATTAGTTTCAAGTCCCATGAAATATTACGCTCATGAGACCCCATGAAAGGTGTTGGTTGCTCTAGACAGCAGGACGGTGGCCATGGAAGTCGGAATCCGCTAAGGAGTGTGTAACAACTCACCTGCCGAAGCAAAAAGAGCCGCGATGGCTCAGGGGATAGAGCGTTCGCCTTCCAATGAGGCGAACCGGGTTCGAATCCCAGTCGATACGAATTCCGCATCCGGCTTGCACTGACCACAGTGCTGACGTGAAATATCCTCAGTGGTAGACGGATCATGGGTTAGAGTCCCCTTGCCGTCAGGCTAACCGTGGGAGGTTCTCGTGGTCTTCCTCTCCATGTAACGCAAATGCGGGTTAGCTCCATCAAAAAGTCCTCCACGAAGGCAAATTTCTCCCAATACTCGATCCAGGAGTTCCCTTGTCTTCTGGATTGGGTTCAAAATTACAAGGCTACGGAGTTGAACATTAGTAGCCGTAAACCCATTAAGTTGGGTCGGTTGTTCAACGACGGTTATAAAATAAAATATAAAATAAAAAGTCTTTTTTCCCGTTGCTCCGATGTTTCTGAAACACGGGTAGCTCTTTTTGCGTGCTTGAGATGTTGATCGACTAAAAGCGATACGTTTAGGCGATATATTTTCGCAAATATTCTCTCTCAAACAAAAAGAAATGTAAAAGTTGACAGTGGTCGCAAATTTGCTAAATCAAAAATTCACATATTTATTTCAAATAATAAAAATGCAATAAAAATGAAATAAATTAAATTAGAAATATAAGAATGATAAAATTTAAAACGAAAATTTTTTTCTTAAATGAAATAAATAAAATGAATGTGAATTCGAAAACTTTGTAATTATAAACAATCTAATAGTTTTCAAATGACAACAACTATCAGCAATGAAATCTTCAAAAACTATATTTAATTGTGCTCACCTAAAATTGCATACTAAATATAAATAAATTTTGAAAACATGCAATTTGAATGAAATTTTCTCTCGCCTTTATTTTTATTAAAGAGTTTTCAAAATACTAAATCCGTGATACGATTGATTCGTGCTTCCAACAAATCTACCCGATTTATTGAAGCTATTAAAATACATTTGAATTCTACAATAAATAACTGCGTTCTGTCAAAACAAACATTTTATAAAACTTTAGAACAACTACCTATTTAGATTGCCACACAAAATTATTAATAAACATTGGTAAATATTACGTTAATGACACTTTTAACTAATGACGTCATAAATTATCGTTTGCATAAAGTTTAGTTTGTAATAATCATATATAATCGTTGCATAAATAATCGTTTGGTCTTTTTAGAGCTTTACATAACAACGACCAATAATTAAGAAATCTATTCTCGTTGATTTTACTTGCTTGTGCTCACCTGACATAAAGAAACTTGCGCGAATTATAATTAAATATTAAAGTATATGTAATTTACTTTAATTTACTTTTCTAAATGAATAGAGCTATAAGCTAGCAATTATCACTGATGTATCTTTAAAATGTGTGAAAATTGATTCGTTAAATTTAAAACAATGGCTAACGCTCAACCAATCAGAAAATTCCATTTTGTTTTTCGCTCATCCTATTATTACGAATTGTCCTAGAATGTTCTAATGTCGACAAAAAACCTTCCTTGTGCTTAGAACTATCTGTATGCCAAGTTTCATGGTTTTCTGTCGGTTGGTTTAGGAGTCTATAGAGGACAGACAGACACACATTCACTTTTATATATATAGATATGTAGCTTTTCCCCTTACCTGCTTATCTTCAGCCATGTTGCAGAAATCATTAAATGCTGTTTGTAAGTCTGACCAATCTCTTTTGACATTATCTCCTAATAACTTCAGCATCTTCGTTATTGTCTTTAAAAAAAAGTTATTATTCCTTCAGAAGGAAGCCAGTAGAAAAAAGTTATCCTATAACTTAGATGTTTTTGATTCGATTTTCATTTTCAAAAAAACCAATATTAATATTGAAATAAATTAGATTGAGATTGGTTTATTGGTGCTTGATGAGTGCTAATTAAGTTACGTAAATAAACACCAAAAGTTACTTTTTATTAATGAATATTGCCATCCATGGATTCCATGGATTTATTGCCTTTTTCCATGGATTTTAAATCTCTAAACGCAAGGTAGGGGAAACGGCAGTCTTAAAATATGGTCCCAATAGCTTAGTCCGGAAAGTGGTCGAAAGTTTAGGCCACTGATTATTAGTTTCAATTTTTACTTACTTCGTCTCGCTTTACTTACTTTTTAAGCAAATCGAAAAATTATAAAAATCGTTTTACAAGTAAAATAACTTATTCGTTCCCACAGTAAAATAACTTTTATTAATTTTTTACTGCTTTATTTAAAAATTTTGCACTAGAATAACCGAAAAAAATTCGAAGAGTGGGATTTACAAATTCGTATTATATTTTAATCCTCATAATTTAAAATCACAAAATTAGCGGAATCGATCAATTAGGTTTTAAGTTAAAAAGTATTAAAAAAAATTATTTTCAGATTTTTATTTTTGAATACCTAAGCCGATTTCGGTCAATTTTGTAATTTGTCACTTAATTTTGTAAAAATTGTATACCTTGCAATTCAAATTTACTTTGAAAGATTTTATCTTTGAATGAAGAAGTTTTTTTCTAGTATTTAAAAAAATATTTATTTGCTTAAAACTCTTACATACGTAGCAAAAATGTGAGAGAAGTTTGACTATTTTCTTTACTGAGCTGTTGGGACCAAATTCGCCAAATTACAACTTCTTAAACGTTAAAATCCTGGAAAATGGCACGAAAATAATTCAATTTCTTCATTTTTTTACTCAACATAATGTACTGTGTGCAAAAAAATTAAACATACAGAATGACTTTTAATCTGATGATCGGTCATTCATGTACTACTCATCAATTCTAATTCGAGGTGGGGACCTCAAACAGGTTAATTAGTTCATGCGAACGATATTTTAAATTACGAAATCAGACACAAAAATGTACTTTCTCTGAATAAACATACTTTTTTTTCCTACGGAATCTGATCCTCAAAGTAGGGGAGGGGAGTACCTCAATTTGAGAAATATAGTCCTGTATGACATGACGACATGACATGAAATAGTCCTGAATTACTCTAATAAAAACAATTAAGTACAACTGGAAATATTTAAGTACCAGCATATTCCAATAAAAGAAACTTCAGAACAATTTGAATGATTTACTATGGTTTTCTGTTTTATTACAAATATGATTTTCCATGAGCACTACTGAATAACTTACAGTTCATTGCAGTCATCCGTTTTTGGAGGGATCAACCAAGGTCTTGAGTGCTCAGTCTTTTATGTAACTGTAACTCCATAAGCTTACAGACTTGTTTGCTACCAAGATATTTGATGTAGTTTAAATTTTTTTCTAATTTTCCGAGAGAAACTTAAAGATAATTCACAGACTTTATTTTAATTGTTTCTCGCTATATGAATAGGAAATAGCACTATTTAAAGTTGGCGCATTAAAACTGAAAGCAAATACCTATTGATTAAATTTTGTAAAATGTTGCTGCGCATTTGTTGTATCTCGTAATATCAATGGGGAATTGCATTATTTAAAGTTGGCGCATTGAGACTAGAAGCAATTACTAATTGATTGAATTTTGTAAAATGTTGTTGCGCATTTGCTGCCTCTTTTAATATGGATGGAGAATTGCACTATTTAAAGTTGGCGCATTAAAACTAGAAGCAAAAATAATTGTTTAAAATTTGTAAAATGTTATTGCGCCTTTGTTGTTTCTCGTAATATGGAATCTCGTAATTTTTAAGCTTATTGCTATCTCCCTCTAGAAGCAAATTTATTTTTTACCTCTATTCTGTATCATAATGATCAATGATGTTCTAGTTAGCTACTTAGTATATTTCTGCACTAAGTGTGTGTAGCAACAATTAAAATATTTAAAAAATAAAAATTACATTAAATTCTGGAGTTTAAACTGTATACATTAATTCTTAAAATGTTGCCCCAAAATGCATTAAAAAATAAATTTTACCAAAATTTTATGCAATGAACATTCAGTATTTGGTTCAAAAGTCAAATATTTTGTTTACTTCCAGGTAACGGTGCTATCTGGATTTGAGCTATTTGAAATTTAGTAGCAATAGAAAATAATGTTTACATTGATAAATGTTATACTTTTTAAAATGCGTCAAAAAGTTTACGAATTTTACAATGGAAAATCAATATATTAAGATTCTAGCAATAAAACGGTATCTATTTCCTCAAATTTGTTTTTATACACAAACTTTTTAAAACATCTTACCTCATTAAGTAACATATTTAGGCATTTATCATACTTCTCAATGGCGTCTTTATCTGAAAAAAATTGTCATTTTCAAAAATTAACTAATTTTCGAGTTTCAAAATGATCTAGAACAAAAAAGATTAAGATATACGTTGATTAAGTTCATATTTTAATGAGAATGTATTTCCTTTTCAAAACATATGAGGAAAAACATAATTAATTATTTACTAAACTATTGATGGTAATAGACTTTGCTAAACTATTGATGGTAATAGAGTATTATATTGGTAAAAATATTTTTTTAAATTGCAACAGAGGAAATTTATTAAGCTAACAATAAGCAAAAAGAAGTTTTTTGGAGGATGGTTAGAGAGCATATAGAGCATACATTTGATTTCGGTACGCGAGGTAAATTAAAAAAATTCCGTACTCCGTTCCATTTTCTTAAGTTCAGAAGTATTCCTTGTTTCTTTGGGAGGGGGGGGGATAAAAGTTAAAATAATGTTGATGAAAGTGTCAAAAAATCCTTAAAATTTTAATCCTAATTTTTTTTTTTCAAAAATGGATCAAACAAAAAATAATCAGCATTTTTAAACTTAATATCTTTTCTTCTAATATGAACATAATAAAAAAATACATATACATCAAAATTCATTAAAATTTTTATTTTTGATTAATAAAATTAGTGGATGCGGTCCTATTGGCTTCTGTGAAGTTCTTTTCACGCACATGAAAATAAAACGAAAGCAGAATAAAGTGGATTTAGACCGGTTAGCTGGGATTGAAAAGCCTGTTGGAGTTAAGACGTTCGATAAAAAACTGTTAGATTTAATTAATATATATATGCTAGAGATTTAATTAATATATAGTTTAATTAATATATATTTAATTAATATTTAGTTGCATACAATATATCATTCATGAGCCGTGATGGCTCAGGGGATAGAACGTTCGCCTTCGAATAAGGTGAACCAGGTTTGAATCCCAGCGATGGCTGGTCGATACGAATTCCGCATCCGGCTTTCACCGACCACAGTGCTGACGTGAAATATCCTCATTGGTAGACGGATCATGGGCTAGAGTCCCCTTGCAGCCAGGCTAACTGTGGGAGATTCTCGTGATTTTCATCCCCGTGCAATGCAAGTGCTGGTTAGTTCCATCAAAAAAGCCCTTCTCGAAGGAAAATTTTTCTCCAATACTTGATCCAGGAGTTATCTTGTCTTCTGGATTGAGTTCAAATTTACAAGGCTACGGAGTTGAACATTAGTGGCCGTAAACCCAAACAATTGGGTCGGCTGTTCAATGCCCGTTATAAAATAAAATTCATTCTTGAAAATACATAAATTTCATTCTATTCATTCTTGAAAAGGACGCCCGGTGGCTGAGTGGTAGCGTTTCGCGCTTAGGGAAATTATCCTTTTTTTAAACTCATTTACTTACTTATTGACAAGGTTCAATAATTACAACGTAAACATTAACAATATAAACATAAAAGTATTCTCACCCTCTAATGTGCATTTAATCCATTTTGTGCAAGATCCAATGTATTCACCATCACCTATGTCTTCCGAACTTGAAGGCATCTTGAAACCATTCACAAAGGTCAAAAAAATAATAGTCAATATTAAATTAATTTTCATCTTAACGACAATGATTATTTACTGCCCTTATTTTAATATCTGTACTCAATTATTGATACTCAATTCAGCTCAATCAGCTTTAAATATGTAAAAATTAGCTGTTTAAACAATAAAACGTGTTGAGAAATATTGTGGATTGATTGAATAGGTAAGTTGTGTAAAACGATACGAAATTTACTACACGTGGGGATCCATTTCCTTATTCTTTTTCTGGAACTTTGAGTTTTGAGGAAAAATTAGAAAAATAAACTCTATTACGATTGCACTATGTTCTAGATCAAAATATAATCTATTATAATTTATTTTGATATTGTAGGTTTGCATACAGGTGATGACATATTTCTAAATTCATTTCATTTCAATAAAATATATTCCATTCATTTTAATTCCTTTAGTGAAGCAGCATTGTTTTTTCTGGATGCATTGTTAATAAGAATATTTTTTTTTCCATTGTAGCTTTCATTCTGTTTTCCTTTCCTTTTGAAGGACGTATAGTTTCTCACGCTTGTATTATGGTTTTTTCCCCCGTTCATATTCTAAACAAAATCATTATTGAATGGAAAGCAAATTATAACATTCTGCAAGATAGCTTGACACGTGGCCATACATATTGTTATGCCCCAATTAACTACTCTTTAACATTACAAAAAAATTTCTTTGCATGCAAATATCAAGAAAGGTAGCAATTTTTTTACACCAAAAAAGTCTAAAGAAATACCAAGAAAAGTTCTCGTTGTAGTAAACACCACAAATGTTCCATTACACTGTTTTTGGCATAAGTAGTTGCCTCCAATTCAAGTGTTCAGTAACACTAAAACCTGTGAGAACAAAACTTGGCAATACAATTTAATTCAAGTGAAATACAGTAAAACTGTTTTTACGTAACAGTGTTAAGCAAGAACTGTTTATTTAGAAAGAAAACTAAACCATTTTTAATATAAACATAGTTTGTTTATCATCGAAACGCAGAACGTCATTTTTCGTCATGATTTTTATCTGTTTTTTTTCATACATTTGAAAAGTATAGTTTATAAACCTTTTATTTAGTTTATTATCTTCTACTTTTAAGTTTTGTGACTGTTAAATAAAGTTCGATTGTAAAGAAATTACGTTGAAGATAGATTTTATTTAAACTATTTAGAAAACGATTATATATTGTCATCAGACACTTTCCTTTTGAAATGTGAGCACTCTAGCTAATCGGTAATTGCTTTTAATTGAGAGTGATGATAAATTTTATTTGACGATTTAAATCATGCTTATATAGGTCAAGAAATGATTGAAACAAGCATAACAATCAAATAGTGCTACTAAGAACACTATCTAGATGAAAAATGTTCGAAATTCGGATTGAAGCCAAATTTCTTTTGTTGTTAATATGATTCTAAAATTTGCATAGTTGTCAGGAAACAATTAAAACTTTAAATGCCATCCGGAACTTACCACCATTTAAAGAACTTTAGCTAATGGAATAGTAGTTAAAATTTTGATTGACTAAACTTTGTTTCTGTGCTATAAGAAATCATGAATTATTTTGGTTGAAAAACTTTATTTTTTATTCTTTAAAAGATTAAAAAATATGTTGTTATGTAAAATGTTTAAAATTATGAGAAGTAATTGAGGAGGTTAAAGTTGGTCTTTTTGACACTGTTTATACGTTCAAACTATTGCTAAAGCTCGCCAATCTTGGTATCGAGAACAACAGGCTTAGATGGTTCCGTGTTTTTCTCAACCAGCTTATATGTAGGGTCAGATATGGTAGAGGCTTTTCCAAATGCGGCGTGATAGAAACTGGATTACCACAGGGTTCAGTAGCCAGTTGCACACTCTTTCATATCTACATCAATGATCTTGTATTTACATTACTTGATAAGTCCCAAAATCAAGCATTGCGGATCATTACAGGGGCCGTAAAAACAACGCCGATTGACACAATGCTTACCATATCGTAAAACAGGCCCTTAAAGAATTTATTTCAAGAAATGGCCCTACTACTGTAGAAAAAAAATACGACTTAGTCATAAGGAAGAGGAACTTGCTGCTCCTCTTTCCTATATGACCGAACTCTCCTTTTGCACATTGAGTTTGTGCATGGTGTCCTAGAACTGAAGGAACTACTTGATATAAACTTCTGTCCCGAGCTACTAGTCCCACTTTTGATCCAACTATCCATTAAGGTTTCCGGTTCCACACTGAACTCACGGTCAAAATCTGGGGAATAGCCACCATCTGGGAAATAGAATCCCGGTTTGGGTAGGTAGGTCTTTAATTTATGACTTAAGAAAGAGAAGGAGAAAAAAGAAGTACTTTATTTACATCGCACTAGTGCTGTACAATTTCCCATAACAAATCAAACCTTCGGGGGTACTGAATTGGAGATTGATCGTTCTCCGGTTCAGGTCAAAATTACGATTTACAAAAGGATGAATGGTGTATGAATGTATCTCCCTGAAAAACAGGATTTGACGTATGTATGTTATCTTCAGATGATTCTCAAGAATGTTTCCCAGATCGTCGCCAATAGCCCATTGCGCAGCTCTAGCGAGAAGTAAGAAAGAGAAGAAGACGAAAAAGGAGGTACTTTATTTACATCGTACTAGAGCTGCACAATTGGCTATTGGCGACGATCTGGGAAACATCCTTGGTGATGATGCGAAGGTATGCCATCTCAGTTGTGATCCTCTGCAGAAGAGCCAATTCGCGATCTGGCCGACCAGATCGCGAATATATATATATATATATATATATATATACGAATGTTTATTTATAATGATTTTTTTAATATCTTCCTTATGAATTTTCAAACCAGTGAGATTAAATATGGTTTAATTTAAAATTTTGTTTGAAGAATTTTTAAAAAATTCTAACTCCAAAGTCAATGAAATTTTCTGTGTTTAAGAGAAGGAAAATTGGTTAAAAAAAAAACTGAAATTAAATGCCTTGAAATCATTTTTGATTCATCTCTAAAGTTTTTTTGGTTTTGTGATACCAGCTACCCTATAACATTTTTAGTACATTTTTTGTCAAAATGTAAAAGTTTAAAAACGTTATATATAACAGATGATAGCATAAATGATGGGAGAAATTACTATAGAAGTTGAGGCGCATCATCAAGAACAAATTGGCATCAAAATTCATGTCCAGAAATTTCATCTTATGTGGCTAAGCGCGCTCCTCCATCGTGAATTGTTTCTTTGTGTGCTAATGGGCTAGTCATTATATCAAAGAGCCTTTAGCCGCCTATGCTTTTTACGGGCCTGGGTTCCTTGCAATTTTAATCCTGATGACATGCCCTAACTCCCTTCGAAGTTTGTCACATTATTTATAACATATAAAGTTTTAAAACTTACATATTTCGACAAAAAGTGGACCAAAGCGTTATTTAAAATAATCTGTAGATTTAGGGGAAAATTAATTTTCGATTAGAAATAACCATTAGACAAGATCAAGTATTTGTATAAATGTAACAAAAAGTTGTTCCTGTGTGTTATTTATTTTGATTTATTTGTAAAATTTATTTCTTTTCTTAAAAACCAAGTATACTTTTTTCTTTCCCACCTATCATCTTCATCTATTTTCATCATCTATTATAATCCAAGTCTTCTATTTTTGCCTTCTAATTATAATTTAAAACAAGCTAATTTAATTAATTATTACCTAAACTCAACATCGCCTATTAAATAGACATAACTTCATTTGGCATAACTTCAAAATGATTTTTAACGAGGTTAACCTATTTCAAGGTAAATGTTAACCTCATTAAAAATCATTTTGAATAGACGTTCTTTATTAATCATCAAGTAATACAATTAATTTTATATTTTTGATTTACACAGATAAAAAAAACAATAATTATCGAATTTTTTAAATTTTTGTTTCGAAAAATAAGGAATTAATTAAATGAAATTTAAAAATAAATCAGGATTAAAGCTAATTCAAAAAAAAAAATCTAAATTTTTTTTTCAGACGAAAATAAAGCAGTTCAATATGAAATTATGAAAGATTGCACTAATGAATGTCAACCTGCATGCCTGTAAGTAAAGAGTTTAGACATATTTTCATTATATTATTATTTATTTTTTATATAATTCAATTGTTTCAATCAACTGTACCATGGAATACCCTTCTGTATATTTTACTACAAGATTTTAATGATCTATCGACTTTTCATGATGACCTTTAGAATAATTTCACTATTATTTGTAAAAAGAAGAGAGAAGCGGTTTAACTAAAATTTTAAATAATAAATTTTTCTTAAATCGATTTTTAAAAGCTGCCAAAAGCTCTCTTAGGAAAAATTTTGTTAATGGTCTAAATTTGACACAAATTGTATATTATTATATCTATAATATTTATCTATTATTATAATTATATACTACTTTATACCTAAAATTAGAAAAAATGCCTACATCTTTTGTTGAGATTTCTCAAATTTTCGCATTTTTTTTTCTGAAACAAAAAGATGCAATACCCCTTAAAATTGGCTTAATGCTTTGCTACAATACAATAGAGAAGAAATTAACCACAATAGAGAAGAAATTAACTCAACTACGATAGAGATGAAATTAACTTAACTACAATAGAGAAGAAATTAACTAACTACAATAGAGAAGAAATTTTATCAGCATAGAATAAGTTCTTGAGATCTAAATGTCTTTCATAATAAAAATACAAACCGTAAAATCTTTCAAAATCATTATTTTTAGAAATCTAAAAAAACCTTTGCAACACAAGCTCCCATTTAAGATATTAATCTACATATGCGTAATTTGCCAGGTTGAGTAAGCTGTAATAACTGTGGTTTAATTTATTTCTGAGTGAGATAATGAATAACCGATAAAATTGCGTAAAGGAACATGTTATTTTAAGTTAACATCAAATTGAGGTTTCATAATTGAAAAGATATAATGAGTTTGTTGATGTCTTCCACGCTACTGTGCATCAACAGAAACAGAAGTTCGCATGTATGCACGCTTTTAGTTGTGTTTTTACATTTAGTACATACATTTAGTAGTTAGTTATAAATATTTTATTTTTTAAATCTCTGTGAATTATATAAATAAGTTTATAATGTATAATTTCTATCCGATACTGTTGTGTGCGAGTTTGTCTAAATATTTGTTTTCTCTGTTAAACGAGAAAATTGAGCAACAGATTAATTTTATATTAAGAATTAAAGCACATATGTATCCTAAATTAGTGCTAATGCATCCTAAATTAATACTAAAGCATCCTAAATTAATGATAATGCATCCTGAATTAATGTACTGACTCCTACGTGTACCTTATCTTACCGTAATTTTAAATTTTCATGTTACTAAACATTAAAAATGACGGCATCTACTTTGCACCAACTTGTGTAAATGAAAATTCTTAGTTCTCGTCTCGGGTTAATTGTTAAATGTGAAAGAGTTATACTTATTTTGCTATTTTTCTTTCCATCTGAAAGAAAATACCGAATTTGCATAATGGACAAACCAAACTTGAAGATGTTTCTAATAATTGTCTTCCACCCGTAATAATCTTAATAACCCGTAATAATCGTAATAAACAGTTATCAAGCAATTACTGATGATTTTTATTTTGTCATTCTTGTTAACGATCAGTCAAAATTTGATAATCTTTTCCTCCTTTCCTCGCTTACATATCGGTGTGTGTTTTAAAATTTAAAAAAAAAAAAGAATTTAATGAAAAGAATTAAAAGGAAATAATTGAACGAAAATAATGAAAAAAGTTGGAGAGAAACAATACGCCATCTGAAAGAAAATACCTAATTTGCATAATGGATAAACCGAACTTGAAGATATTTCTAATAATTGTCTTCCACCCATCAGAATTTTCATGGTAATCAAACAATTATTGATGATTTTTATTTTGTCATTCTTGTTAACGATCAGTCAAAATTTGATAATCTTTTCCTCCTTTCCTCGCTTACATATCGGTGTGTGTTTTAAAATTAAAAAAAAAAAGAATTTAATGAAAAGAATTAAAAGGAAATAATTGAAAGAAAATAATGAAAAAAGTTGGAGAGGAACAATACGCCATCTGAAAGAAAATACCTAATTTGCATAATGGATAAACCGAACTTGAAGATATTTCTAATAATTGTCTTCCACCCATCAGAATTTTCATGGTAATCAAACAATTATTGATGATTTTTATTTTGTCATTCTTGTTAACGATCAGTCAAAATTTTATAATCTTTTCCTCCTTTTTTTCCCTTACATATCAGTTTGTGATCCAAAATGTTTACAAAAATAATTTAAGGAAGAGAATTTAAAGGAAATAATTGAAAGAAAATAATGAAAAAGTTGGAAAAAACAAGACCCCATCTGAAAGAAAATACCTATTTTGTTTAATTGACTAACCACACTTGAAGATTTTTGCAATAACCGTCTTCTACGTGCTAAAATTTAACCGACAATCAAACAAGTATTTCATGTTTTTAATTTTATCTTTCCTATCAACGATATATATATATATATATATATATATATATATATATATATATATATATATATATATATATATATATATATATATATATATATATATATATATATATATATATATATATATATATATATAAGATAGGTTGAACTCCGACCCACCCTAGGGGGTATACGGAGATAAAAGTTAAATTATTACATTAAAAAAAGTTTCTCTAAAAACTAAAATTACAGTAAAATTTTGCCAAATGACAGTGGTGGTGATCAGCTAAAAGTAAATCAATTAAAGTAATATATATATATATTCGATTCCAATACAAATAGAATTGATCTATTTCCTTATGTCCTATAAAGATATTGCTATTTTGTAATTTTATTTCACTTATACGACATATTTGTAATATATTTATAAAAAGTTTTATTGGTTAATCTCTTTAACTACATATTAAAGTGCTACGTGTAAGATGTAACTATATACAATTAGACCTTAAAACTTTTTAAAAAAGTACTGAAATAATTGTGAAATAAAAAAAATTTATTTATTATTACTGATTAACTTTTAGGGAACAGAAACACGTGATTAAATATGAAGAATCAGAAGAAGAAACAGCGCAATTCTTAAGATATCCAGTATATTTGTGAGTCAGAATTTTTTTTCTAAAATTGTAGGATTTATTTAGCTGCGATGATTCAAACTTACCACTTAAGTTCTATCATACATAGAAAGGAGACGATATTTAGCCTCACTTGTATTGTAATGCTTGATAAAGAAGCTTCGTTCATACATGAACATTGTTGAAATTTTAGTTAATATATCAATTCATTTATGAGTTGTTATAGCATCGCTTTCAAAAGCAACTCCAGAATACAAGGAGCTTCAAAATTCAACGGACAAAGTGGGGTGATAACATCATTTAGAGCTGTGATTTCCAAAGTGGTCTATATCGACCCCCAGGGGTCGAAAGTAACCTGCAAGGGGTCCATGTCAAGTGTAAAAAAATTTAAGATCCATGAAATAAAAATGGGGGCAATGATAGGGGATCTCATATAAGCAGGTCCTGACTTTTTATTTTGGCTTTTCATGAATGGAATAATCGACATACACTGATAGTACCGATTTACTTACATTATACTACCTTATAATATAAGCCGACCGGCCTGTGTAGGGGGCAGGGAACTGTCCTTGCATCAGAAAGGTTCTGGGTTCGAATCCCGGGCAAGGCATGGATGTTTCTTTCTCTCTATCTGTGTTCTATGTCCTTTCTCCTTTGTGTGTGAATGTGACCCGCCCTATAAACGGGTTGTGGTAGTGTGACGTAGGTGACACTGCTCCACCGCCGTGGCTTCGCCACAGGTGCGCACTGGGTAACGAAAAGAGAGTTAGCAATTCTGGCACTTTCTGTGGCCAATGGATAGTTCCAAGTGTCCGTCATTAAAAAAAAAAAATTATAAAAAAAATAAAAAAAACTTATAATATAAGGGCATATCGCTGGTTCAAAACAAAAACGACACATCTGCAGGCATAATACGTTTGCAGATGTGTCGTTTTAGTTTTGAACCAGCGATATGTCTATCTACATTCTACATAATTTATAAAAGTAGCTATGAAGTAAAAATTTTATTAAAATTTAAGTAATTACGATTAATTTTTAATATATGAAACTGAATTATTATAAACTAGTAGTTGCCTACTGCTCCCCCGTGTACGTTTTTATTTTCTTTGCGTGTAAGGTTTTATTTTGTTACAAAAAAAGTATTTTTCCGAGATAAATTGTAGCCTAGCCTGTGTCAACTCTTTAGCTAGTTAGACTTCCAATTTTATATGCACACAAGAGCACGGAGATTTTTTGCTTAGCTTTTACGTGAAAACGTAATAAACACACAGACATTACACTACTACGGTTCTTTATACAAACTTATTTCCGCAATTATAATATTAGTAGCAGAGTACGGGTTTTATAATGCACTAGTTTATTCCATTTACATATTAATTAAATTAAATTAGTAATTAAATTAGTTTGAATTTAATTAATAAATGTATAAAATTAGCATGTGTTTTTTTTCTTATGTTTTTCACACTACACTTCACTACAGTTAGAAATTTAAATCTTTCACAGTGAGTAGCACTATACCAACCGTCAAAAAAACATTTGAAGTCAATGAATTTACAAAGAAATCAATACGAGGTAAGCAGGGGTCCACCCAAAACCACCGTAAAACATAGCAAGGGGTCTACGAGGCAAAAAAGTTCAGGGACCACTGATTTAGAGGATGAAAACTTACCGTAGAAAATGAATTTGCCAATTAAAATGAGGGGACGAAAATCACAATAATCTCGTGCAGAATTTGACATCCCGCTAAAAATCAACTGTGAAAAATGTTATAAACTAGCTAAAAATATATTTAATTGATTGAGTATTACAAGAGTTGTGAGAAGTGAAGAACGTTGACATCATTGCACAGTCGGCAGTGACGTAAAAAATATTTATAGAAGCCTCAAAGATCTAAGTGCGCTTTTGAAGTCTGCCTACGCTTCAGAACCTGCATGCGTTTTTTTTTCGAGATTTTCAACTTTTCATCGTAGTTTACGAACCAGTGTCGTTCTATAGTAGGTTTTCATCCTGTTGATTTATTTTATCACCTCTCTCTAATATTGTTTTGATTATCATCCTCTTGATGACTTTCAATGCCCTCTATATCCTTATTGACCTCTTGGATTTTGGAACTGTTTGCAGATACTAATACGTTACTATTGAAAAACTGCATTTGGCCGATCAGCTAGTCTTTATTACACTTATTTTTAAATGCATATTCTTAAAATACAGAACATTAAAATGTAAATTAAAGAATAAGTTCATACATCTATTTTTTCCCAATTGTTTCGAAATAAAGAATTCTGTTTTATAACCGTCGTTGAACAACCGACCCAATTTCGGGTTTATGATTACGAATGTTCAACTCCATAGCCATGTAAGTTTGAACACAGTCCAGAAGACAAGGGAACTCCTGGATTAAGTATTAGGAGAAAGTTTGCCTTCGTGAAGGACTTTCAGATGGAACTAACCCGTCTTTGCGTTACGAAAACCACAGAAAATAACCTGGATTAACATGTCTCTTAACCCTGAAGGGAGATTCTAACACATAATCCGACTACCACTGAGGATATTTTACGTCAGCACTGTGGTCGGTGAGAGCCGTATCGACCTGTCATCTTTGGGATTCGAACCCAGCTCACCTCATTGGAAGGTGAGCGCTCTATAACCAGATCCATCATGGCGCAGAAAAAAGAATTTATCAAATTTTTTATTGTTATTATTACAAATACGTTAAGGATACTTGTATCAAAGAAATTCACACAATATTTAGAGACGCTTAACACACAGGCCACAGGCACGTTACTATTTATCGTTTTTTTTTTAATATTTATTTTTATTATTATCGCAAATCCTCTGATAACGCTAGCGTTGAAGACATTCTTACAGTTTTTGATGACCTCTAGCAAGCTTTACCAAGGGCAGCTTTTCAAATATCATCGGCTAAAATTTCCTCACAGCCACACCCTCTTCACCCACGAAACTGCTTGAGAACAGAAACAAATTGTTTACCTTTTATGCCCTATATATTTATCTCCTAATACTTAAATTTATTTACCGTTATCTATTAAATTTAATCTTATTTAATTAAATTTATTTGCCTCTAATTAAATGAAATCTATATTTATCGTTAAACATCTTAGCGGGGCACACAATTTCATACATTTCTTTTACAATACTGGACGGTAGTTATAGTTCGAGCGTCAGCTTCTCAATTAAGTAAGTTCACGTTAATAGTTCCCTGAATAGGCAGATTTTAAAAAAAAATGTCTGTAGTTGATCTATAAAAAAAAGTGCGTCACGTTGTGGGTCAAGATGTAAACATTTTGAAATCACTGGAAAAATTAAGAAAGCAAATGTAATTAAAAAAAAAAACTTTCAAATTTTCAAATTTATTTTATTGATTGTATTATGTTATTACAACTTTTCGTTTTTTTTCTAACTTTTGTAATTTTCTTCTAACTTTTCTAACTTATGTACATTTTTTCTAAAGAGCTATTTTTTACTACATTTTAAAAAAATTAACGCTATTATTAATCATTCTCGCATTTTCATGCATTATGTAACATAGTATTTCTTTTACAACTTACTAGTGTGCTGAAAATGACATAAATTGCAAGTAAGTACAATTTACTTCATACCAAATTATTTTTATCTCAATGAAAAAATATTAGCACCATTAAAATATATTACGATTGTGTCCTGATATTGATGAAAATCAAATCAAATGTATATTTTTTAATATTTAATTTCATTTGATAAATTGTTTAGTAAGCCGTAATTATTGTCATTTATAATAAAATTAATATTAATGGTTATTTACAATGAAATTAATGATAATGAACTACCATCATAGAGAAAATTCATCATAGCAGATGAAATTATCATTTTAAGAAAATGCACATATTTAATGTTAAAATGAACTAAAAGAAAATGAATAAAATATAAAGATTCCCTTTTATTTTAAACTAGTTTGATCTAAAACACACATCTAAAATAAACTACCATTCCCAACAAATTGTTGAAAGAATTGCATTGCTTCGTACTTTACGAAAAACAGAATGTTTGAACAAGTTTCAAAATCGTTACAAGAGTTTGCAAAAAAAATTAGATGAAATGTAAAACTTTTTGACGTCCTGTATATCAGTGAATGTTATTTTGAAATTTGTTGAAAGAATTTCATTTCTCCGTACTTTATGAAAAGCAAAATGTTTGAACAAGTTTCAAAATTGTAACAAGAGTTTGCAAAAAAAATTAGATGAAATGTAAAACTTTTTGACGTTCTTGATATCAGTGAATGTTATTTTTAATAGTAAGTTGTCAAAAAAATAAGAAAGGTGCATGATAGATGTGAGATCAACAAAAGGGGAATTAAATAATAGTAATCTCAGGAACTGAAGTGAGGAAGATGTACATAATTAAAACCTTCATTGGCCTTAAAAAAATGGAATGAGGGTAACAAAAATCGGCATGTTTCAAGTCTATTTTCAATATCTCCGGACGTGAATGAAAAAAATAGAAGTCATTTAAAAACCCGCAAGAAATTACGACGTTAAATTTAATTTTTACAATAGACTAATAGAAAAAGACTAAAAAATGCTGAAGAAAGTTTTACCAGTAATAGATTGTAATGAATAGAATAGATTGCTAATAGATTGCTTCTTCTCCACTCCATAAGTCTCGAAAAGGCATTTTGCCTTGATTTGCCTCACTCGGCAAAAGCGGTTTTTTCTAGTTTTGATTTTCACTCCTTATTTATTTTTCTATTTCAGCCTCGGCTACCGCAGTTTTTCTATTTTTTTTTCTTCTTTATTTTCCCTCTTTCGTTACTAACTTTTAATTTTAAGTTTCAAAATATTTTTTCATTCACATTTGTCGAGTCTTGAGAATGGGTTCTTACTTTTGAACGCTAAAAACACGTCAATTTTTATTATTATCTCTAAGTTTTATAACAAATGAAGTTTTTAATCAAGTATAAAAAGAGCATTGCATTCTCTTAAAAGTGTGCGACAGGATTTCTTTAAAAATAGCTAAAGAACTTTTCTTATGTTCGTAAGAAGTTCGCTTATAAAAATAAGAGGTTGAAATTGCAAGAAAAGAGACGATGTTGGTTTTTCTTTTTCTGCATTGATATCAGAAATAAATAGAAAGGTCTTAACCTTTCAGGGCACTTAAACCTTTTTCGTATAATTTGGCCTATTTAAATAGCTGAAAAATGTATCCCCCCCAAAAAACACATATTTTGTCGCAATTGCAAAAAGTTGGAAATTTTTTACTCGTTAAAGGCAAAATTTTTTTGAATCTATGATATTAATACTCTGATGGTGACTTGTAATTGGTTGATTGTTCTCGTAAAGTTCTAATTGTATATAATACTTAGCACATAAATCAACTGATAAATAGAACATAATTGGAAAGAGTTTAATTATTATTTTCACTAAGAACACTCTAAGGATAGAACGGCTGCAATTTTGAATAAAATAATCTTTGTTTCTAATTTTTAACTCTTCTATTATTTGAAATAATCATCGCATCATACTTTCTTCCTCTTGATCAGACATTGTTAAATATATATGAGAAATATTTTTATGGGGAAAAATGCAAAACTATTTGTTATGAAAGGTTTTGAGGTTAAATTGAACGAAATACCTTATTAAATTATATTCAAAAACCATTTATATCCTTCCCCATTCAGTTTTAAAATCAATCGATGAATTTGCTTTTCAATAACCGTAAATTTATGCATTACTGAAATGTTAAGAAAATTACTTTGACTTTATCTATAAAAAAATTTGGAAATGCTTCTCTAATCATTGATTTACTATAGAAAGTAGTGTTACTAGAAACACTTGTCGTTTTTTTAGATTAAACATAAGTCATTTCTATTAAATCGCTCATAATTTTTATTTTTATAAGAACAATTCGATATCATAAATCCAACCATAGTTCTTTTAAAATCTTTTTTAAGTGAAAAGTTTGAATTGCTCAAAGTTGAGCTAGCTTGATAAAAATAGATGAAATATTGATCAATTGATCAATTTGCTTGAGATTAAAAAAAACTGGATCGCGTTATCTTTGAAGCATTATTTCCAAATGACCAAATGAATAATTTAGAAAAATATATTTTACTCGCCTTCAATTTCAAGCTTCATTCTTAGGGCAATGAATTTCTCCCACTTCGTTTGCTGGTACGGAATGGGAATGCATGCCTGCAATTTTTCTAGAACTAAACTCTGTTTTTTCTGAAATAAGCACTATGAAGAATTAATTTTTGATATGAAAGTTTGAAAATCAAAAATAAAAAATTTCCTTTTTAATAACACCATGCATTTCGACGCTTCAAATTAGTCACGTCCTGTTTTTTTTTTTTTTTTTTTTTTTTTTTAAGTAAAAACCAGCATTGAAAGTAATACCGGACAACTGTAAACTAGGCAATCGAGTATACATTTCTACCGAATCATTATCCTCGGAATATGGCTATTATTCCCATTAATTACTTTTTTTCGAAAATGTAATACAAAAGATACATTAATCACTTAACCATGTATTTCTCACTCTGCAGTTTCTGTTTTTAAGGTTAAGAGTCATTGTTCGGTATTACTAACACTGACTTTTTTTTTTCCTAGCTCATCTTTTCAAAATTAGTTGCAGCCAGGTGGTGACCTGGCTGTGAAAAAATGGGTTAAGAGTCATTGTTCGGCATTCCTTACACTAACGTTTTTTTCTAGCTCTTCTTGGCTTTGAAAAAAAATGAACCCAACTAATTAAATTAATGATCGACATAATATTAATACATAGAAAATTTTACGCATTGTCATGCAAGCATTTCATAACTTTCTCCACCGGCTAAAAAAAAAAAAAAAAAAAAAAAAAAAGGGTTAATCCAGTGCCATAGAGAAGGAGCTAGAAAATAAACGGTGCTAGTTTCTGAATTATATGCTTGCGCGAAACACGTTGTTAAATTCATATCTATTATTTGTGTTTATTTTGCTATGATCAAATCAAAGATATTATTTTCTGTTCATTGTGCCATTTGTGTTTATTTTGCTATGATCAAATCAAAGATATTATTTTCTGTTCATTGTGTTATTTGTGTTTATTTTGCTATGATCAAATCAAAGATATTATTTTCTCTTCATTGTGTTATTCTTTCTAATTAGACAATCAAAGATAGCGTTCAAGGTCTTTTTCTCAAAATATCGATTGTCAAGAAAAATTGATTCTGCAAAAATTGAAGTGAGTCCCATTCTTTTTCTTGCAACTTATAGTGTTAAGAGATATTAAATGCTAATCATATCGCTAAATATATAGCACGGAAGGAACATTTCATCTCAACTCAACTAGTTTGAAAGGCTACTAATGATTTGGCGAATCAAAAGTATTTTTTATGTTAAATAACACGTTCAGTTATGACATCAAGAAATAGGTTCTAATTCATTTGGCGATAAAAGAATGAGGGAAAACATTTTTTGTTAGTGTTGTTTTTGAATTTTTAAGGATTTCGGTGTAGTGAAGAACAGTATTTTTGCAGTATGTTTAAGATGACTTTTGGGGGAAGAATGATCTGTAGTTTGTTATCCCTGAATAATATCATGAATAATAGGAGGATTTAAAACATTCTGGAATAATTATTTAGGGTAATCTACTTATAAATTAAACATGAATCAGATTAAAGATTTCTTCGAACGAACTCTATTTAAAATTTTATGTAAATTATTTAAAACTTTTTTTCAAACATCAATATACTTTTTTACTTTAATTTATCTAAAAATAAAATTTTGTTTCATCTTTTATTCACTTTTAATTTAAAAATCTAGATTAGATACATATTTTAAATCGATCAATGTCATGCAAATGAATATATTCTGATTGCAACACTTGGTTATGGCAAAATTAAGCAATATCCAACATACATTTTAGATTTATTTTCAGCTTTTATCAGTGGTGTAAATTTGTCGATAAAAATAAAATTTAAGAAAAAAATGTATAGTAACATTTTTTACGTCTATATTGCGTTAAGGAAGTGCTATATGGTGCAACTTATTAACAGCTTTAACATAGAACACTAAAGCTTTTTCAAACTGGTAAAAAGTATATAATAATGGATTACAAGTTAGAAATAAAGTGGTTTCACTATAAGTGTTAAATTTTTCCAGGGAACTGACATTCCTTTTTACTGACTCTAAATGAATGTTTCCTATTTGAAATGTTAAAAAAAGTGTTTTTATTTCTACGTTATGGTTCAACACCATTACTATTTGTAATTTTGACTTTTCCTGTATAAAACTGATTAAATAGTGTAAAACTTTTTTAAAAAAATTATGCTATATAACCATTGCTAGAGTACCGGAAGAAAAGCTATCGCCAAAATTGTCACCAAGATTTAAAAATTTTGAGAAGTAGAATAGTTGCCTTTTAAATTAAAAATTTCTTGCTAAGGGAATAAGTTTGTATATTTTTCAGTATTATACTTTTTTCCCTATTGCTTCATTTTATTTTTGCGAATTAAATGCAATAAAACAAAAAGTCTACCTGTTTCAAATAATTAACCAGCCATTGCATTAATAGCGTAGTTTGGTGATTTTTTGGGTACCTCTAGCTTAGAGATAAGTACTGTGGAATGTATTACAGGGTGTAGCAACCCTAATGGTTGCACATGCAAGAAATGTTACATAGTGCTAAAACAAACAACTTTGACGATGAAAAGGGAACCTACAAAGTTAGTTTCGAAAACAAGAGGCCTCTTTTGAAGTAAATAAAACGGTCTATAGCAGAAAATGTCAGATTCATAGAAAGCTAATATGACCTTATGTTCAGTTTACAAATTGCAATGGCGCAGTGATAATAAGACTTATACAGGAGCAATATTTAAACTAGGGGATTTCAATAAATTATAGTGGCAACAGCAGGCTCTAGAGAAAAGTCTGGAATCTTTCAACGTCTGCATGTTATTCACTTCGAGGCGTAATGCTTGGATTAAGCTGCGGGTTGTTCATTAGATAATCTGGGTACTTAACAATTATAAAATGTAGCCAATACCAATAGATAGGAAAAACGTCAGATTCTGGTTTACGAAGGTCACTCGCTACCCTTAAATGCTCATAGACATATCAAATACGACATTATCACAACAAATATCGATAATTAAATTTATTGATTACGATACTATCGAGATCATTATTGATAACATTCCAGAAGATAATATGACGAATATTATGAAGATAATTTCTGAATACAAAAATATTGGTAAGTTTTTTGTTGATAAATTTTAGAATTTCAGTAATGAAAATATTGGCAAATTTAAAATAAAAAATTCCTTACATTGGAAGTATTGCGATCTATTGTTAAGCATCGTCATTTTTTGACAATGCTTCATGATATTAAAAATTCACATCAATCGGTTATACAGGCCAATGTTCACGGTAGAGACAACTCGTAAAAGTCTCCAACATATGGTCCCAATAATTACAGAATACCAGTATTTGTTGTATAGTGTTAAATTATAAAGATTATTGTTCCGTTATTACCAGGCCGGCTCGCTCTATTCCGTGTTAACAAATGTTTTTTTTTTTAAGTTATATGATTCTGACCAGCCGTGACCTTCAATTTTTTTACACTCTGTACAACTCGTTTTACCTAAATTTTAAATGTTCTTTAAGTTTACCTTCATTGATTTGCTTCCACAATTTCATTTTTTTTTTTTAGTTTTTACAACTATCTTATTTTTGTTAAATGTATGATGGTGTTGTTCTTCTTTTAGGATGTTGAACTGTTCAGCTACATTGGTGGTTTCATAGGTATGTGGCTAGGGATTAGCTTTGTATCGATATTCGATCTCTTCGAATCATTTGCCCAGATGTTACTTTATCCGTTCAGAACAAAAAAGTTCAACTGTTCATCGCAAGCCTCATAAAAGTGTGTATTTACAAGATAATGTAAATAAAGCGTATAACTATTTTTGTGAGAGAGTTTACTTAGTTTTATTTTTTATTAATATAATAAAAAGTATAATAAGTATATAAAATTTTTATTAACCGGGGAAACTTATTCCACAAATATATATATATATATATATATATATATATATATATATATATATATATATATATATATATATATATATATATATATATATATATATATATATATATATATATATATATATATATATATATATATATATATATATATATATATATATATATGTGTATATATATATATATATATATATATATATATATATATATGTATATATATATATATATATATATATATATATATATATATACAGGGTGATTCTAAAGAGATGGGCAAAATTTTAGGAAGTGATAGTACACACCCAAGCAAGCAATTTTTATCAAAGAATGTAGGGTCGAAAACAAACCGCAAAACAGCTAGAGGGCGACAAAGTTTATGTTCTTATATGAGGCAAAAACACACAAAGAGAATTGAATTTAAGTTATAAAAGCAAATTTAATGGCATGTGATTACAATAAGTGTTCAAAACAGTGGCCGGCAGCGGCTATGCACGCAGTACAACGGCGAAGAAAAGATAGGCGAACATTACGAAACACACCAGGCATATCACGAACTTTCCCTGCAGCGGCCGAAAGCTTGGCGACAAGTTCTTCTACAAATTCAATGGGAGTCTCCTACATAAGAACCTTCAGCTGTCCCCACAAAAAGAAATCGAGACATGAACGATCTGGCGAGGTCGGTAGCCAAGCTATAGGATCACCTCGCCCAATCCATTGGTTTGGAAAGGTTATGTCCAGATAGTTTCGCACTTCTCGTACCTAATGAGCTGGTGCTGCGTTCTGCTGGGACTAAATGCATCGTTTGCATCAAACTTTCCAAATCCGCCAGCACATTTGCGTTTTGTTTTCGACCATGCATTCTTTGATAAAAATTGTTTGCTTGGGTGTGTACTATCACTTCCTAAAATTTAGCCCATCTTTTATGAATCACCCTGTATATATATATATATATATATATATATATATATATATATATATATATATATATAATGACTTTTTATTTTGATATAATATAAACGTTTAAAGCAAACAAAGCCATCAACTGACGAACATCTGACGAGAATCAGAGCTTCTATAGCATAAAATATAAGGAAAAAATGCAATATTAAAACATAACAGTAAAAAAAAATCATATTGAGAAATATAAGATTAAAAAAACATATTGTTACTCATCAGCAGCCTACAATAATACGGAGGAAAGTGTTGAGTATCGTCATAACAACGTAACGAAAGGCAACACTTTAAAAATGACATTAGTAAAGTTTAATCCGAATGTGTCTAGTGTTGGGCTACGAACCCACTATCTTTGTATACGATCAACGTAAAGACTTCAAATTTGAGGTTGTTAGTCTATAACACTATTTCAATTGTATCAGTATTAAAGTACTCAGAGGCATTCTTGTTTTTCAGGTTATCGGGTATAAACGTATTTGTAGTAATAAAAAAACAACTTTATAACAATCTTAAAACTAAACTCATTTCTAATTATTATCCAATAAATTTTATTTATCACTTTTTGACTCAATTTAAATTTAAGGTTTGAATTTGCTTTAATTACATTTACACTGTCCATATTGCATAAATCGTAACTACACTTTTATTTTTTTATGACGCATCCACTCCTATTACATCTTTTGCTGTACGCCATGGGTTTCGCAAGGGTTTTAAAAATCAAGGAACATTAAGAATGTATATGGAATTTACTTACTTGTTCCTCTTCACTCTGTAGGGAGCATTGAGCCTTTGTCAAGACTCGTCATCACACCCAAGAACTATGTCCTCTTCATGTTTTGGCTTATTGTCTTTGCTTCATTCATAATAGTGCTGTTATTTTAAGTCTTCTAATTCTATTGGGTTTGATTGCTAATTCTATTCGTTTTTATTAATTGGTTTTGAATAATTCTTTGTTAAATATTTCGGGAAACCATTTTATTCTAAGAATTCTAATGTATTTGTTAATATAAGACTGTATTTCATTTGTATTGTTTTCAAGCTGTTCCTTCGCTATTAATTAATGAAAACGCTCTTAGCGCATGCTTGTACAGCGACTCGTATTACTACTCTCGACCAACAGCTTTTTAAGTCACGTGTTACTCTAATTTGCATATTCTCATTTCTTTCAATAACAAGGCAAAAACAACAAGAACTTTCCCGAGGAAGAAATGTTCCTGCGAAATTCCTGTTTGTGGTTTTCTCGTCTAATGTTTAAAAACTAACCATAGATGTGAAGAAATAATTACCCGAAATTTTTAAGCATTTGTTTAGTCAAAACCATGCTACGTAAAGCACATGTATATGGTTAAAAAAAATGGAGGTCATTTTGCGAATTTTTTATAATTTTTAGTGATGAGCAATTCTTTTAAAAAGTTTTTCAGATTAAAAAGTGTTGATAAAAGTGTTCTTCAAAATTACCCATTGTTGTGAAGAAATATATACCCAAAATTATGAAGACGCAATTTTCAGTTTTAACAACACTATCTTAAGAGCATACATATAATTAGTATAATGGAAGACCTTTTGCTTATTTTTGTAACTTTTTCCATCGAAAAATTCAATTTAAAGTTGTTTCAGATTACAAAATAAACATGAAATCTTTCAAAAATACCCATATGCGTAAAAAAATAGACACTGAAAAATTTTTCAGAAGCATTTGTTTAGTGTAAACCATGCCACTTTAAGAGCATATATATGGTTAACAAAACGGAGGACACTTTGTGAATTTTTTAAAATTTTTTGCAATGAGAAATTCATTTGAAACTTGTTTCAAATAAACAATATGTGTAAATTTAAAAAAAAAAATATGCATGTTTGTAAAGAAAAAAATACTCAAAATCTTTAATAAGCATTTGATAGCATTAACTATGTAAAGAGCATATGTATATAGTTAACAAATTGGAGTTTAATTTAAAAATTTGTAAAAAAAATTTGCTATGAGAAAATCATTTGAAACTTTTTTTCAGATTACAAAGTGAGCGTCAATTCTTTCAAAAATACCCAAAATGTGTCAAAAATTAGTACTCAAACATTTTAAAAAAGAATTGGTTTACTCCAAATAATACTACATTAAGAGTATACTTGTAGTTAACATATTGGAGGGCACTTTGCGAAGTTTTTATAATTTTTGAAAATGAGGAATTCATTTAAAATTTATTTCAGATTACAAAGTAAGCGTCAAATGTTTCAAAAATAAATATAGATAGGAAAAAAATAAATACTCCAAATTTTTAAGAAGCATTTGTTAAGTCCAAACCATGCTACGTTAAGAGCTTAAAATATGCGCTTTAGTTTAGTTAACATAATGAAGGATTAATTGCGAATTTGTTTGCAAATTTATAACTAATGTGAAACTTTTTTCAGATAATAAAGTGTGCGCCAATTTTTTTCTAAATTCCCCATAGATTAGAAGAAATAAATATTCAAAGTTTTTAAGAAGCATTTGTTAAGTCAAAACCAGGCTACGTTCATTCTTTGAACATTAAACAACAGCTTCATTTGTTAGTTAGTTACGCTATTCTTAATATTTATTATTACATACATTTTAAACATGCCACATACATGAACAATACAGAATTGTAAAAGTAATCATAAAAATGAGATTAAAATTTTAGTTTACAATCCGTTGCGACTTTAATTCCCCAAAAAAGAGTTTATACAAAAATGGATAAATTCAATTAAACGTTACGCTTATAAAGTATCGACTAATAGTGTTATTTATTTTTTATTTTTTAATAGTCGTTTTTGAAGACTTTATAATAAGCTTTTTAATTACATAATCAAAAAGTCATATTTAAGAATTGTAATGTTTTAGGTAGTGTTTTTTGTTTGTTAGCGGATATCATAATATAAAATAAGCAAAACATTCATACTTTTGTAAGACCTTTGGTCAGGAAATGAAACAAATTTAAACACCATTTTTTATGGAAATATTTATGAATTTGAATCAATTATAAAACTATCCTCGAAATTAAATTTCAGGTGTCATTAAATAGCTGAAACTTTTATAATTTAAAAAACTAGTAAAATGAACAGTTTAGTTTTACTTCAATAACAATGTTGATTGGCACTTGAAGTTTATTTATTCTTAATGATAGCATACTATTATCTGAATTAAATTTTATAAATATTTTACTTGAATGATGTAACATTCACGTGCATTCACTGATAATAAAAAAATAGAAATTTCTGTTATTGTTAGTCATTTCAATTGTTTTGGAAAATAATTTTATATTGTCTTAATGTGAAACTGTTGTTCATGCTTCATATATATATAATATAATGATTCTTTTTTACACAGATAAATTGCTATAGTATGTCTTATGAAGTCACGAATGGTTGCTTATTACATTGATTTCATAATTTAGTTTCCAGTAGTCACATTAACCAAATATAGGTAAAAGTATTGAAAAAAAAAATTTATTGCTTACATTAAATTTTGATATAATTCTAAACACACTGAAAAAAAATTCATTTCTCTACCGCCTTATTTATAAAGTTTTGAGATTTTTTTTTTTTTAAAAAGCAGAGGTTTTTACAGCAAAAGCAAAACTGTTTCACGTGCATCCTTTTTTTTTCCTTTTTGATGTTGAGATATTATTTGAATCCTTAAGAAATCATATAGCATGAATCCTTAAGATTCAAATAACATGCTAGATGAATCTCTAAGGATTCAAATAACTTAAAAGAAAATAGGATTTATAGGAATTACTTCACAATCAACCAAAATAAATTGTGCGTTGAATGAGCAGTTTGAAAATTATTAAAATTTTTACAGCATGCTATTTACATCTGGGCATTCGATGTTTTTTAATTTTTTTCTTTTCAATTTTGCATAAAGGGAACCTTATAAAATGCTGTAATAAGCAAATGAACGCGCAGATTTGCTGCAAAAATCGTATTGCTTAAAAAAAACTTTTTATTTTTAGAAAAATATTGTAGAAACTTACAGCTTTAATGGTTTAAAAATTGGCAGATTATTTGTACATTTTTTGAATTTTTAAAATATCTGAGCCACATTACTAAGTGTTAAAAATTAATTAAAAATAATTTAATTTAATTAAAATTAACTTAATTTAATTAAAATTTACTTAATTTAATTTAATTAAAATTTTTATAAATTAAATTGCATAAAATTATTTTAACTTTAATTATTATTTAAACTTATTTAAAATTATTTAAACTTAATGATTAATTAATTAACTTTAATTGAACGATTATTTTTACATTAATTAAAATTTTTAAAGTATCTGAGCCACATTAACCAAGTCTTAAAAATTAATTGATTTAAATTAAAGTGTTCACGGCATGCAATTAAAAAGGCGTTTATGTTAATTTTATTTAAAAAATAAAATAATTGTTCTATAGATACTTTGACCCCTTAATCATTGAGGTGTTAAAATTAAATTTGCATTTTTTTTTATATTTGGTCGAGTTCTCAAATTTTTTACTGAATTTTTTCTCTTATTTTTATTTACCGAGTATTTCATACAACCCACGTAAAATTTTAATCTTCATCAAAGGTAAAGATTAAAATGTTTACATAATTAAGCAATTAAAAACAAGAAAATATCGAAACTTGGCAAGTCGCAGGTGACGATGGCAGCTGAATAAAACACCTGAACCAGTTTGATTGCGAGAGGAGACAAAAAAGATTAATGACTTTTCATAGAGACACCTTCATATTTCAACCTGAAATCAAGCAGATTTTTTTTAATGTAATTTGGCTAGCTTCAATAACTTTTTTGTTTTTTCCTAACTTAAGAATTTCTTTGCGACATCAAATGAGCATTCTTTTTGTTTTCTCTCATTATGAATAATAATTTTTAAAATGAATATTATATTTTCCTGCAAATTAACATTTCATAACAGTTTAGGACTGAAAAATAAGAAAAGCTAAATTTATTTTTTAAACATATTACAGAACTCGGCAGGCCACCAGAATTAAAATGATTTGTAGAACTGACTAACTGGTAATTCCATAACCTTAGTGACTGATAAAACGTCGATTGAGTTTATGCAGCAAAGAAGGTATAAAAAAGATTATGCATTAATTAATTTTCTATGAGGATCATAACAGAAAAGCTTATCATTTTCATTATTTTCAGAGTCGTGATTAAGTTTTATCTATTGCTGAAGATAAGTGATGTCTGTTGTCACCTGACAAGAATTATTGTCTGTCAAATCAAAAACATTAAATGCTTTCACTTTATTATTTTTTTTCTTATTCAACAAACAAACTGGAATTTTTGGATTCTTTTGAAATTTTACGACTCAATGACCTCATAACAAATTACATTTCGACTATGATGTCAGCGTAAACCAGTGTTCATCAAATTAAGAAGTAAGTTTAAATGAAATTTATTAAAATGTATCATTAGAAGAATTAATTAGTTTGAAATAATTTCATAATTTCAATCACTGAATGCGATTTTTAAAAATACGCAGGGATACTTATGGCTCGTTATGTTTTTTTATTTAGTACTCTGTTGATAGATCTTCGATATCTCAGAACTATTATATCTCCAATGTATTACCTAACTTAATTTAATTGAAAACATAGTATCCGTAAATATGGAATTATATATGATGAATATATTGAATAATATAATATTTACTGAAAAGTTACTGTATCACTGTAATTAAATAAATAATACTGCAAATACTGCGGTGAAAAATTCTACGGAAAAAATTTATATTACTGTAAAATGGCTTTTAGGAATGCCGCACTTAGAGTGCCAGTACTTTTAACCGTAATTTGATTAGGATATATTGATTGGGAATATTAATTTGATTAGAATATATAACCGTAATTTGATTAGGATATATATTGCAGTGTTGTTTAAACGATTTTTATCTGTTTTGTGAAAATTTTAGAATTAATATCCCTACAAAATGATCCTCATTCTTAAGGAAAAAATAATTTTTACATTACTGTTTTTTGACACACCGTTGTAAATATCCTTACAATAATATGTATTAATGTTTTTAAATATCTTAAATGAACGTATCATTATTCATATTGTTTGAGTTTTCAATAAGAATATATCTTATTTATGATAATAATTTTCTATCATTAAAGTAATATAAATTCATCAGCAGGCAAAAAAAAATTTTATCATTAAAAACATCATATTTCAGGATCTTTTTTAATAGTAGCTTAAATCTGAATCAAATTTGAGTTCTTTCAATTTTTCCTTCATTTTTAACGCTTCATTTCGTTTCGTTTTATATATATATATATATATATATATATATATATATATATATATATATATATATATATATATATATATATATATATATATATATATATATATATATATATATATATGAGGGTCACTCTGAAATTTTTGAGATACAACTAGATTTTTGAAGTTACACTTACAAAATTTAAGGTGTATTCAAAGTAGTCTCCTCCAGCATCAATGCACTTTTGTAGTCGAATTTTCCACAGATTAAATGCCTCAAGTCATTCATTTCTTGGAATAGTTGAAAAAAATGCATTTATTGCCACAATCTCTTCTTCATGCTATATATATATATATATATATATATATATATATATATATATATATATATATATATATATATATATATATATATATATATAGCATGAAGAAGGACATATTACGACGAAATGGCATTTTATAATTGGTTAAGTATATTACCCATTGATTTAAATTCGGCTATAAACGATCAAATTTTCCAAATATGTTAATGATAACGTCAGCAAGATTTCAGATTTAAAGAATCGCGCCAGCAGATCTAATAACAGTTTCTTACGAACTTTAATATTTAATTATTCATTTTATTCTTTTTGTTAGATAAATTAAATGAACTGCATTAACATGGATTACGTCACCAAATTGATATTTCTAGAGTTATCTGATACCACGTGTTTGCTTTGTTTATAGAATTTCCTTCGAAATGTGTTTCTGTAAAAGGAAATCATTTAAAATCTAAGTGAAATGATAAATAGTTATCTATTCGAAGTAAAAATTGGTAGAAAAAAAGTAACTAATGTAAGAAATACGTAAAAAAATCCCCTTCTATCATTGACGCCGGTGATTTTTTGTTAATTTAGGTAAAATATTAGGGATTAAATAAAGGAAATAAAGTATGCACTAAAAAGCAAAATGCATGGAGAAAAGGTATTTATTCTTTTAGAGAAACATAAAAAATCGCCTTAATATTATTGAAGACCATGATGATTAATAAAGTTGAAAATAAGTATTAATTGAAATAAAATAATAACCTCTCAACTAAAAAGCAAATTTAATAATGAATAGGTATATTAGGAATTCATTTAAGGGAGCCTTATGCAAAAGTTATAGCAAGTTATGCTAAATACAGTTAATAAAAAAAAAGTTTTTTGCTTAGTATAATATCGTAAAGTCACCGGGAAGAGCAATAATTAATAACAAATAAAAAAATAAAATTTTCTTCAGCTTTATTAATTGAAGAGCTTAAAGGAAAATACAGGTAAGAGACATCTTCAGAATGGTCAGAATCCGGGAAAGAAAAAAAAGTGGTCTTCATATGATTTCATTTTCTAAATAATTCTTTGTATTATTTTACGTAATTTAAAGTAAAAATCATGCAAGTATTAAAAAAAAATCTATACATTAGTTAAGATTAAAGTGATATCAAAAACTTTTCTGTTACATTAAACATATCTATATTAAACAATTGCCTAAAAAACCCACATGCTGTCGAATGTTTTTAACATGTTTTTCTCATTCGCATGCACCTTAAAATTGAATTCGCAAAATTATAATAAAAACTTTTAAGTTCTATTGGTAATAACTTTTAAAGCATTTCAAGGATTTTTTCTTTCATCAGTTTTTAAAACAAAAGAAAAATTAAATGTCACACACATTAAATACCATTCAAATTTCTCCTTTAATTTCGATTTAATTCTAAACAGGGGATTTAAATGTTTAAATTATTTTTCTAAATTATTTTTTCTCTCTTTTAACAGCTTGAGCTTCTACGATGGATACAAGAAACCTGGAGATTGATGTGCAAGGGCTATTACAATTACTAAAGAAATCAGAGATTTCAACAATCAACCAAATTCTGCAGTGCAATGGAACAAATCAACGCTGTATTTACATAAGTGTTTTAAAATAAATAAAAAATACCATAGAATTCAACGACAAAGTGCACTTTGGAGAGTTATGTCGTGTCTTGGCGTTAATAAGCAATGTTAACATTTCTACCCATTTATTTTCGTACTTTAGTTGCGACGACAATCCATTTAAAAAAACTAATGTTGTAATAATGGCTTGCAAACGCAATCGATTAGAAATATTGAACAACATATTCAGTGATAATTCATCGACTATCAGTGATCTCTCGAGTAAAGTAGGGTTAACTTTTCCATTGCCAACCGATCAGGACGAGGAGGGCCACAATGCCTTCTATTATTCTGTGCGCTCAGGGAATACGCAACTTCTGGAATTTCTGATGAAGAAGTGGCCAATGGATTATTTTTCGTCTCGCAACGAAGAATTGTGCTCACTCCTATCGGAGAGTTTAAATGAGTTGATGCTAAAAAAATGTAGACATATCAATTGAAATGCAGATATTCATACGCAGTTTTCTACTTGACTACTATTTCGAGGAAAACCCACCATCTGAGTCAAGTGATTATTCACATGATGAAATCCAAGAGAGTTTGTCACTTATTTTGGAGTATAGTGACTTATATAAAACAAAGTATGCCAATAGCGAATCGAAAGACCTGCTGATTGTGTTAGCGAAAGAGATCGCGCGAAATATATTCAGTTTGAAAAAAAGGCTGAAATCTACATATGACCGAATTCCTTGGGAGGAAATGGAATTTCACCTAATCTCGCACATCCGGTATCTGAATAATCAGGGATGTTACATCAATTGCTGCGTAACGGAAACTGATTTTCTCAAGTACCTTGCTACCTTTTCTGAGTGTTTAGAGAACGAAACCAAAGATATCAAGTTTATAGATATTAAAAATTTATCTACATTTCCTAACAAAACACGTGGTGATATGGTTGACAGCATTACCCATAAATATTCCATCTTTGAAGAATTTTACCAAAATTATGAATTTATTCGTGATTATGAATCCCTTAGCATTGTTAAAAAATACGTCGATGTAGTGACTGAGGTGAATGCTTTAGAAAAGAGCGGGAAGACTGTTATAGTCAGGGCATTGCAAGTGATGGGAGAAAATTTTAAAAATACATTGGAATCGCCAAAAATGTCTTCTGGAACAAACGATTATTTGATGTCATTTTTACCTAAAGAAACTATTAGAATTATAAAAACCTTGAGAAACTCGTTCTCGCATGGTTTTCCTTTGGCAATCTGTCATGAAATAGAACAAATGTATGGTTCAGAATTTTACGCACGAGTTCAGAATGATCTGAAAAGTTTAAACGTAGGAATTACTTCAGTATTTCAGAAAATAAAATTTGAGATTTTCGGAACTTTGTTGAAAAAAATTTGTGATTGCGAAGACATTGACGTTTTGAAAGACACTTTTCATATGATAAGATTGATATGTTGCACGAACGATATATACCAGTTTTTTCCAAAAAATAATGCTGTTATTGAAGTCGAAAAACTGGTATCTGATTTGGATAAAATAATGAGGAAGAAAACGCATTATGAAAAAAATCTGTTTTCAAAAATAGCAGAAATTATTAGTTTTGAGAAGCAATTTTTAGAAATATCCGAAACCGAATTTCAGAAACATCTTAATATGCTAAATTTACATTTTACTTCTGTGTATGAAATGAACAGTCACAGCATTTCTACAAAAAAATGGCTCATAAAGCGTAGGCTAAACATTATAAATCCTTTATACAATTCAGAAGGATTAGAAAACATTAATTTATTAATAAAGGAAATTTTTCGCAGTGTCGTACAAGGAAAAATAAATTCACATGTTTTATCTTTGATTTCCAGAATTTTTTTCATTATTCGGTGTCGAAAACATGAAATGAAACACCTACATGAATTCAGGAAAAATTTTCAGAAAACTGAAAAAGTAACCTTCAAGACTATTAAGAACAGAAAACTGATACAGACATTAAGTTATCAAGAAATCTTATTTAATGATATTACAGCTATAAGAAGACTTGTGGAAGAGAATAATATGTCTGAAAATAACATCGAATCGTTTTTCATCTACAAAAATAATTTAAAAATGCAAGCAGAAATTGAAATGCTTATTTTATCAATTTTGTCTAGTTTGGAGCATTCTAATTATTACTTAATAACTAGTAAGCAATACAACGAAGTAGATAGCCCATTATTAGTTGGTAGATATCTGAGGAATTATCTAGCTCATGGAAATCCTTTAGTAGACATTTTAATGGATTCAACTCAATTGATATTCCTATTTGCTATGAAAATTATAAAACATGATATATATCGCAAAGGAAATATCATAATCAAGCGTATGAGAAATAAATCAAATGCTAGGTATACTGTAGAAAATCAGGAGCGATTATTTCGTGCGCTGTCTGGCAATTCCTTGGATGAAGTGAAACATTGGATAAAACAAGGAGCTGATATTTATGGACGGAACAGCAATTTGATGTCAGCTTTACATTTCGCAGCAAAATCTTCCAACATTGACATTCTTAAGTTCTTGATCGATCTAGGATTGAATCCAAAGGCCAAAGATTTTCATAAAAGAAATATTCTCCATATATCTGCAGCTTTTGGATGCAAATGTATAGTTGAATACATTATAGAAGAGCTAAAAATATCGGTAGATGAAAAATGCGAGCGCAAACAATCACCTCTCCACGTTGCGGCAGAGAATGGTTGCTTCGATGTTGTTGAGATGTTGCTTCACCATAGAGCTATAACTGATGTGGTAGATATTGCTAATCAGACGCCACTACAAAAAGCTGTAATAAATAATAGAATGGAAATATCTAAATTGTTTTTACGTAACAACAAAAATATTAATTCAATCTGGGACGAGAATGGATTTACGTTATTACATATTGCAGCTGAATTTGGTTTCTTGGATATGGTTGTTTACCTACTCGATGAAGGAGCTGAGGTTGATTCTGCAACGAAAAATTTAGCCACTCCATTGCATCTATCTTCTTTTGCTGGTCAACTAGAAGCTGTTAAGATATTAATTTCACGGGGAGCAAACGTAAGTGCTAGAACAAAAGAGGACGTGACTCCTCTACACTTCGCAGTTGAGAGCGGACACCAGTCTATTGTTGAATACTTATTAGAAAATGGTGCTAATATAAATGCTATGAGTAGCGAAAAATGTTTACCTCTGCATTATGCCATTAGAGAAAAACACATGAAGATTTTTGAAACTTTGATCAAAAACGGAGCAAGACTAGAAGATATTGAGATATGCGGTGATTCTGCATATAAGTATGCTATTTTAAACAGAAATTTAGACGCTATAAATTATTTGATTGAAAATGGAGTGTCTATTAATCAAAGGGATCTTGAGGGTTGCACTCCTCTTCATTTAAGTATAAAATACGTTACCAATGATATCTCTAAACGATTAATTGAACGCGGAGCAGATGTAACTGCCGTAGATCTGAACGGTTTTACTCCTTTGAGACTCGCAATACTTGGTGGTAATTATGATATAGCTAGTACTCTTTTATTCAGCAGGAAGGCTTTTTCTCTAAGTACTGAAGATTGGAACACATTATTACGATGTTGTGCTTTAACCACAAGATATAGTGCTATATTTTTTAAACAGTTGGGTATGATAGATGTAGTGAATTATGATGAGATCGCATCTAACTCAAATATGTTTATCATCTTTAAAACTCTTGTAGAAATGGCGACCGATGCTATGGGTGGTAGTGTGATGAAATGGTTGCAGTGGAAAGGTGAACATGGTAGGACTGTGTTGCATATTTCTTGCGCCTCGGGTAACATTTATATTGTTCAATATCTTGTCCACCAGCTGTCTCATCTTAACATACCTGATGAAGAAGGATATACACCTTTGCATTGCGCCGTTGAAAATAATCATCTTGAAGTTGTTAATTTATTGTTATCGAGTGAAAAGTGTTCTTTAAATTCTATGACATATGAAGGCAACACTGCTTTGTGCTTAGCTTCAGAGAACAATTACACTGAAATAGCTCGTGTGTTAATCGAAAATGGAGCTGATGTAAATGTTGGATATCCCCTAATGAAAGCCACCCTAGATGGGTACCAAGAAATGTGTTTGATTCTTCTCCAACAAAACGAAATATATTCAGGGAAGCAGTTCAAAGGTGAGATTGATAAGCTTCTTCAAATCGCTTCATTCAATGGTCTGGAACGAGTGGTTTCTTATATTTTGCATAATAAAACACTAACAGAAGATTTCGGATTAGAAAAATCCTTGTTTTGTGCTATTGAGTGTGGCTACGAGGACATTGTAACTATTCTCTTACAACATGGAGCTGATGTTAATTATATTTTTAAAAATAATTTTACTTCAACTTTGCATCTAGCAGTTAAACGAGGCCATTTAAATATCACAAAATTACTGTTAGATAGAGGAGCAGACATTAATAAACTGGATTCAACGAATCGAAGACCTATTGAGTGGGCTGTATGGTATGATCGTTTGGATCTCGTAAAAATATTTTTCCAGAAGAAAACTACAAACGTAAATGCAAAAGGGAATGGTGATTATACTTTGTTACATATTGCTGCTGAGTGTGGCCACCTAGACATAGTCAAATTTCTAATAAGCGAAAACGCCTCATTACGTGCAGTTAACAGTTTCAGTTCAAAACCCATACACTTAGCAGCACGAGATGGACAATTACATATTGTTGAATATTTTATTCAATGCGATCAAACTTTATTAAGGGAACATGGGTGTGCTAATATGAATGTTCTTCATTATGCAGCTCAAGCTGGTCAAACAGATATTGTTAAATATTTCATTAAAAAAGGAATTAATATCAACGAATCTGGTGATAATGGAGTTCGACCCATTCATTTAGCCGCCATGTTTGGTTTCGAGGAAGTCGTCAGAGTACTGCTCAGCAGCGGTGCAATTTATGACTGCTTTCATGATATATTTCATGGAACACCATTATCACTTACTGATAGTGAAAATATTAAAAAAAGTTTACTGATGATTAAAGAAATTTTTCACTCAGTTAAGAGCAACAACGTTTCTAATGTAAAATTGCTTATTGATAAAGGAGCCTGTATCCATGCAATGAATTCAGACAATGCAACGCTTTTGCATTATGCTGTAGGGGAGGGTAATACTGAAATTATTCAATTACTACTGGAATACAAAGCAAATCCTAACTCATTGGGAGGACAAAATTTCACACCGCTTCACATTGCGTCAAAGTATGGAAAACATGAGGCAGCAAAACTTCTATTAGAAAATGGGGCTATCTACAATGCAATGTCCAGGGACAGAAAGACTCCTCTAGATTTAGCTTCAAGCAAACATATTAACGACTTATTAAAACTTATTGACATTGTTTTCAGAAATGTACAAAATTGTAATATTAATATTTTAAGTACTCTAGAAAAAGTTGAAAATTTGGAATTTTTAAAATCTATAGCATTTGCAAAAAACAACGAAGGAAAAACTCTAATGACTTGTGCAGTAGAAAATGATTTTCCCAAACTGAAACACCTCGAGAGTATAATTGTCACGGATTTTGAAATTTTAAGTCATAAAATTATTCAGCTACTTAACAAACAAAAATACACTCTAACCAATTTAAACGATTTTCAGAAGAAAGCATCCCATAACCTTGGTACAGATATTTCCGATATCTTTGAAACTGAAAAATCAACATTGTCAAGTCAGGACTATGAAAAATTACTTCATGCCTCTATGAAATTTATAAGAAATGAGAAAGAGTTTCATATAAACAAGGCTGATTCTTTAAAAATACAATCCTTCGCAGCTCAAACAATGCATGATTATGGACAAAACAACGAAGCCTTGCAAATTTTTAAATATGTTTTTCAACAACAAAGCGAAATGTTTGGTCCAAATGATTTTGATACTTTGAGAACTTTGTCTGGTATGGCGTCAGTTTTAAACAGCCTTGAACACCATGAAAAGGCGTTGGAGGCCTATAATATTGTTTTCGAAAAGCACTTTGAAATTTATGGTCCGGACAATCCCTTAACTTTATTTACGCAAAGTAAAATAGCTCTAACTTTAATTAAATTAGGGAAATACGACGAAGCTCTTTCCACCTACAAATGTGTTTATGAATCTAGAAAAAAAGTTTATGGTCCTTTTCATGCAAATACTTTACGAACATTCCATAATATAAACTCTATATTATATTATATAAATAAACCTAATGAATCTGTGGAAGGCTTGCGAGAAATTTTAAATATTCAAGAAAAAGACTTAGGTCCAAATCATAAAGATACAGTAAGAACAAAACAAAGTTTGGGATTGATATTGTTTAATATGGGGAAATTTCGTGAAGCTAGTAAAATTTTGAAAGAAAATATTGAAAATCTGAAATATGTTTTGGGGAATGAACATTCCGAAGTTTTGCAATCCAAAAAACTAATAGAGGCTATGAAATATCCTTTGGATGATTTAAATTTATGGAGATCAAAAGATTTGAAGAAAACTAATGCTCATATTCCAACATTAGAAGAGCTAGAACTGCATCGCCTCAAAACCATTGATTCCGAAGGTAGAACTCCTCTGCATTTTGCTGTGAATAAAGGCAATATATCTTTAGTTAACGATTTATTACAGAAGAAATGTGGTGCTATGCAAGCAACTATTAAAGGAAATACGGCTTTGCACATTGCATCATCAAAAGGACATGCTAAAATTGCCGAGTTATTGCTGATGCATGTTAAAGGTGAAAATGAACATCAATTGTCGACATTTATAAATGCTAAAACAAAAAACGGTGGTAACTCGGCATTGCATGCAGCAGCAAATTTGGAAACCGCCATTATGTTGCTTAAGTATGGAGCAATCTATAACATGCAAAATAAAGACGGTAAAGCACCAAAGGATTACACAACCTTAAAGGACATTTCTGACTTTCTACAGCTCATTGATGAACTTTTCATGTGTGTTTCAATTGGAGACAACAAAATAATGTCCAAGTTAAAGATTCTAGGTTTTGAGGAGAAAAAAGCAGTCTCAAATGTTAGAAATGAACTGAACTTTACTTTGCTTCAAGTTTGCTTATCCAATGGACATAAACAACTATTGAAGCAATTGAATTTAGTAATGTAGTCTGCAATTCTATAAACAAATATATATATATTTGTAAACACTATTAAATAGTTATAAGATTTAGTATTTCCACATTTTAACTTTGATTTTTATGTACCTTTTGTTATGCTGTGCATTTTGACATCATTTATTAACTTTTGGTAATATTAGAATAATGAATGTGTGAAATTATCTGTATGATTAAATTTTCTGTGTGCTAAATATATATGTTACGTATGTGTACATAGAATTATGTGCATCATTAACTTCCTGAAAAAATATATGCGGTGTTATATAATTCAAAACTTTGATTACAATCTCTTTTATCATCAAAGACAAAATATGAATAATTTATAAATTATCTTTAACTGTAGTGCAATAATTTTTTTTTGTAGAGGATTTAATTTAATATTGTAGCTAAAATAATATTTCGTAAGCCTGTTATAATGTATTTTTATGAAAAAAAAAATTAAATAAAAAAAAGGAAAGAAAAACGAGTTATATTCACAAATAGTGACTTTTGTTTGGAAATTTTGTTTAACGCTTTACACTTATACTTCAAGAAATTTTATTTTAAGAATTGGAAAAACGTCTAAGTTGAATAAAATGTTTCAGAACTTCGAGATTGCTTTCCTTTCTTGTATAATTATTTTTTTTAAATATAATACATTATTGCTTTGTAATTTGATTGACCTCATATAAATCTTTTTACTGGCGTTGATGATTTTAAATATCTCATGTTTTATCCCTCTTCTGTACATAAATTAAAAAATAAATGCATGTAATCTTTTTTTAGAAAAAACAACGCAAAAACCGTTTTTTTAATACATGCATATAGGATTATAAAAGAATTTTTCTATCGATTCCTCATAAATATTAAAAATTTTAAATTTTTGATATAAAGAAATTATTTATGTGTACAGATGGCACAAAAATTAAATCGTTATTATCACCGTTTTTAAAGTTCATTATCTTTACCAATAATTTGAGACTAGACAAATATTTTTAGCCAAAACTACGTTGCAAAATTGCACAGTAATTTGCTCTTTTACTTGAAATTCATACATGTAACTCTATGTTATAAACATACATATTTTCATACATTAATGGAATGATAAATATGAATGTTAAGATATTTTTCCGAAAATAATTTGTATAGATATCTTTCTAAAAAGTTAATAAATAGTTTTACTATAAAGTGAAACCTCGAGTATCCAAATTATTCGGAATTAAATGCAAATCAGATAATCAAAATATTTGAATTTTTGAGGTAATACATTTTTAATAGGTGGCTGGGTGGCGCAGTTGGTTTGTCGTCGGCCTTCTGAGCCCAAGTCTGCGGGTTCGATCCCCGGCCCAGACACCGGATTTTCGGGATGCAGAAAATCCTCAGCGGCATGTAAAAGATCCCTGGAGTGCCTTATTGGCTCCAAATAGAGTCTCGGTGCTGCCATCTAGTGTGGCAGAAACTGGACGTCCAAATTAACATGGCCAACGGTATCTCACCCATTGTGGTGGTCCTGAAAGAGTGGATACTACTTCTGGCGAACGCACTAGGTCTGCTCATTGGGAAGACTGGTTGTGCAGCTCATAGGTATTACAATTCGGTATTTTACTTTTCTTTTCCTTTATTGTATAGTTTTTAATCTAGTAACTCCTATATTTAAGTTCCCCCAAGTGACACTGTAAAGAATTCTTTATGTAGCGCATAGCCAATTTACTATACTTAGACATCTCTATCTAAAGAAGGTGGATGTGGGTATCCAGTATATTGCTTCACGCGAACAAAAGTATTTTTCTAAACTTTTGATTAGTTGACAAGTAAATACTCATCGACAATTAAGATAACTAACAGGACACCTATTTAGCAAGAAGAGAAGTAAGTAAACAGAATAAATATATGGTAATGAAATATACTAAATTATCATGGCTGATAATTTTGCATCTTGAATGATATGCACGATGATTCAAAAGTTAAGAAATCATAAAATTTTTAAATAGCCACTTTTACGTCTAAACTGGAGCAAATTTTTAATAATTTTGGTTTCCTAGCAAGCTCAAGAAAGCTACGAAATTCGAATAGTTCTTCACCTAATTAAGAACTTTCGCATAAAACTTTTCAACACAAAATTTACATTATAAATTCTGGTAAAAATTACCCGTACACTGAGTGCATCATCAGTTAAATCCATTTCAATGTAAAATTTTAAACAGATATGATGGATATATAAATACATTCATGACTCTTAGATAAATAAAGGAAATTTCTTTATAATTTAAGCATTTCAAGCGCTTTTTGATTGATTCAGAAATTGAAAAATAATTAACGAACTTGCGTAGTTAAAAAACAATAAGCATTTAACCATGTCAGAAAAATGTATGCGGCATTTTTTTCAACCTAAAACATTTCCTTAACGCTAGAAATATTTCAAAAATATAGTACACTCAGAAGTAATATACTATAAATAAATAAATAAATAAATATATAAATATATATATATATATGTATATATATATATATATATATATATATATATATATATATATATATATATATATATATATATATATATATATATATATATATATATATATATATATATATATAATGGTGGCACTCGTGTGAGTAGAACAAACAGGCACAGGATTTTAAAAAGAGCAGATTAATTTTATTTCATAATTATGTGAAGATGGAATTGAGAGAGAGAGTGACACAAAATCGTCATGCTGCCCCATAGAAACATAAAAGTTAGGGAAAATCCTTCAAAGAAAATCCGTAAAATGTCTCGTTTTAAGGAATAGGGAATTTTTAGTAATTGTAATTGGTTTATTAAATAGGTAACGCCATTCCCACTAAGACCAAAGGAAAAAATATCTTACTTTAATGCATTGTACCAAAAATAGATTAAAGGATATGATGTGAATTTAAAAGTGAGAAAACGTATATATATATATATATATATAAAAGTATTTTTGTAAATATCCAAATAAACTTCATTTATTATCAACTACAATTGAAGAAAATATATAGATAAACTAGAATAGCGTGATGCTTTTTAGTGGACATACTCGATTTCGAACATTTTAAAAGCATACGGATTGACATTTTTACTTGTTTCTTATACGAAAATACTATTTAATCATTTACATATTTCAGTAGTAATTCGATGTCAATGTTAAAACGTTATAAATTCAAGACAACATGAGAAGGAAAGAAAAAAAGTGCGTCTCTTATTTGTGTAAATGAGAAGTCGATATACCGATTATTGATATTCCGAAAATAAAACTTTAGCCATCGATATTGTTTATTAAATGATTCAGGCAAAAACTTTCGGCACTCAAAATGCTGATTAAATTTACACATATATTAACAAATACAAAACAAAAATGAAAAAAAAATCTTAATAAGACCAATTTTCCAAATGAACTTAAAATAATTGAATTATTTTATTAACATATAGACTTTAAATAAATGGCTGTATCACCTTCGTTAACATAATCATTTACCACCAACATTCAAATATGTCTTTTAACTTCCAGAAGTTGAGCATGTATTTCGAAAGTGTTGTACCCAGTGTTTTTCATTTTAAATCTGACAAAAATCAAATTATTTTCTCCTTTTTAGCTTCATTTGGAAAGCTTAGTTTTTAATTTTTTTAAATTTTGTTTCATGAGAAATTTTAGAGAAGCTTATTTATGTTTTTTAATAGTATATATTAATAGTATCATTCTCATAGAAAACTGTTTACAAAGCTTTACTTCTGATCTCCGATAATAATGAAACTTAAAATATATATTGTTATTGTTTTAGCATTTTGTTCAGATTTTGGGAATAAAGTCAATCCCAAAGAAGTTTTATTAAGCATTTAAAGTTTTTTAAGTTTACATGCATAATATAATAACTGCAACAGAGCTTTTAAAAGATCCAAGACAGATACGAAGCTTATTCTAAATAAAATTATTATAGTTATTATAACAATATATACTATTATTGCAGCAGAAATAAAATTATTTTCTCCTTTTTAGCTTCACTTAAAAAGCTTAGTTTTTAATTTTTCTTAATTTTGTTTCATGAAAAACTTAAGATAAGTTTATTTATATTATTAATAGTATTTATAGCATCATTCTCACAGAAAACTGTTTCCAAAGCTTTACTTCTGTTCTTCGATAATAATGAAACTTAACATAATATATATTATGTTATGAATTATGATATTAGGAAACTTAACATAATGTTAATGGAAAAGTACCGGTTATTATTTTAGCATTTTGTTCAGATTTTGGGAATAAAGTCAATCGCAAAGAAGTTTTATTAAGCATTTAAGGTTTTTTAAGTTTACATGCATAATATAATAACTGTAACAGAGCTTCTAAAAGATCCCAGACAGATACGAAGCTTATTCCTAGCCAGATTCCTATATATCCTCCAATATAACCAAACAGTTCAATGTCCTGTAAAATGAAAATTAAATCGTAATATAGCAAGTGATGAAAGCATTTTCAATCCACAGTATTGAAATTAGAGGTTGTTTGAAAAAAAGAAAAATATTACAATTCTGCATACATTTAATCCATGAAAATAAGTCATTTAAGTATTTTATGTTTTTTAGGAGCGGTGAAAAAAAGCGACTAAAGCTAAATTGTGCCATACAGTCACCTCGTAACATGGTATTTGAACTTTTCCCCAGCGCCCTCTTGCAACACTTAAAGGAGTCACTTCAAGTAAAGTGTTGTAATGCTGTTTGAGAGGATCATCCTTAAGTATTATCGTTCATGATTTAATTATTACAAAAAGAGAAAGTACGTGTTACATAAAAAATGCAGAAGGAAAAGTTCAAATATTATGTTACGAGGTGACTGTATGGCCCAATTTAGATTTAGTTGTTTTTTCCCCTTTAAGTGTATTCGCGTGCAGGTCGTTGGGCTACCGAAGCAGGGGTGCCACCCCCTCTGCAGAGGATCAAAATTGTGATGGCATGTCTTCGGATTATCCTCAGGGATGTTTCCCAGACCGTCGCCAATAGCCCATTGTGCATCTCTAGTGCGACGTAAATTAACTACAACAACAACAATTCTTTAAGTGTAGCAGGGATAGCGCCCTCTAGCAAAACTTAAAGGAAGCCGTTGGTTGTATACAGTAGATTTGAAAAGTTGACACTTTGCGGTTTATGGGTACAATGGGAGAACACATCTGTAATATTCCTAATAAAATTAAATTAAGCTGAAATTTAAGAGAATGGTTTAAAAAACTTCGAAAAGGAAGAAAAAAAAATTAGTCGCAACATTAAAGTTTCAATTCATTTGCTTTTAATTTAACAAAACTCTCTGTCCGTTGCGTATTCGTGGTGTAACGATTAGGATCTCCGATTTCTGCCGAAGAGGTACAGGAGTTTGAATCCCAACCAAGGCTTTTGACTTTTGTTCTAAGAAAGGGTATAACTATTTATTAACTATTTATTATTCAATTTTAAACTATTATTATTTAATTTAAATTGTTATTATTTTTTTTTTAATTAAATCTTTAAAAACTAAAAAAAAAAAAATAATAATAGCTATTCATTTATTTTTTATTTGTTTTTCTAAGTAAAAGATATGGATTATTTTATTAAAAAATGCAGAGTAAAGATTTTTATTAATTAACTGAATTTATTTATTCATTTTTTCTATTTTGTACTCAATTTCAACTAATTTGTACACAAGCATACACAATTTAAATGAAGAATACAATGTAAAAAACTTCACGAGACAAATATATGCAAACAATAAATTGAACCAACTCATAAAAAGAACCAAATCTGAGCAATTATATAGTGGTTATTTTTAAATCAATTTTTTTTTCTTTAATTGTATTTAAACTCTGCCATTAATTTAACTATTGAATATTTATTTATTATCAATATTATTTTGAAAATCAGTTGAAACAGTTGGCATGTAATCCAATTTTCTATTCACCAAAGTAAGGTATTAACTAATAAAAGATTTATTAAAACTATATAAATTAAATTATTTAATCGAATTCAGTTTGAACTTAAATCTAAATAGTTCCTTTCTATTTTTTCATTCATTTTGTTTTCTTTTTTAACAAGTATGATAATATACTTTTATTTACATTTCAATTATTAAATTAATTAAAAACTGAAATTATTTATTACAAAATAAAAAATAAAAAAATGATTTCATTTAATTCATTAAAAAATTTTAAATTACGAGAATTTTTTTAAAAAAGAAATTACGTATTTCAATCAAGGAATAAAAATAATAAATATCTTATTTTTTTTTTGTTTTTGTTTTTAAAACTTTAAATTTTGTTTAGGAACAAAAATATAATTTAAATTAAAAGATTATAATTTATAAATTGAATAAAACCAACTAAATAGTTATCCGCCTTTTCAGAATAGGAACCTAGAGATAAAATTCAAACTTCCCAGTTAAGATATTAACCGTCGTACATCTCTGGTGGAGGTCGGACATCCTAACCATTACACCACGAATGCACAACCAGTAGAATTTTCTCTAATTTAAAAGTAAATGAATTGCCAAGATAGCCTATTTGGTAGGGCATTAGACCTATGTCCGAGATATCGTGAGATCTATCACAACTGGCAGGAAAGTAGTGACTGGTGCGCGTTAAATCTGTCAGGTCATAAAGTTTTTCACGTTCCCATAAATTACACCTCTGGGGGTACTGAATTGAAGAACGATCGTTCTCTGGTTCAGGTCAAAATTACGATTTGCGGATGAATGAATGGATGTAGGAACGAGTCTGCTCTACAAACTTACTGTGACGTATGTGTGTAGCAACAGTCATATTCTTGGCCATAGAGGACACCACTGAAAAACAAGGAATGCACCCTCTACCATAAATTCGCTTGGTTTCACCAAGCAACCTTGATGCAAGTAGCATTAGAAACAAAAATAACAAAAGTAAATGAACTAAAACTTTAATGAGGCATATTTCCCCGCAGGGCAAATTTTTACACTATCCTATCCGTCGGCAAATTTTTACACTATCCTAGCGTTCTTTTTAATTCAAGCTTAGTTACGCTTTATTGGGAATCTTCCAGATGCGTATTTTCTTCGTAAGTCAATTTCCATATTCTTGTTTATTTCTGTTTGAATATAATTGTAGTATGAATGAATAATATATTTGTGATTCATAGTATTTAAACTGAATTTTTATGTTTCATTTCAATAATAGTTATTAAATTAAAACGCACTGCTTGGATTTATATTAATTTCTTGAAATGTTTTTCGTATTGTGCATTTATGTAGAAACATAAAACTTTCTAATCAATAACTAATCTTTAATTTGAGATTTTAGTTCTATTAAACGAAAAAAGTGTTTCTTTTATATTTTTTTACTTCTATTTTTATTCTTTCATATCAGAAATTCTACTATAAACAGAGAAAAGAAAAAGATCTGCATTAACAACGCTTATTGGCATTTAATGGAAAAATGATGTATGTCATCGTTATAAATCTGTATTTTATTCAACACTGAAACAAATATAAGAACAAAAAATAATGATGCAAAATTAAAATATTTAATATAAATTGTAATTTACTTTATAAAACGTACTTTTATGTTCAAAAGCACGTGACATTCTTAAATAATTAACATCTAATCATTTTGTAAAACTAAAATAAAACAAATAATATCAAAGGAATTCTTAAATTTATTCAAAAACGATAAAATAAAACGATAAATGAATCAAAATAGTAGCTAAGCTTTTTTCGGTAGCGGCGTGCTATAAACGTTATGTCCAAAATATATCATGTTGATGCCCATTGCTATAACATTGCGTCGCCTTTTTATTTTCTTTATCATTAGGGTGGAAAAATTTTACTCTGTGATGTAAATTTTCGTTTTAAATGTATTTATTTCATTATCGTTGTTATAAGAGGGAAATTAATACAGCTCTTTTTTTTCTGAAGCTACATAAACAATTTTTATCCATAGTTTATTATGGATAATAGGCAAATAAATTTTCATATATTTTATAATATTAAGCATGAAACAGAAAATTGTTTCAGATTCAAAATAAAGGGGTAAAACTTCCGTGGTGCTCTTTTATATGATAATAATTTATGTTTTCTTGCTTCTCTTTTTTTTTCTTGAGTTCATCACTACTTAAATTGATAAAAAAAATAATTAAACGACTTTTTTTTGAGTTAGAGCTTTGAAAAAAAGATTTTAAAAGAATTAAAAAAACGCATTCACCTTTTTTGACGTTTGCATTTATTTCTTTAATAATTATTCCATTTATTTATAGCATTAGAAAACAGCTGATTTTAACATTATTTTTGAAAATAAAAAAAGAATAAATTGTTTAAAAAAAAGAAAGAAAGAATTAAAAATTAATAAAAGAGCTTATTAGTTTGTTTATTTTTTCTTTTAAAAATAAAAATAAATATAATTAATATACGCTTAAAATCATAATCGAGCCAGAAGAATGAAGACTAACTAAAAAACTAAAAAAAGAATTGTAAATACTAACTTTAGTTAAAAAGCAGAATATTTAAATATATTAAAGTCTTCAGTTCTCTTACTTGAAAAAAATGTTTTTTTAAACAAATACTTGGAACTATTTAATATAGTACCAATACCTATTATATGTATTTGTGTATTTTATATTTTATGTGTACATAATAATTTCTTTTCTATTGCAAATTTTTTTGTATTTGCAGAAAAGCAACCTTCACCCTCGTTTAAGAAAAAAAGTATTATAATATTTTAAAATTTATTGATACCTATGGCAAAAAATCATTCATACGATATTTTATTACCTCGCACTAATGTAGTCTACAATAGAGAATGCTTTGTAACAAAAAAAAGAGCTTACCTCAATTTTTGCCAAATAAACTATTTTTGACAATCGAAACTTTCTGAAAAAAACTCTAACAGAAATGTATTCCTCACTAAAAAAAACAAAAACATTATCTATTTTAGAAACTTTTTTTTCATCACTTTTATAAAACTTCTTAAATTTAATAGTACAATGAAAAAATAAAAAAAGATGGATCATCTTATTTTTGATCTAACGATTATCATGGATTTATAACTCAATCTTAATAATTTAAAGGATTGACATTAAATATGAAAATTAATGTTCATGTAGATGGTGTTTTTAGGTACGAAATCAGACAAAAAAAAAAAAAACATATTTTTTCTGGGTAAACGTGCAGTGAGTCAAAAAAATTCACCCTGAATAATTTTTGATCTAGTTTTTGCATTTTCTCGTTCCAGGACTCAATCTTAATGGCTCGACGGAGAAACCTTAAATATGCTAATTAATTTGTGCGCACGATATTTTAAGGTTACAAAATCAGACACAAAAACGTACTTTCTCTGAATAAACATGAAAAATCTGTGCACACAATTAAAAAATCTATATTTACAAACTCTATAACTACACAATTATAAAATTAAAAAAACTCTGAACAACCTTTTTTTCAATGGATTCGGATTCATGATGTCCAAAATATAGAGAGTAGCCGCAATCTGGGAAATACATTCCCCATAGATTGGTCAGGAGAGTGCACCAAAGTTTGGACCCCTTCAAGTTTACTTTTCGCGTATTCCATTATATCCCGAGAGTCTTTTTACCTAAATGAAAAATATGTGCACACATTTATAAAATTTTGTTTATCCAAAGATAAATCTAAGCAAAAAGCAACTTTTAAAAACATGAATTTTTTAAAATTATTTTATTTAATAATGGTCGACAAACTTTTGAATTGTAAGGTATACAACTTTTTCCACTATTTTAAAGAGTGTAATTATACATGGCAAAATACAAAATTTGTGTAAAATCGGTTAAATAATTCATGAAAAATATTCGATTTTGCAGGAACTATTCGACCGATTTTACTCGAATTTTGCATTTTGCCTTGTAAAATTATATTCTTTAAAATGATGCAGAAATTGTGTTCTTTGCAATTCATAATTTGTTTCATAACGTTTTCAACCATTATTAAATAAAATAATAAAAAAATAATAAATATTTACTAGAAGTTGTATTTTTGCATCTTTGGATAAACAAATTTTGTAATTGTGTGCAAAAAGTTTTCAGTTCGGTTAAAAAGTTCTCGAAATATAAAGAAATAAGCAAAAGTAAAAGTTAATAAGAGATCTAAATTTTTGAGCGCTCTCCTGACGAAACTACTGCACCCGTAATTCCCAGATTTTGGTTAACCCCTATATTTTGAGGGTGAGAAATAAGAATCCATCAAACAAAAGGTATGTTTATTCAGAGAAAGTACGTCTTTGTGTTTGATTTTGTAACTTTCAAATATCGTACGAACAAATTAATTAGCATATTTCAGGTCTCTCCGTCGAGCCATTAAGATCAAGTCCTTGAACGAGAAGATTCGATAATTTGATCAAAAGTTATTCAGGGTGGTCTGTACATTGCGTGCTCATTTTTTCGTCGGATTATAACATTTTTGACCTTCAAATTACTGGGAAAGGAGGGCTAGTCTCATTCTTAAAAGATACACCATATTAGTTTAGTCTGGAGAGCTACCAAAAGTTCTGTCTTCTTTATGTCAATCCTTTCCTTCACACATTTCATTATATCTCTAGGGCAATTTAAGCGAACCGAATTTTTTTTCGCAACTTTATAGCTTTCTAATTAAAATAATTTCAATGTATATTCTAGAAATTATTTATTGCTTTTCATTTTTTTTATTTTAATAATGGGCGAAATTTATTTGAGCTCTAAAGTATATACATTTTACACCATTTTAAATTATATAGTTGTATTTTTAAATTTGAGCCGAATCGATAGTACAGTTTTTAAAAAACTATAAGTTAAAGACACAACTTTAACAGATTTAATTTCTCAGAAACTATTTGCCTCATTAAAAAATAAAAGAATTAAAAAAAACCAAGTTTAATTTGATGTAAAATTTTTGCGTACTTTAGAACTCAAAATAAATACTGCCATTATTAAAATAAATTTAAAAAATAATAAATACTATTTCAACTTTCTATTGGCAAAAAATTATAATTAAATGAACGAGAATCATAATTATATGCAGAAACTTTCTAATTCCCTGAAACTGCTCTAGAGATATTTGAAAATACGCAAAGAGTAAAATTAACGTTTAGAGAAACAAATTTTCAGCTGTTTCCGGCCCGATAATGACTCATACTTTCCAGATAATGACTGCGCCCTATATTTTGAAGGTTAAGAATTAAGTATATTTAAGATTTTACTTCAAACCATATGGATTGAGAGTTTAGTGCATGATAATCTGATTAATTAATCAAAAGATACTAAGGTATTCGGTTGTTTTTATTTTCTACCCTGGTCATCAAGAAAATAGTTGCTGTTACGTAAATCTAAATATTTCTATATTTAATTTAGCAATGTTCCCCATTGCGTAACAAATTTTTAGTTTTGTTTCCTTTCTCAAGGATAAAAACTGATATAATAACCTTTATTTAATCATTTCATTTTTTTAAAGTTTAAAATGCAGTAATAGTTTTAGCTGATTTAAATTGAGTATTAAATTTTAAGAAGATTTCAGTATAGTTTTAAATGAGTTATTTTCAAAATTGTATACTTTTGCAACAATAAATCGTGAAAGGACGATGCATTTATATTTTTTCAATATTCTATTACACTTAAAATTGGTCTCTAGAAGAGAAACAAAAACTGATGCTTACTTGCATATTACTCTCTCTCCACACTTGAAAATCATAAAAAGAAAAAAAAAAGTAAATAAATGTGTGATAAATAACAAGTAATTAATATTCATTGGACTTTCACTTAACAGTTTAACAATAATAAAAAAAAACAAAGCTTTTCCTTTATTAATCAGAAAAATCGTGGAGGTTACGGCTCAACATTTTAGTGCTCAATGGCACATAAGCTGCTCTTATTTCCAACACAAGCTGGTTCCCATCAATCTGAAGTTGAATGGGCTTCATGCCACCATTGAGGATCATACCCCATTCTACCGCTCAGTGTTTACAACCACTGAGTCTTAACAGCCATAACAGTTTAGCCATAGCTTAGCTTTAACTAAGCAGATTAAACTCTACCAATAGGACATTTTTAGATTAATACTGCTATAAAGAGATATATTCAGAAATTGAAAAAGATATATTCAGAATATATTCAGAAATCGAAAGACAAATGAATTTTTCGTGTGAATTAACCGGGGGAAAATGAAATTGGTTAGCATGGAATATAGTTTAAGAATTTAGGCATGAAACACATTGGTGAAGAGGTAATTGGCATCAAATATCTGCCAGATACCAGGTCAGTTTATTCTACATTCTCAGAAAATTAAGTTCAATGTTGAGTCATAATATCAGTAAATTAATCCTAATATGATGCGAAATATTTGCAGCAAGTTTAATTGAGTGTAAAATGGAATCGATTTTCAAATCAATTTGGCTTCTTTTGGGTCAGCCCGTGCATGTGTGCCCTCCCGAGCTTGCACACCATCGAAAGGTAAAATAAGGTAAGTAATCATTTAAAAAAATATTGGATGTAAAATGTGACATTAAATCTGCGTTATCATTCACACAGCAACAATTCCAATAAACTTACCAAAATTAAACTCAGAAAACTAAAAAAATTAGTAAATTGAATTTGAATTTTACTAGTTGTACAGTCCGAGTTAAACTTAAAGAATAATTTGAACTTTATGAATCATGTGAATATTTACGAGTTTATCAAAAATGTAGTGTGAACTCAACAGTTTAATCTTAAATATGCTAATTTATTTAGACAAGCGTTAGTTTAAGAAAAAAGATTCGAGAAAATAAAAAACGTACTTTCTAAACCATGTCACTTTTTCAACAGATTTTGATTCTAGGCTCCCAATCCTTATGTGGGGGTCAGCTTTAATCTGAGAAATACGATCATATTAGTTAATTCAGAAGAGCAGGCGACTATTTGGCCCTCTATAGGTTGGTTTCATTTTTTTTCATTCCTTTCTCAACTATTTGACCGATTTCCTTTTATTAAAAGTGTTGTAAAAATTAATATAAATCAAATCATACAAAAATGTTTTTACCATTATTAAAACTAAAAAAATAATAAACTAATAAGAATGTTAAGAAAATTAAAAAAAGAAACTATTTAGATTTATCTATGGATAAAAAGGTTTCATAATTGTGAGCATAAGTTATTTAAAGTCATTATTTAATTGTTCTAGGAAAAGTGAAATTATCATTAAGGGGTCCAAGCTTTCAACCACTGACTTCAGCACTTACACGAGTAAACAAAGGGGCGTGGTCTAATTAAAATGCTAATATCTCGGTAAAAAATGCTCCAATTTAAATAATTTTTTTTTGTTTAAAAGCTTAAGATGTCTACTATCCAAATATATAAAAATCTAAAAGTCGATATTTTGATCGTTTTTATCGAATTTCAAGGTCCGTACCCTTAAGTGTGGTAATCATATCTTTCAAATAGCTGTTACTTCTAATGTTTTAAGGTCCAAATCTTCAAATCGGTTAAAAAAAAGAGGCTTGTTTATTGAGAGAAAGCACGTTTTTGTATTTTATCTCGTTTTGTATTTATCTGAAATATCGTTTACGAAAATTAGTTAGCATATTAAAAATTAGTCTATCGAATCACTAAGATTGCAATCGATAACGGGAATATCCAATCGATCAAAAATTCAAAAAGGGTGCTCTCTCTTTACCTTTAACTATGGTTCCATATTCGACCAAATTCCTGGACATTTTTATTTTTTGTCATTTAAAATCAACAAATGTTTTATCACTATTAAACTAAGTCAGGAAAAATATTCTTTTTAAAAAAAAAATGATTTTAAAAGACTCAAACATTCAATCAGTCTTTTTCTTCACAAAACATTTGGGAACACATTTTTCAGATTTGTGCTAAACCCGTATTTGAAGATAAAAATCTGAACTCTTTGAAAAAGAGGTATGTTTATTCTTTAAAAGCTTTGTGTTTATTCATTTTTGTGGTTGATTTCTTAACTTTAAAACCCATCTGTAGTAGTTAGTTTTGAAACTCAAAAAAACTTTTAGATGGAACAACGTATTACAAATTTGTTTACCTCTATATTATTTGTTTCCATATAAGCTTCTTCATATTTAACCTCATATTCGTATTCTCTGTAATGAAAACAGTGATGGTTATTTCAAAAACATTTATATTTGAAAAAGAACTTATAGTATTTTGAATAAATGTCCTACATAAACTTGTTTGTTTATGAGGCATTATTTGCACTATATTCACATCGTTTCGCTTTGAACAAATATAGCACAAAGTATTCCCGTCACTTAATTTGGACGTCATTTTTATTTTTTGACGTCGAAAGTACCACGAGATCTGTTCAAAATTATCATATATCTCTACTAAAAGAGAGATGCTTAATTTATCATGTTTCTACTTTACATTGATTATGTAACCAAAGCTTGGGTTATAAACTTTGGCAATTATTACCATATTCCCCATGGTGCAGTTTTTTAATGATCATATAACTACGTAGCCAGCGTCTTAAAGTTGAAGAGCAAACACATGACATATGAGAATGAACAAAATGAAAGAAAAAATTGAAGAACATATTTGTATCAAATTTCATCTAACCTCGGGAATTCACTTTTGGAAATAATATACAAAATGACAATAATTACTAAAATGACAAATGACAATTACTAAACTAGTAATTACTAAAATAATTACAAAAAGGACAAATAAGCACCGCAGATATATAGAAACGTTTCAGAAATAGACGTTCATTATTAGAGTGCTAAGTACTAAGTGCTAAAATGAATAATTCAAACGTGTCCTGAAGTTACAAGCTCAGGAAAAAAAGCTTTTTTACCTCACAAAAAAAAAATTATAGATAAAAAAAGTTTTAAAAAAACCTCATATTTTTGAGCTTACAATATAGGGGTAATAGCAATATGATATAAAGAACTGGGTTTGGAATAAAATTAATTTGAATTTTTTTTCGTCATATCTCTAAACTTGAATTATAAATTTCGTTTGCTCAAAACAGCTACTCAAAATCCTCTAAGACGTAAGTATTTTACATTTTGTTAAACGACTCAAGTTTTAATGCAACGGTACAGAATATAAAATTTATAATTTAATTTTGTGCTTAGAATTGAAAAAAAATATCTTCCAAAATTTAAATTTATAAATTTAGTTTCAATTTAAATTAAAGTAAAAGTTATTTACGCGACTATTTGTCAAATGTAAAAAACTTTTTTTTTTAAATATTTTTTGCCAATTTTTAGACATTTAAACTTTATTATTTTATTATGACTATGATTTATTGTTATTTTAGGATTAACTTTATCATTTATTTATTTTATTATATTATATTTTATGGCATGATAATAAACATGACTTTTTGACTTACAGACATGCAGGTTGGCAAATATCACTGCAATTCTTACTAATGTCACCTGTAGTACTTTCCACATCTGTAAAACACGCGTTCATACTTTAGTTGCAAATAAGAAATACATAATATTTCATAATCATGACATAATAATATTTTATTTAATATTTATCATATTTTAAAATATTTATTATCATAATAGTGTAAAGAAATATTACTTGCGAAACAAATTTTTTCCGTATGAGGTTCATATGTAGTAAATTCGTCAACACACCAACCATTTGACCTTAGCCTGCTTAACTTACAATGTTCGATACATGACTGAAATAAATAGAACATATTTGTGTTAAAATTAAGCAAAATAGTTGACCAAAAGTTTTTAAATCCTGTTTCTCGTAAGATAAGTCGTTATATGAAACAACTTATTTTAGTGCTTAATATGCTATTTTTAAAAATAGTTGTGTATTTCGAACAATTATTTATGTCTGTTACGCTCTATTCAACTCCTGTAAGCACCTTGTATGTTGAATATGTAATGGCGAAAAATATGCTATTTTAACTATTGAAATTTTCTAACAATTATTTATGATTGTTAGATTTGTTTTCTGCTCACTTCATCTCTAACTCGCACTTTTTATGATTATTTTACAATAGAAAAATAATATGCTATTTTAACTATTGTAAATTCCAAACAATTATTTATGGCTGTAGCGCTCTATTCACCTACAGTAAGCACCTTTAATGCTAATTATGTGATAGCGAAAAATATGCTATTTCAACAGTTGTGAGTTTCTAACAAATATTTATGACTTTTAGGTTAGTTTATACACTATCCCATTCTACTTAACAAATTCTCCAATAGCTATTTTAACTATTGAAATTTTCTAACAATTATTTATGATTGTTAGATTTGTTTTCTGCTCACTTCAACTCTAACTCGCACTTTTTATGATTATTTTACAATAGAAAAATAATATTCTATTGTAAATTCCAAACCATTATTTATGGCTGTTGCGCTCTATTCACCTCCAGTAAGCACCTTTAATGCTAATTATGTGATAGCGAAAAATATGCTATTTCAACAGTTGTGAGTTTCTAACAAATATTTATGACTTTTAGGTTAGTTTATACACTATTCCATTCTAATTAACAAATTCTCCAATAGCTATTTTAACTATTGAAATTTTCTAACAATTATTTATGATTGTTAGATTTGTTTTCTGCTCAATTCATCTCTAACTCGCACTTTTTATGATTATTTTACAATGGAAAAATAATATACTATTTTAACTATTGTAAATTCCAAACAATTATTTATGGCTGTTGCGCTCTATTCACCTACAGTAAGCACCTTTAATGCTAATTATGTGATAGCGAAAAATATGCTATTTCAACAGTTGTGAGTTTCTAACAAATATTTATGACTTTTAGGTTAGTTTATACACTATCCCATTCTACTTAACAAATTCTCCAATAGCTATTTTAACTATTGAAATTTTCTAACAATTATTTATGATTGTTAGATTTGTTTTCTGCTCACTTCATCTCTAACTCGCACTTTTTATGATTATTTTACAATAGAAAAATAATATGCTATTTTAACTATTGTAAATTCCAAACAATTATTTATGGCTGTTGCGCTCTATTCACCTACAGTAAGCACCTTTAATGCTAATTATGTGATAGCGAAAAATATGCTATTTCAACAGTTGTGAGTTTCTAACAAAAATTTATGACTTTTAGGTTAGTTTATACACTATCCCATTCTAATTAACAAATTCTCCAATAGCTATTTTAACTATTGAAATTTTCTAACAATTATTTATGATTGTTAGATTTGTTTTCTGCTCAATTCATCTCTAACTCGCACTTTTTATGATTATTTTACAATAGAAAAATAATATGCTATTTTAACTATTGTAAATTCCAAACAATTATTTATGGCTGTTGCGCTCTATTCACCTACAGTAAGCACCTTTAATGCTTAATTATGTGATAGCGAAAAATATGCTATTTCAACAGTTGTGAGTTTCTAACAAAAATTTATGACTTTTAGGTTAGTTTATACACTATCCCATTCCACTTAACAAATTCTCCAATAGCTATTTTAACTATTGAAATTTTCTAACAATTATTTATGATTGTTAGATTTGTTTTCTGCTCAATTCATCTCTAACTCGCACTTTTTATGATTATTTTACAATAGAAAAATAATATACTATTTTAACTATTGTAAATTCCAAACAATTATTTATGGCTGTTGCGCTCTATTCACCTACAGTACGCACCTTTAATGCTAATTATGTGATAGCGAAAAATATGCTATTTCAACAGTTGTGAGTTTCTAACAAATATTTATGACTTTTAGGTTAGTTTATACACTATCCCATTCTACTTAACAAATTCTCCAATAGCTATTTTAACTATTGAAATTTTCTAACAATTATTTATGATTGTTAGATTTGTTTTCTGCTCACTTCATCTCTAACTCGCACTTTTTATGATTATTTTACAATAGAAAAATAATATGCTATTTTAACTATTGTAAATTCCAAACAATTATTTATGGCTGTTGCGCTCTATTCACCTACAGTAAGCACCTTTAATGCTAATTATGTGATAGCGAAAAATATGCTATTTCAACAGTTGTGAGTTTCTAACAAAAATTTATGACTTTTAGGTTAGTTTATACACTATCCCATTCTAATTAACAAATTCTCCAATAGCTATTTTAACTATTGAAATTTTCTAACAATTATTTATGATTGTTAGATTTGTTTTCTGCTCAATTCATCTCTAACTCGCACTTTTTATGATTATTTTACAATAGAAAAATAATATACTATTTTAACTATTGTAAATTCCAAACAATTATTTATGGCTGTTGCGCTCTATTCACCTACAGTAAGCACCTTTAATGCTAATTATGTGATAGCGAAAAATATGCTATTTCAACAGTTGTGAGTTTCTAACAAATATTTATGACTTTTAGGTTAGTTTATACACTATACCATTCTACTTAACAAATTCTCCAATAGCTATTTTAACTATTGAAATTTTCTAACAATTATTTATGATTGTTAGATTTGTTTTCTGCTCAAGTCATCTCTAACTCGCACTTTTTATGATTATTTTACAATAGAAAAATAATATACTATTTTAACTATTGTAAATTCCAAACAATTATTTATGGCTGTTGCGCTCTATTCACCTCCAGTAAGCACCTTTAATGCTAATTATGTGATAGCGAAAAATATGCTATTTCAACAGTTGTGAGTTTCTAACAAATATTTATGACTTTTAGGTTAGTTTATACACTATCCCATTCTAATTAACAAATTCTCCAATAGCTATTTTAACTATTGAAATTTTCTAACAATTATTTATGATTGTTAGATTTGTTTTCTGCTCACTTCATCTCTAACTCGCACTTTTTATGATTATTTTACAATAGAAAAATAATATGCTATTTTAACTATTGTAAATTCCAAACAATTATTTATGGCTGTTGCGCTCTATTCACCTACAGTAAGCACCTTTAATGCTAATTATGTGATAGCGAAAAATATGCTATTTCAACAGTTGTGAGTTTCTAACAAAAATTTATGACTTTTAGGTTAGTTTATACACTATCCCATTCTAATTAACAAATTCTCCAATAGCTATTTTAACTATTGAAATTTTCTAACAATTATTTATGATTGTTAGATTTGTTTTCTGCTCAATTCATCTCTAACTCGCACTTTTTATGATTATTTTACAATAGAAAAATAATATACTATTTTAACTATTGTAAATTCCAAACAATTATTTATGGCTGTTGCGCTCTATTCACCTACAGTAAGCACCTTTAATGCTAATTATGTGATAGCGAAAAATATGCTATTTCAACAGTTGTGAGTTTCTAACAAATATTTATGACTTTTAGGTTAGTTTATACACTATACCATTCTACTTAACAAATTCTCCAATAGCTATTTTAACTATTGAAATTTTCTAACAATTATTTATGATTGTTAGATTTGTTTTCTGCTCAAGTCATCTCTAACTCGCACTTTTTATGATTATTTTACAATAGAAAAATAATATACTATTTTAACTATTGTAAATTCCAAACAATTATTTATGGCTGTTGCGCTCTATTCACCTCCAGTAAGCACCTTTAATGCTAATTATGTGATAGCGAAAAATATGCTATTTCAACAGTTGTGAGTTTCTAACAAATATTTATGACTTTTAGGTTAGTTTATACACTATCCCATTCTAATTAACAAATTCTCCAATAGCTATTTTAACTATTGAAATTTTCTAACAATTATTTATGATTGTTAGATTTGTTTTCTGCTCACTTCATCTCTAACTCGCACTTTTTATGATTATTTTACAATAGAAAAATAATATTCTATTGTAAATTCCAAACCATTATTTATGGCTGTTGCGCTCTATTCACCTCCAGTAAGCACCTTTAATGCTAATTATGTGATAGCGAAAAATATGCTATTTCAACAGTTGTGAGTTTCTAACAAATATTTATGACTTTTAGGTTAGTTTATACACTATCCCATTCTAATTAACAAATTCTCCAATAGCTATTTTAACTATTGAAATTTTCTAACAATTATTTATGATTGTTAGATTTGTTTTCTGCTCACTTCATCTCTAACTCGCACTCTTTATGATTATTTTACAATAGAAAAATAATATGCTATTTTAACTATTGTAAATTCCAAACAATTATTTATGGCTGTTGCGCCCTATTCACCTCCCGTAAGCACCTTTAATCAGGGCTCGAAAAACCGCCCGTCCGCCGAATTTCTCGACAACGAATTTCTCGAACCCGACGTTCGCGCGGACGACCATTTTCCCATTAATGTTCGCGATACATTTCCAATTTTTGTTATCTTACAAGAGTCTAGTACCTCAATTTTAAAATGACCCTCTAATCTTGAAATACAGCAACATACTAGAACAATAAATGGTAGAATTGATGTTTTCTCTGTCTGGGAGTACTGAAGCGATTGAAAGGGGCTTTTAAGGAAACTTACAAAAAAACACATGACGTACTGATCTTAAACAAGAAGCGTTAAACGTAATTATGAACATCTACCTAAATGGAAAACCCCTTTCAGATTTCTGTGCAGAAACCTCTGTAAATCATTGGCTTGATTGTGGAACTGGCAAACGTCATATTTGATTCATTTAAAAAACGCAGTACTCTCGATTGAATTGACATTCCAGATAACTTGACCTTTGCCCTTTAAATTATTTCATAAAAGAAATAAATTATTTCATAAAAGAAATAAATTATTTCATAAAAGAAATACTAGGGGACTATTTGTAACCTAGTATTTCTTTTATTACTGTATAATGCAATCCTAGTATTTGTAATTCTAGTGACTACTAATTCATTGTGCAATTTATATAAATGTTAAAATTATATTTTGATTTATTTAGAAGCTACGGGTTAGTTTCAAAAGAGCACGGGTACATTGTTGGACAAGCCGTCCTCGGGGACGGGTAAAATTTCTGAGTTTTTTCGAGCCCTGCCTTTAATGCTAATTATGTGATAGTGAAATATATGCTACTTCAAAAGTTGTGAGTTTCTAACAAATATTTATGACTTTAAGGTTAGTTTATACACTATCCAATTCTAATTAGTACATTTTTTGCCAACGATGCAATAGCAAAATTATGCTATATTAACTATTGAGAATTTCTCACAATTATTTATAACTGCTAGTTTAGTTTAAGTTCCATTCATTTTTAACTAGCCCATTAATTGCTGATTATTCAATATCAAATATTTTGCTACTTCTTATAGCTGTTGTGAATTTCTAACAACTGCATAGGTATTAGGTTAATTGTATTAGGTTAATTGACATTTTGTTCATCTTCAATTAGCATCATTTATGCTGATTTCGTGATAGTGACTAAACTACTCTATATTTATTACTGTCTTGAATTTCTAATACTTATTTCCGACTATTAGATTAACTCACCTTTTATGCTAATTGCGTAAAAGGCCTAATAGGGCAACTTGAAGAAAAGCCATAATCTTTGATAGTAAAAATAATTTTTGGTGTAATTATTTTTTAATATTTAACAGCTTTGCTTTATCCAAAACAAATATGCAAAAAAATTGAGAATATTTCTTTAATTTTTATGATATAATTTAAATAAAAACATGTTGCCCATCTGGCAACTTTCTTTAAAAAAAATAAGAATTCATGATATTTTATAAATAATTAATAAAAATAAGTTTAAAAGAGCTTAATTATTAAGAATTAAATATTTATTAAACAAAAATTCAAATATTACTAATTCGTTAATTTTCAAATAGAAATCTTCAATCTTAATAATTACAATAAAAAAGTTTTTAAAAAACAATTCTAAATGCGAATAACATAATAATTTATATATATTCTAGTCTAGTACAGTAATTTTTATTAATCTAGCATTTTCATTTAAGACTTTTAACATTGCTTAAAGTTTAAGGAATGCTAATTGTGTCTTTTTTTCCTTAGCGATAACACCGATCAGAAGATACTAATTATTTCTGATTTACTAATCACTTCAGTTTTTGGGGATATCATAGTAATATCTAATAAAAGAAAGTCAATTTCGAGAATTAATATGATAAATTAGGAAAAAACATCGAATTTTATTTTATAACAACAGATTCAAAATCCCTAATATTGTAATTTCATATCTATTATGCATTTCAATTTCGCTGAAATAAGTGTATTTACATTGCTGGCTATTTAAAATTACATCATCAGAAAAACCAAATATCATTTATTTAATATTTAGCTTATTCTAGATCATTCTATAACCATCACTGAAAGAAATAATGTTATATACCTAGCATAATTGTTTACAGTGTATGTTATAGAATTCATCAATGTATGTTATACACTGTAAAAAATGTTGAGCTATATTGCACCAAACATTGGTATTCATTTGCTAGCTACATAAATTGGTGTTCAGTTTTACTATATATTGGTGCTTTCACTAGCTCCAAACAACGAGAGATGGTTGCACCAAAAATGTGATTTTGAAAGAACCAAAAAGCAGCGAAAGGTTGCACCAAAAATCAGTGTTTTGAAAGGAACTAGAAGCGGAGGAAGGTTGAAGGTCATGATTTGGTATTTTTGATAGGAACTAAAAGCGAGGAAGGTTGCACCATTATTAGGTATTTTTAAAGAACTAAAATGCAGGGTAAGGTTGCACCATTATGAAGTATTTTTAAAGCGCCAAAAAGCAGAGAAAGTTTTTCATTATTAAATATTTATTTAAAAAAAAGAGAAGATAATTTAAATCAAATTTATAAAAATCAAATTAAAATTTAATTATTTAAATCTATAAAAGTTTAAAAAAAACCATTTTATTTTAGATGTGTCATGTAATATATATATATATATATATATATATATATATATATATATATATATATATATATATATATTTCTTTAATTTGATGTATGTAAAATTAAAATTCTTTTTTACATTTCATTCGTTAAAGAACCAACCGATGCTATAGAGTTAGTACTACTAATGCCTTAAAGAGAATTTTAATTTTAGGCTGAAGCAAATTCTTATTACTATGTGTTTTGAAATTATTTTATTATTCAAAAATTAAAATATTACTTTCACAAATGAAAATTTATATATATATATATTTATTTATATTATAAGATTAGGCAAATATTGGATTAGTCAACCCCCAATCTCTAATTAAGGATACATTCCAATATTAATTACATTGGCGTAAGAAAATATTAAATTTAAAGTAAATTAAGAAAGAAATAATGACATGAAGAAATAATAAATGAAGAAATAATGGCATAACTTGAAAATATGAACAAAAAATATACAGATGCAGATCGATATTCAAACATAATTTATTCATTTTCATACATAGACAGAATATAATAATTTTTATGCAAAATGTTAAAATTTAAATATATTATACTTTTTATACATATCACAGCATTCATTAAAAAATTACAAAATAATATGATAGATAGTAAAATAGATAACTCAAAAATATGATAGATAGTACGTTTTTGTTACTAAGAGAGTGCATTTAATTCAAATGTATTTTTAATTTACAGTAATTTAAAATAAAATTTATGTTAGCCTATGCCTCAATGTTTGCAGTTTTGAAATTTGGGATCATCTAAAAATAATTTCCAATATTTTAATAAGATACAAAATTTCTTGATATACTCTGCCTCATCTGAATTAAAATTTACAATAAAACTAAATTACTTTTTTACAAATATAATTTATTATTTGATAAAAAGATTCAAATTTAACTCTGTTTGGAAAAAATTACTGTCATTTTTTTACAAATTAGTAAAAGGTGGTGAGTATTTGAGAAAAAACAATATTTTTATCACATATTCATTATTATAGATCTTTCTTGTGCTATTACTTTAAGTACATCACATTTTTCAATTGATTGTAAAAAACACAACAAAATTGAAAAAAAGATTACGCACAAATAAAACTTTAGAGCCTTTTCACAAAATAATCATTGTTTTTCCAAACACAGGTTCTTCATTTTCAAAACTTGAAACTATACACATTCCTTGTTTGTAAGCTGTTCTTGAAACTAGTACTTTTGAAATTTGAAAAAACTGTTTATATCCTTCTAGAATTCGAGTAATTTCTGTAGAAAAAATATTATTATTAATAGGCTTTGCACTGGTTATAACAATATTTGTTCTTAAGCTTCTTTCTTGATTAAAAGCATTGAAGTTGTTGGTACCTTTGTGCTAATGAAAGAAGATTTAAAATAATGTAATTTATGGTAATAAAATGTGTAGGAATTGAAATAATTTTACAGAAGAAACAGAATTTGAACCCTTACATGTTTAAAACATAAAAAGATCAATCAAAGCAAGTCATATTTTAGTTACTATTTTTAAAATACAACATAAAAAAAAAATTGAGAAATTGTCCTTCTTATGTAGGAAAATGTTTTAACATTTCACCATCTGTAACATTTTTTCGAGACCAACTATTTATGGGGGGGGGGTATTTTTATCTTAAGACTCCTTTCACCCATAAAGATCCTGAAAAGATGTGTAGATTGTTCTGATTTGATATTTTAAAATATTATTATTTTTCTGTTGTTTTTAAAATGCGCCAAAGCACCCAAGTAGAATTTCTCCTCGTGATAAATTTTGAATTGAATTTCATGCAGGGTGACCTCGCAAAAAATTTGCAGAAGGTACTGTCAACTGTTAAAATATTAAAAGAACAATATGATCATCACTTCGATAGATCAAAGAGTTCGTGTTGAGTCTAAGTGGGCGGGATATGGCTGCTGATAAACACACAAGCAGTATTCATGTGCATGGTATTAAAACTCCACAGGTACACTGTTTGTGAGGATTGTCTTTTTAACTTTAAGTTCTTTTGTTTAATAGAAAAAGATATATTTCAGAAAAAATTACATTTATAATTATAATAAAACTTTTCTAAAAAAATTATTAAAAAAACAAACAAACAACAGTAAATATTATAAATAATACATATGATCAATTATAACGCTCGATTTTATGCTTATGTTGTCTTTTTCCACCCTCACAAAACGCAAATGTGGGTATAAATTACAAAAAAAAAAAAAAATAAATAATAATTCATGGAAAAATAAGTAACGAAAGCAAAGTGTCTGTGAGCATATAAGTATTGTTTTTATTTAGATTTAATGAAAAATATATTTATTAACTTTTTAAATACGATATTTTGTTCAATTTAAAATTTGTTTCGCTTAGTAAAAAATATTAATAAGAAAATCTATATTTTTGAAAAGAATTATAACAAGAAATCAGCTTATTTCTAAATGCTTTAAAACAAATCTTGTTCTGGTCGGTATTTTGTTCAAATTTCAGTAAGATTCTTGGTTAATAATAAATAAAAAAAATTTGCGCTTTGATTTCTTAACACCAATATGCTTCTTTGTTTTTTTTCTCACCTCGTGCGCCAAAGAGAAACCCAGTTTCCATGACAACGGTTGCTTTTCTCCCTAGTGCTAATTTGAGTATAATTTGCTTTGAAAATTTTACAACAAATGCATTTAAGAATGCATAGGCAAAAATTCGTGTAATTATGTCACATTACAATCGAAAATGAGCAATATAGAACATGAAAATCAAAACAGAAGTATAGATATTGATAAGAAGTTCTAATCCTAACAGAAAGTACATACGAATGTTTTGTTTAGTAGAATGCAATTAAAAAAAGGAACAAGAACATATTCACCAGTAGTCCGTGGGCCGAAGTCTCAAAAGTAGCTCTAAACTAATTTTCGTTCCGACATTTGAGGGGCAATTTAATTCTACCAAAATAGAACACAATCTTGGCTGAGAAACATAAATTCATAAAGTTCTCCAAAATCTGACTGGCCATTAATTGATAGTTATCAAAACAATGAGGAACTATTTTGTTTTCACGAATTCAGTATTTTGCCCAAGAATATCCGAAGAGAAACGTAATTTGACGTCACTTGGAAATGAATGGACCAATCAGAACAAAAGCAGTTGTCTGCATACTACGATATCTTCCCGTTCGTTCACGTTTCTTTTGCGCTAAAACACTTTTTTATAAGTTTTTTACAAGTATGTAAACAAGTTTTTTATAACAAGTTTTTATAAGTTTTTTATAAGTATGTACTTCCAAACAAGTTTTTTATAAGTATGTACTTCCACATTTTTACACAATTATAGTTACTTCAAGATCTTAAAATCTTTTTTCTCTTTTCATTTTAAATCATGATGATTTGATAATTCAATATAAAAAGGTAAAACATAGACTATGACAGTTATAGTTGTAATGAAGGGTTATGATACTGCATCTGCGATTATTTGACAGGTTTTTTTATTATTTTTGTAAAAATACTTAAAACTTGAATTCTATAGAATATATAAATCTTTCCTCCACTCTGTGAAAATTTAAATTTGCATCAACTTTTTAAGAACTGCTACCCTACAGAAAATAATCTGATTTTCTTTAAAAATCTGGAGATATTTCTCCCTTATTTTTTAAGACGATACTTATTTTAGTAAGCTAAAAAACCATTTCATACAAATGAATATTTTGAAATTCAGTTTGACATAAAAATGAAAAATTTCATTTGTGCAAAATTTACAATAAATTTGAATTGATATTTTTTTAAATTTGTTGTTTGGTACACTGTCTTTTACTGAAGCTTTAAAACTTTCTTTACTATATAAAAACCGGATATTTTACACACTGAACTATCTTGTTACATAATTTATTTGAACAATTTAACAAAATTTGGTTTTTCATTATTTAAAATTTTAATGTTTTGGTACAGCATTAATTTTGAAAATAATAATATTGATTTAGAGAAAATATATTTAGTATGTAGAATTTATTGTTTTAATTGAAAAAAAAATGTTTTCAAGTGTTATTTCAAATAGTTTTTGCAAGTGTAGCAAAAGACAAATACAGAGTGTTCCAAAAAACCTTAGACAGGTATTGTTGAATATATTTTCATTTAGCAAGAGAATATAATTCCAGTAATTAATATATTTGGAAATTTCATTATGGTTTGATATTCAATAATTTATTTACATTTAAGTGTAGAGACATTCTTTAACTATTTGTCGAAATAGTGCCAGTTGGAAAATTGATTAAACACATTTTTTAAACCAATATCTGAAGTTAAATGTTTAAATCATGTTTTGAATCTACACTATTGATTTCAAATTTAATTAAAAAAAAAAATACTCAATGATTAAATACAAAATTGTCGAATTTTTTGTTGCTGACCCTACAGAGAAAACCTACATAAATTCCCTTAAATTTCATGCTTTATTTTTAGTTTAGATTAGTTAACAGTTTTTTTTAATAGAAGAGTAGTATTTATTTAAGAGGAGTATTTTTTATAGCTTTTTTGTAAGAGGGAAAAGAAAAAAAAAAGTTTTGTTTTCTTTTTTCCGAGTAAGCACATCTTAATAAAATTTTTTAAATTTATACGCCATTCAGAGTTTAAAAAGAAGTAATAATTAAGTAAAATTAAAATGCAAGCAATATAAGATGTGCGCTTTACTCTACAAAAATGTTTAATATCAAAGATATTAGATAAATAAGCCATCAAAACAACCATGTTTTGAAACAATACTTACCATAGCACCTTTGTTAGTGAAACAAAAATATTTTTTTTAAAGAATAATGGATCATTAACGTTAATATATAGCTTTTTTAATCATTTTGGAACTAATATTTTATCTTCATAAAGTAATGAAAATTGCTTAAAAAATTTTTTTTAACATTTTATCAACATAACCACAATACTTTCATTTCTTTGGTGGGATCTATATATAAATATCCCCTTTAAATTTGTAACTCATCAAATATTATTAAAATTAAAATAGGGCAAACAATTCCTTCTTATTTTTAAGCTAAGTATATATTTTTGTATCTTAAAATCGGAGACGAATTCTTGATTAGGTTAGAGAGGCATTGCAATGTGACCGCCTGCACAATTCGAATTTCGGAATGAAAATCAAATGTTTAACAGTAAAGCGGAAAAATGAAGCGTTATCAATATATAGTTGGCTCTAAAAAGAGACCTTTATTTAAATTTAAAAAAAAAATTCAAAGGATTAAAATGAAATCGAGAAAATTAGCATCAATGCAACCAACGATTTGCTTACAAACATTGCTGTAAGCGACTGTGAGGAGACAATGCGTGATTGGTTAGCTTGGTGGAGGAAAAAATAATTCAACGATTTCACTGGATGAGAGTACGAAAGCATACAGAAAAAGAGTGCGTCATAAAATCGATTGTTATTAAATTATGACCAAATAATATTTGGAGAACTTTATAAAATTAAAAATACTAAAACATTCTGAATCGTTTTGTCAAAAGAAAAAATTGCCCCCAAAGTATCGGAACGAACTTGAACGATAAATGAGTTCGGCCCACGGACTACAGCAGTAAATTTGGCGGAAAGCTATGCTGCTTAAGATTGCCGTATTTACCGTTTATTTGTCACTGGTATTGCACTTTCTGTGCGCATAAAATGGATGTATATCCTTATTTACAGAAAAAGAGCTAATATAGATTTTACAATGTCTAATTATTCATACAACGAATATAGTTTCCTAGAAGAAATTTGAATCGAACTCTTTCAGAACACGCGACAAATTTTTTAAAGATGACATGGAAGAAATGAACTGTAATTATTACAAATAAATAAGAAAAGTTTACTTACTTGCAAAAGAAATAGACGATTTCAAAGACAACTTGCATTAGATGATAGCAGGCTTCGACAACAAAATCGTCCATTAGTCAACAGTTACAAAATAAATTATCGGTCATAGTTAAAGCTTGTGTCTCTAATAGTGCGAAAGTTTGGTGCAATCGATTGCGCCATGAATGTATTTCTTGATCATATTTACCAATTTATGGTGCAACCTAAATAAGACAAATTTTCATTTAACCAATTTATTGAGCAATTAGATACTCTGCATCAAGTATTGGTTAAACATTTACCCAGTTTTTTTTTACAGTGTACACTGTGTAAGAAATTAAGAGAATTTGCAGATTTGGTCGTTTATCTCTAGAACTACAGGGCCAAATTTAATGAAATTTGATATGTACATACATTGATACAATTTAAAACAAATAACCATTCAATAATTGTAATACACACGCATGATCGTGCGTTGGAGTCGGAAAGTATGAAATTGCCACAGGACAATTCAGGCCAATTGCCAGAGGTAATGATAAACTGCCTTATTTCAAGTATGTAATCACGCTGGAAGGTCTGTAAGAGGAGACCATACTCCCTATTAACCCTTTTTTTGTCTATTTTGCAACAACTGTTTCATATCATAAGACTCCAACAAGTGTTGGAGTCGGAAGATATGAAACTGGTTGCAAAACAGAAATGAAACAGAGGAAGATATGATATGAGTTAATAAGCACTGTAATGCGTGCGTATTACAATTGTTGAATGATTGTTTGTTTCGTATTTTATCAATGCATGTATTCATCAAATTTCATTAAAATCGATTCTGTAGTTCTAAAAATAATCAACCAACTCTGCAAATTCTCTTAATTTCTTTCTCCAGTTTATTACGTATGTTATCTATATATTGTAAAAAATTCCATATTAAATTCACTTTGAGTGCAACGTTTACCTTAAAATTCATTTTTACCCGAAAATATTATACCGTAATTTTTACTGTAATATTTATTTAATTAAAGTGATTCAGTAATTTTACGTTAATTATTACTGTAAAAATTGCGGCATATCAGATTTTTTTCCCCGTAACATGTGTTCCGGTAAAAAATGGATTTTACGGTAAAAAAAAAAAAACCCTGTCAACTGGAGTTCCGGTATTTTTTACTGTAATTTGATCTGGAATTGTCTATAGTGTGGAAGGCCACGGGCGTTTTTAAATAGACTATAACCAAAAAATCCTTAACTAAGTTTTGAGTAAACGTACCCATCGTCTCACGTGCTGTGTTGAGTTAACTCTATTTGTTTCATTATTTCTTCTGAAAGTTGAGCATAAAGAGAGGAGTGATTTAAAAAATAAATTTTCCTAGAAATACTCGCCCAAGAGCTTTAGAAAAATCTATACTCATTGTTACTTATGTCACTTGCGATTATCAGCAGGCCTGCTAATGGAAACCAAACAAATATTAAGGCAGAGGGTGCATTTCTTGCTGTTTTTCTTCAGTAGCTCGATTTATGGTCAATAATAGGATCTCAGCCTCACACAGCACAAATCTCCTATTCATATTCTTTAACCTCAGAGGTATTGATTTGTTATGGAAACTTAGAGGACTTTGTGACCCGAATAGATTTAACGTGCAACAGTCACCACACGAGGATTCTTTGGCCGGTGGGATTTGAACTCGCGATCTCACGAACACGAGCCCAAAGTTCAACCAATCAGGCTACCTCGGCTTAACTACCGAGACCAGGTTATCCCGACTTTGCCTGGTTGGTAGGGTGTTGGGCTAGAGTTCGTGTGATCGCGTGTTCGAATCCAGAATTTAGTACAATTACAGTACTTATTTTTTTAAAAAAAGAAATTGATACTAAATTCATATTGCAGTAAAAAACTTACATCTTGATTCAAAGGGCCTGTTCCATTGTTTTGCTCCCATAGTTTCAAGTAATCAGTGCAATTTGTATTGTAAGGAAAGGGTAGTCTTTCAATTTGTTTCTGTGAAAAAAGAATTGACATAAAAAAGTTATCATATAAGACAATAATGCAAGTAATAATTAACCCAGGGTACAAAAGTTTGGGTTCTTTAATGTAAATTTAACGTTTTACGTGTTTTGTCACGTCTAGGGGATTTTTTAAGTGAATCGGAACGTTTTTGCTAATCATTATAAATTTGGTTCACTCAATGAAAATTTAACACAAAAAACAACTTCAAATCATTTTTTAAAATTATTTTAAATCAGAATGAAAAAAAAATTGGAATTGTAAGGTCTGCAAATTTTTACATCCTTTTTAACTATGTAATTTTAAATAAAAACATACACCATTTGGAAGAAATTGTTAGAATAGAGAAATTGAATTTCACAATCGGTTTTACTCAAATTTTATATTTTAATAAAATTAAAAAAAATTAATAATTTATACAAAATTAAAATTAAATAAAATAAATATAATTAAATCAAATAAAATTAAAATTATATGAAATAAAATTAAATTATTTATAATTTATATAAAATTAAAAAAAAATATTCAAAAGTCGTTAAATTACTTTTCTCGTAAGATTATTTTTGGATAAACCAATTTTATATTTTTGTGCATTTTTTTTTTTTTAAATTTGCTTAAAAAAATGCTCAATACAATTTGTGTCGGGCTAAATATTCTAAAAGTGAAATCAGCGTAGAGGGGCTAAATATTCGAATCGCTTCTGCCAAATTTATTGGTATTATTTTTTTCAGATTGTGGCAACTCTTCAAATTTTTATAGTCGGTGGCTCAGGGGGTAGAGTGCTCGCCTCTCATTAAAGGTGTTACAAATTTTAAAAAAATAAGAGTTGGTGGTGATAATGCAAATTAAAAATATTATTCACAAATAATATAATAATGGATGGCAAGTAGATGATAGATTGATTGGGTTATCGGAATTATATTAGATGATGACACGCCGCGAGAATAATAACAATAATATATATAGAACTGAAATAAAAGGAAATTGCATTTGGATATTGGACATTGTCATTGAATGGAAAACAAACATTTATTTGATTTCAAAGAAGAAAAAAACAACATTAAGGCCGGAAATAAGATCAAAAGTAAAAAAAATAAAAGAAAACGTAATCGTTTACGAAAAGTGGTAGTACAAAAGGTGTTATAATAAGGTGTTGTTTAAAGGTGTTACAAATAAAGAAATTAAATAAAGGATCAATTGTAACATTGCACAAAGTTTAACGACTAAGACAAAAAGGACCTAGTTTGAATCCTTGCTGTGACTGTTTGATACATCTACATTGGATTGCACCGACTACAATACTGACGTCAAATTCAGTGGATCAGGGGTTAGAATCATAGAGTTGAAATACTGCAGAATAACCCCCGACCCGTGGACAAGATGAAGTCACGTGACTGCAGCCCAAACTTGCGGTTGACTGAGACCGCTTCTATTCCCGTCCATTCGTTTAGCATTGCGATAGTCTGATGCAATTAACTGTCTGTCTTTTTAATTCAGAAATAAGAATGGTACAAAAGTCCTGAGCATTTTACTGCACGGAGAAGTATTTTAGGGACTGTCCGAAAACTTTTTACAAGAAAGGGCGGAATTTTTTTTTTTTTTACTTTTTCTATTTTAAAATTTTTCCGATAATCAGTCATGCTCTGATAATCATGTTTTTATTCGCTTTAATAATCAATTACGCTCGTTTTTGTTCACCTTTTTTTTACATTTAACATAAGTTTTTATTGTTTCTTAAACTTTAAATTTATAATGTTTAAGTACATTTCAATATATACTCTATTTTTAGCTGAAATAGCTGCAAAACTTTGTTGGCTTCCTTGGCGAGAAACTTTAGCCCCAAGGAACAGTTGAGTAAACTTTCGGTTTTGTTTTAGTTCTCTTTAAATGTCGATATCATTTCTATATATTCTGAAGATTTTGTATATCTTTACCTCTTGATTACTAAAGAATATATATATATTTAAATAAATATATACATTTAATTATATATATTTATATATATAATTAATATATATAAATATATTATATATATTATATATATACATTATTCCTAGAAATATATATATTTAAATAAAAAATATGGTACATAAGAATTTATGTTTTTTAAATTACATAGGAATGCTTAAAAAGCAAATTATTTGTATATTCTTATATGTTTAATTAATAATTAAATTCTATGACATATTTTTAGTATTTAAAAATAAAATAGTGTATAGTAGTCTTCGTGTTAATTTTTAATAAAATTGTATAATTCTGTTACTACACATAAAATGAATACAAAATTATGTACTATTTAGAAAATAAATTAAGGTATATTTAATATAATTATTAAGTACTTGTTTATCTTCTTTTTATTAAAAAATAGTTGCTATATTGGAAATACTTTTTTTACTAGCATATTTAAGTGTAGAATTAGTTTGATTTAATGCAACAAATTAAGAAAACATAACATAGAAGTGGCTAAGTTGTATAGGAGTAAATTAGTGCAGTGTACTAGCACTAGCACTGTGTGATAGATTGGTATGGAATAAACTGTTCAGACGGCCATAGGCTAACTGCTGGCAGTGGTGCAAAGATTTAACATTCTGAACCTTTCTTGTAAAATTTCAACTGTTTTTACCTTTGTATAAATTGCATATATTTTATTTGCTAGATGGCTAAAAGATATAGTTTTAAATGTGTTTACTATTTTTAAGAAAATTACATTTTTTATGGAGGGGCTTTGCAATTTTCTTAATGTCTATAAAATGATTAAGGTTTTTTTATTTGTAAAATAAAATATTTTTAACTGTTACTTTTAAAGTTACTGGTTTTCTGTATAAAAATTATTAAATATATATTGACCTACAATAGTAGCATAAATTTATCTCATAAAAAGTTGCATAAACTGCAATTTCTATCACAATAAAAGTAAGGTTTTTTAATTATAAGTTCGTTATTAGTTTCAATCTACATTTAGTACAAAGTAAAAATTCTAATTGTTATCTCTTTTATTTAAGTATTTTTTGTTTAAATATCGAAGACTTTTCTACTAGTCACTTTGTGTGTACAATTATATTTTCCTTGTAATTTATGGAATTAGATTGTACATGAAATACAAAGTAAATTTCTAATTAAACTCTTTTATTATTTTCTTTTATTAGTTTAATGTTTTTAATCTTATATTTTTCTCTATTCGGTACTGAAAACCTTTATATTAGAATAAATATTTTATTTCATATTTAGACAAATTGTTGAGTATTAAGTTAAAATGCAACAGTAGTTTATTTTTGAAAATATCAATTTTAAGTGTCAGGAAAAGAAGAAGTTAAAATTCTAAATTAATAACGTAAATAATCTTTATTGTATAAATAATTTAATGTATTCAATATACAAATAAAATTCTAAACGTAATTAAATTTTATCAAAAATATGTTTTCTAACTATTCTATTCTACTAAAAACGGGTTTTATTTTCCTCGAAGCTATTTTTCCCCGAAATTTAATATTACCTCTGGAGCAGTCTCTTAGTGACCATAAATAAAAATGATAAAAGTGTTGCAACATTAACGTATAATTTACATATTAAAACTGAACCTTTTTATTTCTTTATTTTATTTCTAAGCTTCGAACTTTTTTCAGACAATCTGTTTAATTTTACAATTCGTTTTATCTAACAGTGATAAAACTTTTAAAACGTAAAGATTAAATTTATTTTTTAAACGAACTTATGTTTCATTAAAAAAGAAAGGCAACATTTTCAAATTCACATTTTAAGCCCTGGTAGGTGTAAAAAATCATGATTTTTGTATCGAAGTTATTATTATTCGATCTATTCGATCTATATTATTCGATGCTTTGTAATAAAAACATTTACAAAATATTTTTTTCTGAATATAGTAATAAATATAAGTGGTGTAGAATATCGTTTTTTATTTTTATATAATGAATACATTTTAAGGAATAGTGTTAAGGGTAAAGACGAGAACTACTTAAATTTTTTAATAAAGGCAGTACTTTAATTAAAAATTATTTGTTAAGAAAAAAAAACCTCCTTAAGTTTTAGAAACCCATTTTAATAATATTAAAGAAATGTGATCAACGAAAATATTTTTTTCTCTCTTTCAAATGCTGCGATTATTTGCGCATCGGTAATATTGAAATAAAGCTGGATAAAATATTTTGCGAGCCAACATTTGTGATACTGCGCCAAGTATTGCACACTTTTCATCACGTGATTGCAGTTCTTTGCTTGCTGTCTGTTGCGTGTCTTTTCGAAAGGAATAAAACGAGCTCGGGCTTCCTCTACCTACTATTTCAACTCTATTGTTAGAATCCCTTTTCTGCTGAGCTAACCATGAGAAGTTTTCGTGGTTTGTTTTACCGCACAGCGTTAATTCGAGTTAATTATATCAAAAAACCATCTACAAAGGCAACTTTGTCTCTACTCCTGATGCAGGAGTTGCCTTGTCTTTTGAGTTGGGTTCAAAATTATAAGGCTACGGAGTTATTGATAGTCGTAAACTAGATTTGGGTTTGGATCTTCAAAGCCTGCTATAAAAATTACCAAAAAAATACCCCATTTTTTGACGATTAGAAATTCGAATTCGTGGAAGAAAAGTATGTTCAATTACAGAAAGTACGCTTGTTAATCTGTTTCTTCAAATTAATTAACAATCTGAACTAATTAATTAGTCTAACATTTGAACCATTAAAATCGGGGTTTAATTGGTGAAAATCTGATCATTGTACCTAAAAGGTGATAACTTAATGTCTTCAAATTTGCGCTTTGTACTATACCAGGGGTGGCCAACCTGCGGCTCGCGAGCCACATGCGGCTCTTTGAAGGATTATTTGCGGCTCTCAAAAAATGTTTAAAAAAAAGTTCCCTTTTCATTTTTGTGCTATTATATTTTTTAAAAAGTTATCATTGTTCCTTGACGAATCAACAGATATCACAGATCTTCCGCAATTGGCATTTTTCATACGCTTTGTTTTACCCGACTTCGTTGTTCAAGAAGAATTATTTGATTTAGCAGCACTTCAAGAGTCAACCAGCGGTGTCGATATTAAAAATGCATTAGATTCCATAATGAAAACTTTTGATGTGCTTCTTAATAAACTTGTAAGCATTGCAACGATGGAGCTTCGGCAATGCTGAGTGGGGAAAAAATTGGTCTTATTTCTCAAATTACAAAATATTTAAAATATCCTGATGTTATGAAAACAGTGTTACAAATTGTAAATTACATTCGCACCAATGCAAAAAATCGTCGACAATTCAAAAATTTCCTTAAAGAATTAAAGGGCGAAGTTCCAAAACCAAACTCTTCCAAATGACATTAATTCCTTTTGCATTCTTTTCTTTTGCCGATCAGTATTAACTAACCAGCATCTCAAAGAATTACTGAGAAGTGCTGTCATCAATTATTCACCAAATTTTATAGAATTATCAAGAGAAGTAAAATAAATGTGTTTAATTTTTAATATATAAATTCAATACACATATTTTGTACTTTTATTTATATGTTTTCAATAAATATAATTACTGTAAAAAAATTTTTTTTCATACCTTTTTGCCTACCTTTTAAATACGTATTTAATTGAGGCTCTACTATCAAGGAGCTTGGCCACCCCTGTATTGCACTTTCGACGCGTATGGATAGAAGATTTATACAAGAATCAGTGATTCGAAACTATTGGAATAAACTTCTGGAGACACGTGAATTCAGAGGATTCAAAACAACTTTCCAGTAGCTTTGAATCACCCATTTTACTTCTAAACAATATGGATATACATAAGTTTAATATACTTACCATGGACACATGCATTTTATAATCGAATCCACCTTTTAAATAAATTCCTTTCTTGTGTGGATTTAGTAAATGCCTCCGATTATGAACAACAGCATAGATTAAAATATCTTCCCCATCTAAAATGTATTCTGCTGGAAATGTATTCAGTTTAACTTTGAAATCTGCAATAATTTTAAAGTAATATTGAAAGTCTCCAGCAAAAATGTCAGTATTATTCGTAATGCTGAAGATATAACTTAAAATGAAACAAATACTAAATTGATAGAATGACTTAAAAAATTCAAATACGGGTGTTCTATAATGACCTCCTTTCAGTATCTAAAAAGAATGATAATCCTGAATCTGAACTACATTATGTCTGAGCAATCATTATTGTCATACTTTTTTTAACAAATTAAAAATGGACAAGATAAACATAGCACTTTATATATATATAAGTTCAAAATGAAGATAAAACAAAGGAAAATTACAGACTATTGAAGAAAAGGGAAAAAAGAAAATAAATAAAATAAAAATAACAAAAACTAGAAAAAAGGATAGAATTCTCTTAAAAAATCTGGAAAATAAAGATATAATCTTTTCATCAGCCCACGCGATTATATCTCCAAAAAAATGTGCTTTCTAATACTGTATTAATATCGCCAAAGCAAAATCTATCAATACAATAGTGTGAGGAATAAGAATTAAAAGAATTCTATCCTTTTTTTTCCCCTTTTTTAATATTTTTCTCCATTTTTTGTTATTTTTATTTTATTTATTTTCTTTTTTCCCTTTTCTTCATTATTCTGTAATTTTCCTTTGTTTTATCTTCATTTTGAACTTATTTTATGAATTCTATTTACTTGCAGCTTATGCGCAATAAATGAAACTCTATGTTTTTCTTAATTTTCTTCGTGTTTTTTTTATTTATTTATTTACGCTATATATATATATATATATATATATATATATATATATACATAGCATATTTTATATATATATATAGCATATATTTATATATATATATATATATATATATATATATATATATATATATATATATATATATATATATATGTGTGTGTGTGTGTGTTAAAATACGAAATTTTGACAAAAAAAGTCTTTTTTTTTTTTCTTGTTGGCAGCAAAGGACAAAAAACTCAAGAGAATTAGTAATTATAAGTTTAAACCTACATGTTAAACATTTTTTATTTTGCATATACAATTACAAATTTTGAATCGTGAACAACTGAAACTTGAAACAGACTTAGCTTTAAAACCTGAACTATAAGTTGGTAAGATATGAAAGAATAGCAGCGGAAAGTTCACATCAAAACACTGTATGACAGTTTTGATTTAATTATAATTTAGATCTATATTTTCCCTTTAATGAGGCGGCACAATATTATTGCAGGAGAGATCCGTTTTATCAAAGAAGAGTGGTTAGCTTAATATTTCTTATCTTTTTCTTCGATTATCAAAGTTATGTTAGAATAAAGGTGATATGAGTTTATGCAAAAGTGAAGATGTTATGTCTCTCTCCAAACGATGAAAATCTATTTTTGTGTAAATAAAATTGAAATATATATTAATTGAATTGTATGTTTATGGAACAAAAGTTCAATAATGTGGTCACTATGTAGAGTAGTAGTAATACTTTAGTTACATTGTTCCAGATCTGCATCATGGGCTATTGTCGACGAGAACCGAAAATTCCCTGAGGATGATCCGTGGACATAATTTTAATACTCTACAGAGTGGATAGCCCCACTTCATTAGTAAACCGATGACCTTCACGCGAAGTTGAGCACTTCTTAGTAAAGCAGTTTAACGCCTTAACAATGATTGTTTCAGAAAAATGGACCAAAAATGAAAAGAAAAATTTGACTGTTTAATTTTGTTCTTTATATTATTATAAAAGTTAAAAAATTGTTTTTTATTACAAAAATACAATTTTAAATGCAATGACTAATGTATTTATAGATTTTACACACTCATAAAAAAGTAATGGATTACACACACATATTATTCAATTAGAAGAAATTAAAAAAAAATTTGGAGCTAAATATAATATAACTAGTGTAATATAATATAAAAAACACAACAATATGATTTTCAATACATAATGTTTTTAGAGTATGGTATATCCCAAAATCCCTACCTACATTTCCCTCCCTCTACTGAAGTCGCAATCGGTGAAAAACTAGGACCCCTAATGCCATCTATTAGGAAAATAGTGAATTAAGTATCCTAAAGTAGCAACAAACACAGCTCGGGCTTCACAAAATAGAAACGTTAATTTTTCTCCTGCCTGAAGTCAGTTCGGGCATCACAAACACTGCACGTAGCAGTTGCCCGAACTGGATTCGGGTGACACTGGCGAGGGGTTAATGAAGACCAATACCTAACTTCCTCTGTTCTTTCACAAGCTGGTTAAAGCGGTCACGCACCCTCTCACTGTTGTCAGTGATGCTGAATTACATTGATCTACTTGTTACCCTATCTTACGATCAGTCCACTGTGAGACAACAGGATGTAACAAATTTTTAGAACTTCATTTCAAAGTGGAATCCTGCTTACAAAGCTATTCCCTAATACAGAAGCATCCAATTAGTAAGCGCAGCAGGTAATTCCAGGGGTTGTGGTGAGCACAGCGGGCAGAAAGTTTCCCAGTTATTTAGTTGTTATTTTCAAATACAATAAATTTTTCTCATTTAAAAAAAAAAAAAAATTACGCTAAAAATCAAGATCGAAATGATTTTAAAGTAATTAATTCACGTACTTACAAAAATAATTTGGTAAAATATCAACTTTGGACTCTGGTTCATTGATTTGAGACTCTATTGTATAGCAATAATTTGGAAATTTTGCTATCACAACTGGAAATTTGCGAATTCTAGATTAGAACATAATACAAAATTAGATTATAAAACTAAATAGGAAGATTAAGTCTTATAAAACTTTCAAAAGTAACATAAAATGACTTTAAAATTTAAATTAGAATTGAGTTTTACGTTTCTATTTTTAACAAGTAACACTGTCATTATCAGAATTTTTATAATTGATTCTGGAAAATCGAAATATGGAAAAAAAACATTCAGAGTAAAATTGGATCAGTTGTTAAATAATAAGTTATATAAAATAAATATCAAGTTAAGGTGTAAGGAAAAAAATAGTTATAAATATTTTACATAAAAATATACTAAGTCAACAAAAAAATTAAATTTTATCAGTTGAACCAACGCCTCCTATAGCTGAAAGCCTCCACACGGTTTTTTGTAGGTAGTCCAATCAGACCACTGTGAAGGATATCCACTTTCCGAACGAGTCAGTTAATACAAAATCCAGTTGAAATAAGAAAGTGGTAGAAAATATATGACTAAAAATTTGTTTTATTTGTGAATATTATTGGTTTGCCTTATTCACTTGTCAACCACTGCAGATTCAATTCTCAAATATATATGATAAATTTCTCTCAAGTACTTTTATGAAGGTTTTGGGTTCATGCGCACAACTGGTTCACTTTTTAAATAGTCTGCGCGGACTACTTATAAAAGACCGTGTGGAGGCTTTTTGATGTAGGAGGTGATGGTTGAACAGGATGGCTCTAACTGTTGTGAACTGTGTGTATAAGGTGAAACTGTTAAGACACCTAGAGAATTTGTTCATATTGGCGGATGACTAGATCTTAGCATACACTTTATATTGACTATAAGGAAATGAAATCTTCAATAAAAAATTGTTTCACGCTTACATCAATTTATGAGGTTTTTCTTGCATTAGAAACAATGAATTCAAAATTTTCCACATATAAACGGGAGCTTTCCGCTCAAATATGAGCACTCCCTTAAACTCATAACTTGAGGGACCAAGCAAAAAAATGTCGATTGTGGTCGATTTTTAGTGACAGAAGCAGAGCGTAGTGTTGTTTATCGACATTTTTATTGCTAAAATGACGGCAGTTTGTGACAAGCATTTTCAAAGATGAATAGCAGTGAACAAATTGCGTAAAAGAGTGCATTACACTTAGCGTATAACGAGTTCACATAAGAGCATTTAAAGTGAATGTTAAGTTGAACTAAAAGTGAATGCACCTGTGTGAAAAAAGTCTATATTTTCAATTTAATATGTCGTTTATCGATACTTTTGTTCATAAAATTGTTGTTTTTTAATTCAAGCGATGTATAGGTTGAACGACTGTATACAAATGATATAAAAGGTTTTGTGAAAGCCCACCAATATTTTTGAATCAGCCAAGATCCAAAGTGAGCAAACACCATGATCTTAAATGAATTCATTGCTATTGTTCGTGATAGATTAGATAAGATGAAAGACGATACGTGATATCTATGCAGTATTCCGTATGGAACGGTACAATCACTACTATTCAATTATATGGTCTTGCATCTTGCACTCATGTATGATGCGATTTTGAATTAACTTTAAATGTTCTAAAGCAAATTATTCAAACAGTTATGCACAATACATTATGCCTTTTTCCTGTTTTCATTTATGACCCTAAAGTTGAGTCTACTTACATTACCGTATTTCTGAAAAAATCTTAATTTTTCATTTAAATTTGTACAACTCTTATGTTAATGTTATGGTGCTTTTCATATGCATAAATAATTTATTTAAATTTCAAATAGTGACAAAATTTTTGTGTATGAATCAATTGTACTCACGAACAGTTATATTTCCAACCTGCAGCTTCGTATACTTTTTCACAGGATTCGATCATATTTTGAGTAGGACCTACTTCATCAGCTATAGTCCAATTAGTAGAAAGTGCATTTTCAAAAAATGCTTTCTTAGAAGCAGCCTGTAAAAATTTCGAAAACACATTATTCTATTGAAATTGAAATTAGCCAATGACCTATTCTACGTAAGAATTTCATATAAGACTAGTATTACTACTTTATTCATGTCCTACGAGAGTAGATAAATGGAGCTATTGGTGACGGCCAGGGAAATATCCCTGAGGATGATTCGAAGATATATCATCACAATTTTGATCCTCTGCAGAGGGAATGATTGCCCAACTTTGATAGCCCGAGCACCTACGTGCAAAATCGAACAGTTAAACGATGACCGATTCCACACATCATTGGTTCCTTGCGATGGCTGATCAAAGTGGTCACCCATACCCTCACTGACAACTACCGGTGATGCTGGACTTCAGCCATCTACTGGTAACCGTATCATACGATCAGTCCACATTGGGACGCATATTAGAAAAATACTGTGATTATTGCAAGATTTAGAAGAATATTTATTCTGACTTTCATCTCACAGGTACGAGGATACTTTTACGTTGTTGTTACTGATGCGACTTGCCAATATCCGTTAGTTTGCTATGGGAAACCAAGCGAATCAATCAGAGGGTGCGTTTCTTATTTGTCAGTGGCTCCATCAATGGCTAAGAATATGTCTTAAGCCACAAACACGCCACAGCCCATTTAACAGAGAGGATCCATTCATACTCCATTCTTCCACAGATCGTAGTTTGTCTTGAACCAGAAAACGATCAATCTCAAATTCAGTTCCCTCTCCCTGTATTAATTTGTTATTTGAATTTGGAGGCCTTTTTAACCGCGATGGATTTAGCATGCACCAGTCACCATTTAATAAACGGAAATTTTTCGGCCGGCAGGATTCAAATTCACGCTCTCATGAACACGAGTCCAACGTCCTACCAACCAGGCTATTTCAAAAGGACATTTTTATGACTTTGTTATTTGCCTTGAAATAAATAATATAAATTGAAATATATATTACATATCTCATAAATATATTATATATTCCATAAATATATATTGAAATAATCCTAAACAGATAATATATAATATACTTTATACGCTTCTCTATTTTTTGAGGGAAATATGGTTTATTTCTTGTATGCACTGACAAGTGAGCCATACAGACATATGAAAGATTTACCCCGAACAGCCCCAATTTAGGGCATACAGGTAAATGCCCTAAATTTGCCATACAGCCATACTGACATGTGAACCATTGTCCCTGATGTATTTTTTCAACACTAAATTGATTGCGGGCAATCCCGAGATGATTGTATTAATAGTTTAGAAGACGTTTTACCAACAAAAGTATCTTTTTGTACTTTTACCTGCTCACACATATGAGATTACTATTGTTTTCTCTGAATTTTTTACACTGAATCGAATGTCCCTATACTTAAGTCAATGGAAAGTATAGTACAAAAACTTTCAAGAGCTTTCATTTATATTAAGTATTTTTTTACGAACTTATACTTTTGTATACATTTTGCAATGTTATCCGGAAACTATCTGAATAAAAAAAGTATATTTCCTGATGTAATTTTTCAGGCTAAATTGAATGGGAAAAAATGAATTGACAAGATAAATTGTCAAAAAATTATAATGGTTTGTTAACAAAAAGTAAATTTTTGCCCTTTCACTTTGCCTTTTCATATAGCAATACAGGTGAGATATTGTTTGTTACCTATATTTTTTTCGATTAATTAAATGAGACCAAACACAAATCAAAGATGCTAAACAAAAGTCGTAATGCTTCTTTTTTAAATAAAACTGACTATTTTTGAATTACACTTAGTATAAAGAAAATCCTTATAACTTATCCCTATCAACTGGAATTTTGCTCAATTCAATTTGGTATAAAAAATTCCAATTGAAAATGTAATTGCATGCCTAAAACGAACTAAATTATCCCATGCGTTGTGGTTTATCAAAATAAAAAAGCTTGCTATATTTCAACAACTTTTTTCTTATTCGTTTTATTAACTTATGTGCAATCGCATTCGATTCAAAGTAAACTATACATAGAAAACCACTTGTTCATATCTCATGTTTTTATATAGCAATATCGGATGCATAATATGGTGCATGTGTAAATTTGTACTTTTTGTACATAAGACCCTTATGACTTAGGGAATGGAAGTATTCAGTTATAATTTTTTAATAACAAAACGAAACTAAAAATAAATAATACTGGATGAATAACTGGACTAAAAGTAATTTATAAAAATGATATAAATGTATGAAATAATCTCGCCATTGTACTAAGGAAAATTTAGACTTTATGAAGAAAAATACATTTTTTAGCTAGTATTGATGTATATTGACACCAAAAATATTTATAAGCATTTAGTTTTATTTTAGAATCTTAAATTTCTTTCTCCCTTAGTCAATTATATTTTGGTTTATTGCAATAGATACATACATTTAATATATCCAAAAATATGCTGTTTTTTTCGTTGTCTTTTTAACGATATTTTAAAAGTCAAATGGAGTACTTACTTTGGTATATATGCTGCCATTGTTAGAGACATACTTGCAGTACTGTGGAAATTTATCACAAAATTCTGAATCATTGGCATAATCATCACAGTAAGATGGGTACTTCTCACAGTAAGCTTTTCGTCTGTAACTTTAAGTACCAGAATTAAATATATATAGTCCAGTCCAATATTACGTAAAAACGAATGAAATAAATAACTGATCACTCATATATATATATATATATATATATATATATATATATATATATATATATATATATATATATATATATATATATATATATATATATATATATATATATATATATATATATATATATATATATATATATATATATATATATATATATATATATATATATATATATATATATATATAAATATATCGCTCATGTTTTGAGATAAGTGGGTTTAAAGCTTTCATTGCTAAGGAAAATGCATAAGAAATACTTTAGTTTGCTTAAACGAAAATTACCTTCAAGTTGAATTATGAGTTGGGCTAGTATTGCTGCTGAAAAGAATGTGCATTTTCATATTCAGACCTGTTTTTAGTGCAAAACGCGTGTTTTTTTAGTAGTGCTACTATAGCAGCCTATGAGCGATATATGCTTTAGACTCCAAAGAAAGTTTCAGTATGGCTCTTGGTTTATGTTAAGAGAAACATGGGCAGGCATGTTGAGCATACGTAAGAGTCACGTAGTATATGTAAGACATTTTACATCATAATGAAATACTTTTAATTTTCAATCATGTTCCCCACAAACTGAAAATATAACTGAATATTAGTTAAGTACTTATGTAAGTGAATTAATTGAAAAAATATAGCACAAGTCAATAATAACTAGAGCAACCTGTGTTTACAGTGATAAAAATAATTGCTTCTTCTGAGAACACAATATATAACATTCTCCGTAGCAAGGTACGAAAACTTGTTTTCAGTTAAAAATACTAAAAGGTAGAAGCTTGTCAAATGAAAATTATTATGCTTGTTATTTCTAAATAGAAGTACGCAGAGCCATCCGTAATGACTTCCCATAAATTTTTACTTCGGAAATCCGTCGAATGAAATAGCTATTTTCAGTAAATCAGAGATTTCCTTGAGATCGTGAGTATGAATCCCGTTGGCAGAAGAATAGCCATATATCAAATGGCGACTGGTGCACGTTAAAATCTGTCGGAGTCAAAAAGACCTCGAAGCACCCATAGTAAATCAATATGGCACTGAATTGGAGTTTGGTCGCTCTCTGGTTCAAATAAAATTACGATCTGTGGATGAATGAATAGTATGAATGGGCTGTAATGTGTGTGTTGCTGAAGTCGTATTATTAATCACAGATGGTGCAACTGAAAAAAAAAAAAAAGAAATGCACCCCTCTGATTTAAATTATCTTGGTTTCTCATAACAGGCTTGCTAGTATAGGCAAGTGGCATTAGTAGCAACAACAAAAATAAAAATAAAAGCTTTGATTCATCTCTCTAATTTCAGATTATTGTCCTTTATGATCTTACTAAGATTATGCATAGTTGTGATATTTTTGTGGAAATGGTTTTTATTCGACGAGCATATTATGCAGGATAATATGAAGGGAATAATAATTTTTTAAGAAGTAAAAAAGCTATTACCCTTAAAATGAGGTTTTTATAATGAATTTTACATATCTCTAAAAACTATCAATTGAAGTGAACAACTATTTTCAATATCTACTATGGATGAGTATGGTTGCTTGTTGTTGTGGTTTAAAGCAAACAAAATACTGACTATAAAAAAATAGTTGGTGGCGTGAATTAAAAAATGTGAATTAAATTCTAAATTTACGTAAGTTCTAGATTTACGTATTTGTTGTTCTCTTATCATGAAAGATAACTTTTATCCTTTTATGATCCTAACAGTTGTTAAGGTTTAAAAAAGCAGTTATTCTCTGACAAGAACAACAGCAAAAAGTTCACTAACGTTTAAAAATAATAATAAAATAATTGATTTATTATTACCATACATACCTTTTAAATTGAAATAGTTATTATTCTTTTATGATTGGAAAAATAGTTGCTTTTTAAAGACAACAATTAGTTTTAATTTCTTACGTTTATACATATTTGTTGCAAAGATATTTGATTTTCACTTATTAAGATAAGATGGTTGTTCACTTAAAATTATATATTATCTTTATCTCTTTCGAAAAAATGACTGTTTCCTAACTAATCAATCTAACTATAGGTAAGTAGTATCAGTACCTGACTAAGCTTTCCTAACTAATAAAACTTACGAATGTAAATCGATACGAAAAAAATTTCTAAGACGAAGTTTTCTGAAAAACTACAGAAGAAACGGCAAAATTAATTTTTTTCACCAATATCGTGTAACTTCTAGGGAAAATCAAGGGAATTTCACTTTTGATTCCAATAAAAATTTCGACATAATGAAATTATTTTGCTGGATAAAATAGCTTAGAAGTTTTAGAAGTAGTTTCTATTTAAATTATTTAATTATGAATCATTAAGTTTTTTTTTCAAATTTTATCGTTTATGAAGCAAAGATTAAATAAACTTATAACTGTTTGTGATGTTTTCTTTAACTTACCGATTATTGCTGCAGAAAGTCATAGCCGGCTGAATAACTTCGTATGGCCTGCTCACTTCGGAGTAAGTTGTTGTTGGATATGTCCAAAAATATACCATGAATTCCTGAGTTTGATAGAGAAACCCCACCAAACAAACTAAGAACGCAGTTGATTTCCATATTTTTTCCTTCCAAGTTGCCAAATTGGCGATTTCAGGGAAGCCCGTGATGAGGGAATCGGAAAAAATAGCTTTTGCGTACTCTCTGAAAGATAAATTGATTTCTTCCTTTTCAACTTTTTCCATGATTCTTTGAAGATTTTTATCTGAAAACAACAAAAAATTTATGTCTAAGAGCAGTAAAAGCTAAAATACAGACTAATCCTTAACAATAGTAGACTTTTTTATGCAGAGTGCTCCGTAGTAACCACCCTTAATATGCAGTTATATATTTTTTTTCATCATACTTGACAAAGAAATGTTCACCAAAATCGGAAATAAAAAAAAGTGCCCACATTGTGGATCGCAAGTAACATTTAAATGAAAACAAACAGCAGTGAACAAATTAAAATAAAGGAGTGCATCCCAGTTAACATATAACCAATTAACGAGTTTTTATAAAAGCATTTAAAGTGAATGTTAAGTTGAACTAAAGATAAATGCGTCCACGTGAGAAAAGTGTATATTTTTTATAAGATGCCCCGTTTATCGATACTTTTGTTTAAAAAATTGTTGGAAAAAAGTGTGAATAAAAAAAACGTTTTCAAAATCTGATGAACTACGCAGTGTAATTCTGGGTGAAATTACGATAAAAAGCACTGGCACCCTGAGGGCAGCATCAGTAAAATTTTTGGCTTAAAATCCATTTTTGCAGTAAAATTTTATATTGTAATTTTTACAATATATTTAATAACAGTGATTTTTGCAGTAAATATTACTCTAAAAATTACGCTACAGTAAATTGCGTACAGTAAATATTACTGATAAATTCAGTAATATTTATTTAATTACAGTGATTTTACAGTAAATATTACTGTAAAAATTGCAGTAAAATGCGTACCGTAAATATTACTGATAAATTATTACTTTTACAGTAATATTTATTTAATTACAGTGATTTTACAGTAAATATTACTGTAAAAATTGCGGTTTATCAGATTTTTTGTACCGTAAATCTTTATGGTAAGAACAAATTTTAAGGTAAATAGTATCCACCTTGAGTGCGTTACTTTTTACCGTAATTTGATCTGACATTTTCTACAGTGCACTCTTAAGTATACAGGAAGAGCATACAAGACCAAAACTTGCTTACATGCAGGAAAAATATGGGGAAGGAGGAGTTTAAAGATACTTCGAGCTTCCAATGACAATCAAAGAGGCTTATATTTTGTATGCCCGTTGTTTTTTTAATTTTCTTTCCTTTATACATTTTTTTTAACATTAGTAGCAATGACAATTGACATTAACTAATAATTATTTTAAAAACAATTTCGGATAAATTATTACAAATATAGAATACGATATTTTTTGAACACGTCTTCTTTCAGGTGGATTTTTAATCAACTACAGATAGAAATACGTTTAGGTTTAAAATTTCAACCAATTCACACAAATCAGTATTTAATTGTTTGATAAACAAATTTTTAAGTTTTTGACATAAATCAAAAGCTTTTAAGAAGGTAATTTACGTCTCAGTAAAACATTCTTGTTAATAACGATTATGTATATTTTTTACCCGATTATAACCATATTTTTTTTACTTAAATTAATTGTGAAATAAAATTGTGAAGTAATTATGAAGGAAATGCAAGCATTTAAAAAAAAGCTTTTGTGCATTTGATACACCTCAAAACTTACCCGTGTACTGCTGTAATACGATAAATATGATTGAATTTGAAACTAGAATGGTGTATAATTTTATTTACCTATAAAGAATGTTTTTGGAACATGAAGTAAATTACATCTAATCATATCTTAATGTACTTGCTATATCTACATAATATATTTTCTTAATTTTAATCTAAATTGCATGTTCCTTTATTCTCGAATTTGCATGTTTTAGTTTGATTAACTAAACTGTGATAGCTTTGTGATGGTAACCGTTAGTACTAGATAAATTAACCGTTATTACTAGATAAATAACGTTTACACAGAATTTTAAACGAAACAAAGAAATCATTGACTTTTTTGTCAGATTGTTTATTATATTGCTTTATAACGTACAAAAATACTATTTACTATTTGTTATTACAATAGCAATTTTCATATTTTATTTAATAGTTTGTTTAATTTTCATATATATTCAAAAAAGCAGTATTGCTTTTCGAAAAGTATATCTATTCAATGCACATAAATTAAAACATTTCTGGAAAAAAAGGTTGATAATTTCCATGGCAATACTTTATGAACCAATCAGCTTTTAATAAACTAAAGCGTTTAATCAAAATTTGAGTTACTTTCGTCTATTTCATTTCGTTTCTTTGTGTTAACTAGTTTTTTTTGGCAGCTTTTCAGCTCATTTTAGTTTCAATAGCAATTGTTTAAAAGTTGATTAGAATACTTTTGGTATCGACTGGTTCATATAATTATTGGGTTCCATTACTTTTGTTACTTTTTGTCTCATTTCCTTATTTTTAATGAAAAATTTTGAAAGAAAAATAATCAAAACTTTTTTTTCTTTTGTTTAAAAACAAGTTCCCAAAATGTTTCTTTTCTTTTTTTTTTGTATTCTGTGTTTCTTTCTTTGTTTCGTAATATAATTATCTTATAATAAAGGTTCTATGTATTTTCAGCTCAAGCAGAACTAAATTTTAACCCTTTTTAATTACCTCGTTTATTAGAATCTGAATCTTTCTCACCATTTAACACTCTGGTTTGAATGTCTTTAATCAACTATACTCAATAACGTTTTTTATATTTAAATAAAATGTTTCTTAGTTACATATTAATTGAGAACTCTTAATGTGTATATTGTATTTACTTTGTAACTGTGTTACTGTATTAAGTTTACTGCATACGGTGTTAACTTTACAACACTTTTTATGCAACAATGTTAAAGTTATATATTAGCAATGGTGATTGCGAAACATCCAGCATATAACAAAATAATATGAAATTGATTGACTAAGTAATAACGTTGTCTCTTGGAAAAATATTTAGAAATGTTTTTTTTACCTAAAAATTTTTTCCTTTGATTTTTTAATTTTCATGCAAATTTACAAGTTTGTACTGTCGATTAAGGAAATTAATGTTCAAAGCAAAGAATGTGATGCAGTTTAAACCACGTAGGATTTGACCACAAAAAGTAAATTTACAACAAAATACGACAAAAAAAAGCAATACACTGTTGGAATTTTCATTCTAAAATTATGGTAAAATACTCGGCAGCAGTTTGTTTATCCAATTACCCGTAAAGTTTAAGGTAAGGAACAGTTTACCTTTATAGTTTCGAAACCTTATACATATTACAATATGCAAAACCATGAATACAAAACTATACGTTTTTTTAACCATTTACAACTAAAGTGGTTTGAAAACCTTACAAATAGAAAATTAACGGAACTTGGAGATAGTTTAACACCTTTATGGTGCTGCCATCTTTTTTTAATAAGAGTATCGTATTCTAATATCCCAGGTTCACAAATTGGGGTGGGCAGGATATTGGAAACTCTTCATTGGTTGAAGGGAATTAAGAAAATATAGTTGTGTCAACACTGGGATTTGAACCCTCGTTCTGTTGATCATAACTTTGACAGATTAGCTTCCTTGGTAGCTATTACTCTATAGCTATTTCCAGATTTTTCCACACTTCGCAATCTATTCGATTAATGGAGAATTTTATCGTAAAAATGCTCAAAGAAGCGCAATGCCAATTTAAATTTTTTTAAATCTAATGCTGAAAAAATGAAATAAGAAAAAACATTTGTATGAAATTTAGCTATCATATATTAGATTTAGTTTAATAAAGCTGTGAGTTTTATAAAATAATTATTGAATACTTTCTTCAATTACACTGTTTTAATACAGGAAATAAATTAGATGCGTAAATTTTTAGAGCTTTAGCTTTTTATTGAGTAAACTTTTCATTTGGTCATCTAAATCGAGCAAAGATAATTTTTTAGATTTCCATGAGTTGAATTGTATAAAAGTTTGGATAGAATTTTGGTTTTTAAAAACAATTAATTTGTTTTTGTACATTTCTGATATATTTTTACTCACAAAAATAATCATTCTCACTTAACTTATACGAGTGAAAGATATGTTCGAAGTTTTGGCTTGTGTAAAACAAAAATAGAAACAAACAGATTACATCAAAACATGCAACAAGCAATTTGAATTTTATTCTTGTAACTTATATAAGCAATTCAAAATAGTTATTTTTTAAATTCAGATTCTGAATCAAAATCAATTTATAATATGCTGTAGTATTTTTTGAATTGTATACAATATTAACACTAAACTAATATGAATACAATATTAACACTAAATTATTATGATGACATTATTAACACCAAATCAATTTAGCACTGAATCAAGCAATTATTTTTTTTACCATTCAGTTAAAGCATGGATCAATGAAAAACAATAATTATAAATCATTTTAGAGTCATAATTCATACAATTATGGTTTCGTTTTGATTGTGTAACAAAATAGCTGGCATAATGATTCCAAAAGATCGCATATAGATACAAAGCTGATTCCTAACCATATTCCTATGTACCCTCCAATGTAACTAAACAGCTCAATATCCTAGAAAATAAAGTATAAAAAATTAGCAAATAAATAAAGAAAGAAATGTAAAAAACTGAATATCAATTTTATTTCACATGCGGTAGTCTCGTTCGTCATTTGATAGTTTTTGGTAACTGACAACACACTGCACTGTAAGAAATTGCACTGTAAATTACTATGAACTGTAAGAAAATCCGGATCAAATTACTACATAACATACCGGCCCTTTGGGTTCTTTTTACCATTTTTCCATAAAATAAATTTTCCATTTTAACGTCTAAAATAATGTACAATAATTTTTACAGTAATGTTTATTTAATTAGAGTGATTCCGTGACTTTACTGTAATTATTACTGTAAAAATTACGGTATATCAGATATTTTTTTCCGTAATATATTACTGTAAAAACTGATTTTTTGTTAATTAATATTGACATCCTGAATGCCGGTACTTTTTAACGCAATTTTTTTACAGTGCGCAAGTGTTTAATGACCAACCATAGAACAAGACATCAATGTTGTAAATTACAAGAAGAGCATTAACATATTTATTGAAATGAGGGGGATGTTTCGTAAAGAAAAGGTTTTAGGGGTGCATTCATATGAAGGTTAGGGATACCACTTATTCCTGTTTTGGAACAACTCATTAATGATAAACAAAGAGCAGTGCAAAAATTAATGATAGAAATAGAGATTATGTCATGGAAAAAAAGCTATATGTCTTGCCTTCATTTCTTCCGTAAGCTACCAGTTACTGAAATTTGTAAATCGTAACACTCATTGAAGTGGTTTGCTTCACGGCATACGCGATTTTAGCATTTTTATTTGCTACCAAAAGCAACAGGGGTTATCGGTCCATCTCACGAGCGACAAAACGCGAATTTGAATCCTAATGATAACATCTCACTATTTCTTACAATCCTTTATCACACGAAAAGTTGACAGTTTCCTGCATTCTCAAATTAATTCCAACGACTATTATAATAGATACCACACAGCTTCTTAGCACAAAAAGTCTAGTATTTACCAAATAATCTAATATTTCTCCATATTAACTGTAAAATTTTTAAGTTGTAATGCAATAATATATAATTACAGCACTTCACAAACTGCAATGATTTTGCAATTCTTCGACCACAAAAATCCTGTAGTGGAATCGGCCAAATCAAAACAGGCTGCAAACTTTTTTTTTTCAAATAAATTTTCAGCAGTTTATTTTTTCTTGGGTTAACTTAGCTAATATTATAAAAAAATTTTTTACATTTCGACAGTATTATGTGGTATTATGACAGTATTATGCCATTATGACAGTATTACCCTACAAAAAATGACCAATAGAAATCAATAAAAACATTTATTGATATCAATAAATTCCTATTGGTCTGTACTTGTTTCGATTGACATTTCAACTGATGTCAACTGATATCAGTAGTGTATTGGTATCAATAGATGCTGAACAGTAGGGTATTCTATTGGTCTGTACTTGTTCCTATTGACATTTCAACTGATATCAGTAGTGTACTGGCATCAATATATATTGATCAATAGAATTTTATTGGCCTGTATTTGCTTCTATTGATATTTCAACTGATATCAGCAGTGTATTGGTATCAATAGATATTAATCAGTAGGTACTCTATTGGTATATACTTGTCTGTATTTCCCACTTCAACTGATGTCTACTGACATCAGTAGGGTACTTGTATGAATAGATGTTGATCAGTTATGTATTCTACTTGTTTTATCAATATATGAACTGATATCAACAGATTTTTTTTTTTGACTCCTCCCTACTAAAAATAATCTTAAGATTTTCAAGATTTAACTCTATCTCCAAAAGAATTTTTGAAAACATTTTGAATATCTTTAAGGTGAATTAAGTTTAAACAAAGATTTCTTAAGATTTTTTTCAGTTCACTCAAAATTCGTCTTGTGATATTTTCGTTAATGATCAGATCTTAGTTTCTTATTATTTCTAAGAGAATTTCAATAATTCTCCAATTAAAAGTATATATTTTAAAGGTTTTCTGCCTTTCTTTTTTTTTTTCGTTCTTTCACGAAACATACAAAATAATGAGATTGAAAAGAAAATGTTTTGTTTAACTTCTATTTTAAATGTTTCATTTAACATATTTTGTCAAACATCAACTGGTATCTAAAGAATTCAATATACCAATCAGATCAATTTTTATCAACAATCAAAAACTCTCCCATTATTAAAATTTGAATGATTAGAAATTTTTCCAAGTTGAATGTATAACCAATTCACTCTCCTAGATTCAAATTTTTAGTTTATATTAATTTGATATACCTGATTAAGAAAACGATCACATATTTACAGTAGTTATTAGTTTTATTTTTTCATTAATTGGTGTGAAAGTTGCGTGTAGCATTCACATTAACAAAGCAAGTTTAAATATACGAATTTTTAAAATTTGTGTTCATTAATTTCGTTTTAAAGTACATATGTTATATCTTTACTCATTATAAAGCTGTATGAACTGTTTTCGTTCACAAATGCTTTAAGCGTACAGTTAATTCACTTACTAAAAATTAACAAGCCTTTTAATCAAAGAAAAAGCCTCTGAACAGAATTTTTTAGGCTATGACTCAGCAGCCCTGCTTCCGTTTCCTGTCCTCTCGCCTACCACCCACCCACTCCACCGATTGAAGCAATTTTGTTTACATCCCGGCCTAATGTAGCGTGGGTTATGTTATAAATGTTTAAATTCGGTAAGTTTAAAACTTATGCTTATATCTTATTTTTATATTTATTCCCACTTAACGATGGCATCTTTCTTATTAATATATTTCCATTATTATTGATGAATTATTACTGCTACAAATCTTATAAAAATGTTTAAGCGAGGGAGCTAACCCTAATCATGATGTTTACATTTCTGTTGTAGTTGTATCATTTATGTTTTAGCATTATAATATTAAGAAGAATGTTTTTAAAATGCTCTTTATTTGTTCTGCAGTGTTTGTCATACTTTTGTATGAGGTTTTCAATGTGGCGATTGGTATGAATAAGAAATCATTTTTATTTGAATAAACCAATTTGCTTTTTTGTTTATCTTAGTTTATAATCAAGAGCTATCACAGAAATTCTCTCAGAGAATAATTGAATAATTTAAAAAACAACAAAGAATGTTTTCGAAATTTTATTATAATTATGAAAAGTATACTTTCATTCACTAGCTATTTTAAAAAACAATTGACATTCTAAACTTACAGTTGATATAAACCTGAAGGAAAAAAAAAGATTATGCTTTATTTATATGTTAAATATGGTGTGCGCATGAAAGAAAAAAACAATGTTCTAATGATTTATAGATTTTGAATTAGTAATTATTAATTTTGTAGAAGTAATGTTTAAAAATATTTTATTCTAACATCACAGTTTTAAGTTTAAAATTTCTAATTTTAGTTCTGAATTTATGATTGAAAATAGATAACATGGGATATATAATTATTTACAGCTGAAAAATTTCCTTTTAAAAATTTTAACATTTCAAAGTAAAATTTATTTGATTTTTAAGAAGGGTTAGTAGCTTGCTCCAGGGTGCTCTTGTGGCACAGCTGGTTAAAATGTCTTTCACAGTGCTTATTAGAGAACAAGGGTAATGAGTTTGATCCTGGCAATGTACAGCAATACAACTGATGTGTATACGCAGCAAGGTGCATATAAAATCTGCCACGGCTGAAAGTTCTTTCATTGGTTATCGTGCTGAAAATTGAAAAGAGCTAGCTCAAGTGGAGTCCACTTTATCTGACCAGTATCAAAATTACATGGCATTCCAACGGTGGCCGTTAAAAAATAAAGCCCTTGAAATGGGATGTTTGGTCATGTTTGAGTGATGGCGGTGATGAGTACCTTGCTCTATGTTTAGAATATAATAATGAAAAATACTTCACAGCTTGAGCTTTTTAAAAATATTAAATGAAAATAGTATTGCTAACCAGTGCAGTATAATTCACATAATTTTGTTATCAATAACTATAAATAAGAAATAAAAAAATTCTTTGCATATCATTTATCTGATCACGAATGGATTGGATATACAGAATCGCTGTTGCGGCAATGGCATTTTCAAGATAAATTCTTAATGCTTTCTCGATATATACTGAATACTTTATAAAAGAAATATTTGGTACTTATATTCAATGCTTAACAATTATCAATACAATATTATCAATGTATCAGTGTACACAATATTATCAATACAAGCACAATATTATCAATGTACATATTCAGTGCTCAACACTTTATATTCCATGTTTACGTGCTGCAAAAAGCTACCTAGTAAAACTTTCTAATTCAGCGTCAATGATAATAATTTTTAAGAAACCCTTATTTATTTTATTGTAATTGCTACCTTACCTGTGTTACATAGCATTACATTATCAAATAACTTTTATTAATCTATAACTAATGCTTTTTCTGAACTCTAGCCAAAAAATATGAAGTAAAGCAATTTTGTTAAGAATATTTAGAAAAAAATAATATTGATTTTAAGGTAAAGATATGTGTAAAAACTTAATTCAGTGTTATTTTTTTCTACTCTATGAAAGACAATTTAATGTTCGTGTAATCTTAAATTTATATTATTAGTATAATTTATTAATTATATTAAATTTGTATTATTAGTATAACTAAATGGTTTATAGTTTTTTTGGTACGCTCTGGTTTGCTGTGTGCAAGTAAATGAAAGTATTAAATATTTTTATAAATAATAATTATTTTTCTAAGTAGTTATTTTTATAAATAACTAATTATTTTTATAAATAATTACTTTTCTATATACATTTAAATTTTCTTTGTTTACTCCAGTTTTATTATGTGTTAAAGAAGATCCTTACACTTTTTTATGTATTTAAGCTTAGCTTGATTTAAATTGTTTTTTTTTTTTTTTTTTGTTTTTTTTTTTTTGTTTCTTCAAATAAGATTATCAATAATATTACATTTAGAAATTACTCTGGCTAAACCTATTCTTAATGTAATAAAATCTTCATGAATGTATTTGTGTACATTGTGATGAAAACTTTTAGCAACTTATTCAATTAAAATACTCTTACATTGATACGTTCTGTTTTAAATTTTCCAGCCGAGCTGAATACTTGACAAAACTACGCTGGCCAACTTTTGAGTTTGATGGAATGCAACATTTATTTTGGAGTTGACAGTTTCTAATGCTCAACTCCGTAGCCTTCTAATTTTGAACCTAATCCAGTAGACAAGGGAACTCCTGGACCAAGTATTAGAAGAAGTTTTGATGGAACTAACCAGCATTTGGGTTACATTGAGAAGAAAACCACTCAAACCTGTCACGGTTAGCCTGGCATCAAAGGGACTCAAACCCATGATCCGTCTACCACTGAGAGTATTTTACATTAGCACTCTGGTCAGAGCAAACCGAATGGAGAATGCATATTTACCAGCAATTGTTAAGATTCGAACCAGATTCATGCCGTTGAAAGCCAAACTCTCTATTCTCTGAGCCATTGCGACATTCCTGGAAATGATAAAGCTGATCCATTTGCTTTTACTCTCCCCTACAACCAAATCTTCTCCACCATTGTGAGAGAAATAGACTAAAATATAAAGAATGTGCCTGGTGTGTATGCTGTGGGAAAGATTTGGTCAGGCCTCCTTTGTTATGCTTGCCCATGTACCTCCCCCGACAAGTTTTTTAGTTAACTAGTGTTACCTAGTAAAAAATTTTAAAAAAATGTTGAATTTGGTTTTTTCAAAATTAAAAAAATGTTTTAATTTAGAAGTTCTTTACGAAACATATGGACTTTTTTATAAATACCTACATTAAACAAGTCTTGCCATCTCTTCAGATAAAATGGACTTAAAGTCGTTTCACTGTGTGTAGCAAATTTATCTATGTTATCTCCTTTTACTATGATGTTTTATTACTTTCTCATTATACTGCTAATTTTATTTCATTTTAAACTATAATTTTTCTAAATTTGGTTTAGGTTATTCTTACTGGTTAATTTACCATTGTATTAGGAATGATTACCATTATAATTTTGCTGCTGGTGTTGTGTTTTCTTTGTTTACCTGCTCTTTTTCTTTACTGACCTTTAATTGTGATATTACTATCTATATATTCATTGCCCATGCTAAAGATTTAAAATTATTAGCCAGATTTTAAAATTCTAAGCCAATGGCAGATCTTAACAATTTTTTATGATTCATTATTTTCAGTAGGAAACTTTTAAGCAAAATATAAATTTATTATAAATTGAATTATTTTATAAAAATACAAATTTGATGTATTTGTCATTGAAAAATTGTCATTTTGCTGTTGAGGAGGAAAATGAGCAATGAATGGGGGGGGGGATTGAAAATTGCAGATGTTTTATCGTGTTTGGGGGGGGGGGGAATAGGAGTAGGTTGAGGTTAATTTTTGCCAACTTATTAGATTAGTGCAGTAATATAAAGATAAGCCTGAATCAACACTATGTTATGTGTTATCACGTTAGTGCATATGTTATTGCCATGAGAAAATATATTTTCTGCCAAAATAGTCTGCATCTTGCTACCACTTATTTACTGTAACTGAATAAAAAAAATTCCTTTTGACCATTTCCCCCCGGGATCGAGGAGAAAATAAATTTTTCTTTTTGTTCGAAAATGGCATCCGCCAATACTTTCTTCAAAATATCAATTTTTTTGCCAAATTTACAGTTTCATCGTATTTGGTTTGATGACAAATGCTTAGCTCAAGCTATGTATAGATAAAAAATCAAATAAATAGGTATATCATTCGTGTGTATAATGATTAAAAGCCTATGATATACTTTAAGAGTTTTCTGACATTTTTTTTCTTTCTTAAATATTGAAACTTTTTACTACCAGAATGCTATACCCAACACAATGGGGTCTTGAAACGACAATAAGTTGACTTGTTTATTTTAGCCATGCTTTTGGTTATTTTAGTCAGGTCAGGTCAATAAAATAATGTTTCTGTATGATATATGATTTTGTATCATTCCAGAGCAAATATGATACCGGCTGATGAAACGCTGAGTCTTGTATAATTCCCGATCCAGTATTATACTGGAACTGGTGTTTCATACCCCGGTATTATTTTTTTTTATACCAGGATTTGTTTCCAATGGGATACCCTCTTGAATTCACATTTTAAGTTTCTTTTTATAGTTATACGAAGCAATAGAATATTATTTAATAATTTATATTTAAAATTACATAGGAATATAAAAAGGAAATTAAAGTTAACTTTAAAACTAGCATAGTGTATGTCTAAAGAAGAATGTTTTTTAAAATATAATTTGTTATTCCTTCCACTTTTCTACTGGCTGCAGCCAGTAGAAAATTTACTATATCATGGTCATTATCTGCTTTGTATTGGATCATGTACTACCAAATTAAACTTAATCTTGCATATAAAAGATGCAAAACAATGTTGCATTTTCCTGTTTAAACCTATCTAATATTTTTACATCAATGTTGTTTTCCCTAATTTAGACCAGTTCATTTTTCTTATGTCGGTATCTCATTTCTTTGTACGGACCAGTCCATTCTACTGTTATCCATGTTTCATTTCCCAGTACAGAACAGTCCATTCTACTGATATCAGTGTTCCATTTCCCCGTACAGACCAGTCTATTCTACTGATATCATTGTTCCATTTCCCCGTACAGACCAGTCTATTCTACTGATATCAGTGTTCCATTTCCCCGTACAGACCAGTCCATTCTACTGATATCAATGTTCCATTTCCCCGTACAGACCAGTCCATTCTACTGATATCAGTGTTCCATTTCCCCGTACAGACCAGTCCATTCTACTGATATCAATGTTCCATTTCCCCGTACAGACCAGTCCATTCTACTGATATCAATGTTCCATTTCCCCGTACAGACCAGTCCATTCTACTGATATCAATGTTCCATTTCCCCGTACAGACCAGTCCATTCAACTGATATCAATGTTCCATTTCCCCATACAGACCAGTCCATTCTACTGATATCAGTCCATTCTACTGATATAGATCAATACAATATATTGGCCTACTCTACTGATATCAATACTTCATGACCAGTCCACTGTACTGATCTACTCTACTGATATCAGTGTTCCATTTCCCCGTACAGATCAATACATTTTTTTTTATTGATTTCTATTGGTCATTTTTTGCAGGGTATGTCGTAGCTTTGTTAGTAAGTTGAGCTTTTTTACAAGATTAAAATAAATTGATGCTCATTCATTACTATAATCGCATGCAGTTTGTAAATCCTTTCAGTTTTATTTCAACCATTTCTTTAAAACTACGAGAATTCAGTTTTATGCATTGATGCAATAAGTAAGGAAAAAGGTATTTTAATGCAATAAAATTAATAAACTAAATTAAACACAAGCAATTAACCCAACAATATAAAAGTACTCTCTCTTTTATGGACATTTAAACTTGAAAGAAATATAATATCAAAATAAAATAACATATTTTTAGTAAATGAAAATCTCAAAAGACTATATGACTAACATTTTATGTTTTAATCTTTTTTAAAAAAAAATGCAAAATGTGAATCTAAGTACCTCCATATGGAGTTAGTATTCAATAAGTGAATTACTACTGTACTTGAAATTGTATATATTTGAAAACATGTTCTTTTTACGATTGCAACTAAAATAGTAATAAAATAATAGCAAAATTTTAATATAGTTTTAAAACTTTATATTTTGCAGCTTTCTTTTTCAAACGAAAGTTAAAAATATTAAGACTAACTATAGTATTTATTGAATTTATTGAATATTGTATTTATTGAATTTATTGCATGTAATTTATTGAAGATATTGAATGTCGGTGCGTTTTACTACCTCATATCCTTTAAAATTTTTGAAATAATATTTATCAGTATTTTTACTTTTATCATCGTCGTCCTTGGAAAAAAATTTGCAAATTTACTAGAGTCAAAAAAAGTAAAACTTACCACAATTTTTGGCAAATAAATTTGTTCTGACAATCGAAACTTTGTAAAGAAAACTCTCACAGAAATATATGCTTCACTAAAAAGAAAAATAAAACATTTTTTGCTTTACTTATTTTTGGTAATTGTAATTTAAATCAAAATTTTTCAGTTCCTTGGGTTATTCATCCACTTTTCCTTCGAGGTTAATATCCTCCGTACCTGTACTATGCATGATTCTTTATCGCCTTACTAGATCATCGCCAACAAAGCCAATTATTTTTATTTTCTGAAATGCCGGATGCTATTTAGGCAAAGTATGAAATAATCGTCCTGATGAGGTTATTATGTAAATGATGTGCATGTTACTGTGAATGACCGAAATCGGTGGTTGTTGACTTTCACCGGTGAATGTTGACAATCAAATTAGTCGCTTTGGTGAATGTCCGAAATATTTATTACATCCGATTTGATATTAATTTATTCGTGGATATAATTACATTTTTTCGATATTTTAATACTTACTGACGATAGATTAGAACAAATATCAGTGTTGGGTATACCGGGCAAATGTATACCGGGCAATGGCACTTGACCTTAAAAAAACATCAGTGTAGGATATACCGGGCAAATGTATACCGGGCAATGGCACTTAACCAGACCTAGTATGACTAGACCTTTGGTAAATGTCCGAAATATAAACTAGGTCTAGTGCCACTTTTGCTATAGCTTAAATATTCAAAAAAGAATTAAACAAAGCGTTTGAATCAATTTTAAACTGATAACGAAATTATTGCTTTAAAATTAAAAAAAAAATAATAATAAAAACTGCGCTAGATAAGAGTAATTGAAGTAGTTGCTTTACACAGCGCATGTGCGGAAATTTTTTTTTAAATAAATTATCCAGGTGCATCTAAAAGTGGATGAATATCCCAAGACACCAAATTTTTCATATCATAAAAATATTTATTATAATTTTTTTAGTTTTATTTATTTTCTTCATCAATTTACTCTCGAGACCAGATGCCGTTGCAATAGCGTCATAAACAAGTGGCCTACAAATATCTGAAATATCTTTTTTCCTTATTTATTTTGGTTACGTTAAAAATAATTTTAAATACTGTAATGCAATCATATTAAATGCAGTTATTAAAAATCATATTAAACATCTTCATCAATCTAACGCTAGAGTCAAGTATCGAGATATTGTATTTGCGTCATGAAAGAGAGAGAACCTGAGAAAAGTAGAAAAAAACATCTTCCTTTATTTTTTTTGATTACTTTAAAAATCACATTAAATGCTGCCGTGCAATCATATTAAATGCAATCAATTTCAATGCAATCATATTAAATGCATTCATAGTAAAAATATATATAATGCCATCATATTAAATGCAATCGTATTAAACATCGTCAAGAATGAAACTCTCGAGTCAAAAGGACATTGCATTAACGTCATGAAAGAGAGAGGACCTGAGAATAGTTTAACAACCTTCATACCTTACCTTTTGGTTACTTTAATAATAGTATATTAAGTACTGTAATTATTATTTTGCTATTCTGGTCCTAAATTAAAGTAGAAGAATCTTTTTATATTCTTATCTTAATTTCAAGTTTATACCATAAAACTGTTTAGGGGGAAATTTCCTGAATTTCCTTTGTGTTTCGCAAATGATTCAGGATTAATATAATTTATTACTTTTTAGTTATAATATATTTTTAATTTTCATTATTTATTAATTTTTAATTTAAATTATAAAACATGTTTTAAGGGAAGATGAAAAATTTTGTTTTGGAGAAAGTTGCATAGAATTTGCGAGGAGAATATTTCAATATTTTAGAGACAATTCGTTTGAAAAGCACTGTAAAATATTCCGGATCAAATAACGGTTAAATGTACCGGCGTCTAGAGTGCCGTTACTTTTTACCGTAAAATTTTGCAGAACGTAACTTATTACGGACCTTAATACCATTAATATATAATGTACCTTTAATACCTTATACCTTTATGGATATACCTTGATTTTTACAGTAATATTTATTGCAAAATCGCTGAATCACTACAGTTAAATAATTATTACTCTGAAATATACGGAATAAAATTTTACTGTAGAAATGGTTTTAACGGTAAAATTAATTGTTATTAATTTTTTGCTGGTACAATTTACCGTAATTTGATCCTGAATGTTTTACAGTGAAAATAGGTTTAGATATTCAGAAATATTGAGAAAAAATGCCGAAACTCATTTTTTACATTCTATTAATAATAATTTTTTAAATTTTTTTTAAACATTTTTTATAATTATGGGTTATATTTATCCCTTTCCCAAATGCTATATTTGCAAATTGATATCATAATAAAAAAAATTTGTAAAATTTTTAAATGAAAAGGCCTATTAGTTTTCTGTTTTTAAATGCAGAAATTTCCGCTTGTAAGTATATTGTCCAATGCTCACACAGAAAAAGAGAAGAACTTACTTGCAATTTACTTTCGCTCCACACTTGTGAGAAAAATTAAAAAAAAAGAACACAGAGTAATTACTAACTTACAAGCAATCGATAAAAATCATAGAATAATTATTAAGGAAATGCATATAAGTAAAAGAATAAACAACTTGAAAATTTTCGTTTTGTAAAAAGTCTCTGAAGAAAATATTTTGATTAGTTAAAGATATTTTTAATTTTTCACTATTTATTTCAAAAATACAGGGTAGCAATCATATATTAAACATCATAGACTGCTTAAATGAAGAATCAAATTATGAAAAAAAATATTTTTGAAAATATGGAGCCCCAAAATAAAGAGGAATCTTAATTTTTTTTTGTACATATAAGTTATTAAATACAATAAACTTTGAAAGTGACCCGAAAGAGTTGGCTGCAGAGGTTAGCCCCACAGAAAACCTTCGTCTACCCACAAATCAAAAATGCGAGCGCCATGTATACTTTAGAATAGTTTTCGCAAAGAAATTTAAGGAATCCATGTATTGGCTATTTATTTATTTAATTTATTGCCAAGGTTATATATCTTAGCCTTACATATTCAAATATATTTGAGGAAAAAAAAGTGTGACAAATAATAATGAGTTTTAAAGCAGTTAAAACTTTTAACAAACGTGTAACAGTATTTGAACGTGTTATGCGGATGTAGAGGAAATCTCTCTATTAGAATTTAATCTGCACTCAATTCAAGGTTGTGGTATTCCGAATATTACCGATTAAATCACTGTCTTTAATTTTTTGAAAATGATTAAGTAAGGTAATAATTTTGTTTTTACTGTTTAGGAAATATGTTATGCATGTTTTAGTATGACTGTCTCTATATTTTGAAATATTAATTATTAAGAATGATAGAGAGAAAACATGTTCTATAAACAAAAAAATAATATTTGTATTGTACTTATTATTGAGAAGAGTATGAGTATAGTACGTATTCTTTGAGATTTAAGGGTTTTTAGTATTTAAACAAATGTACATAAAATACGTTATTTCCATTAGGCTAGTGACATTTTAACAAACATTAAAAATAAAAAAAACTTTAAAATAGACTTCAGATCGTTGCATTTCAGATGGAACTTATATTTATATTTTTAGAAATAATCTCTACTTATAAATTTTTTAAGGGATGGAACGACACAGTAAATGTTTCAAAAGATGGAAAAAATATTGCATCTTTCGATAGTTGATAATTTTAAGATTATTGTTAAAAATTAATCAATTGATTTTCGAAAATATGTTAAAGTTACAGCATAATGTGCCATAGCGTGACGTGCGTCATGCGGTGCGCTATGACGCACGTGTGAACTCGTGTGTTCAATTGATTAACGAATTTGTTCACTCCTATCAAAACAGTTGAGTAAAATGCTATCAATTTAACCATTTTATTGAAATAATTTGTTTTGATTACGCAAAAAAGAGCTAATGGCACCTTCAGCTTTAATAGTAAAAATCACAACTTATTTGCTTGTAGTAATTTTGAATGATGATTGACAATATTTATTGATATTTGAAAAATTAGAAATAAATGTAAGCCCAGGAGTAAAAGAGTATGCTCAAAATAAAAATTTCGCCAGAATTTCGGTTGCTAGCCTAAAAATATAAGGCGTGATAAAAAAAAGGGGTAGGCAAGGACTTAAGACTTTTTAAAATGGTGAAGAAGCATCGAATAAACCTGGCATTCATGCGTTATCGTTAGCTGCAAAATTTTATGTATTTACGTGAATTATTGATCTTTAAACTCAATTTACTCCGAATTATGTTACTCTTTACTTTTCTCTTTGTTTCTCTTAACATGTTTCTCTTTTGTATTTCTAACAAGTACAATTTTCACATTTTGTCAATTTTCAAATTTCGCTTCAAATTTTGACTTAATGTTCACAATAAATATAGTTTTCCTTGCACGTAGAGAATGTTTAAGGGGAGTCGGTAAGAGGTTTGTCAATAATGCTAAAACTAACCTTTCTCGATGTACCTTTTCTAGTAAACTACTTATGATATTGCATCGAAATTTCTTAGAGATATTTGAGATTATATCAGTTACAGGAATTATTACAACATTACATTAACAGGAAGTATGAAAGATTTTTGATAAAAAATTTTAACAAATTAATATTCAGGATTCAGTTTATAGTTTTTTTCACACAATTTTCTGCCAAAGACATACATTAACAGTTATCACAGTTTAAACATTTGTATGTAAATATTTTGTGAAAAAATCTGAAGCAACATCTTGCTTAGATGCTGAGAAAATTACATCGAATGAGGTCAGTTTTAGCATTATTGGTATTGACCCTACCGACACTCCCCTTAATTGGTTTGACTGGATTTTAATTAATCAACAAAAATTTTACTTATTTTAAGCAATTTTTTGATTCCTTTTTCAAAATTCCATCCCCCATTTTGTATGAAAATAAGACCCCTTATATTTTGTGAGCCAAAAACTCGAATTAGCTGAAAATGGGACATGTTTATTCAGAGAAAGTACGTTTCTGTGTCTAGTTTCGTTACTTAAAATATCGTCTGCACTAATTAATTAGCAGATTTGAAACCATTAAACCCCAAACTATAAAGATTGAATGCTATAATGTGAAGATTCGATCATAAATTAATAGTTAGTCAGTGTGATCCGTCTTTTATTTCGTGCACTGTACAAGAAGTTAAACAAAAAGCCTTTTAAATTAAGTTTATCACAATTGTTTCAAAATTCATTATAAAATTCCTTCTTCTACTGTGTTGTTTCCCCTAAGTCTCTTATTTGGTGCATATTCTGCTTTACTGATTTTGTAAGGTATGGATTTCTGGAGCTTCACATAAAACCGGTATTTGTGAAAAAATATAGAAAAATTTATGTACAATCAAGTAATTGTTTAATGCATTTTGGAAATTGAACATGACTTGCTTTTCATAGATATGAAACAATTTTATTTTTATTTTATAATATTATAACTAATTATGTAATTTTAATACTATTTTATATGAAATTATATGAAATTCAGAGAAAAGTTTACGAAATTATATAAGTTAAAAACTAAAATTATGAAAAATCAACAGGCAAAAGGGGAACGTAAATATGTAACTAAATATTAAAAAATAATTATAAGAATTTTAAAGTTAGTTAGAACAATGTTTGAAATTGTTTTAATTGCAATAGAGACAAAGCATTTAGATATTTCTCAGAATTTCACCTACCCCTAAAACTTTTGTTTCTAGATCAGCTTCTTCATATTCCATTTCATAATCCTGTTCCCTGCAATAAAGATACCGATTAGCTTCGAGTTACAATGCCTAAACAGTTAGTCAATGGCATATTAAGCTTTTCTAAAAATAGTAATCGCGATCTACGTTTTGATAAGTTATAGTATGACCTATGGGAAAACTTTCAAATGATGATTACCAGTCAAACGTTTCTACTTGCCAATTACATTGAGACACTAGACTTGAGACACTATATATATATATATATATATATATATATATATATGTGTGTGTGTGTGTGTGTGTGTGATTTTTAAAAGAAATGGTGGCGGCTCCTTTGCACTAAGTAATGTAAAAGAATATTGGCATTGAATACATTAGGCACTTGGTACTGCACACACAATATTGGTATTATAAACACTAGATAAAACAGTTATGTTTGACGTTTCACAACACCACTTTGGTGTAAAGTACTTGCCATAGTTTTTTGTGGCGAGCATTTTGGCAATAATAATTTTTACAATGAAATGCATTTCTTGTTTTTCAGTGGCCAATTTTTCTGTGGCCAAGAATACGTGGTCAGCCTTACACACACGTCACAGCCTGTTTTAAAGGGTGGCCCATTCATGCATCCATTCATCCACAGATCGTAATTTTGACAAGAATCAGAGAACGATCAATATCCAATTTAATACCTCCAGAGGCAAGATTTGTTATGGGAACTTGGGGGAATTTGTGACCAGTCATATTTAACGTGCACCAGTCACCATTTACTACACGGGGAGTCTTCAGCCGGATGGGACAAAAACTGCAATGTAACTTTGCTAGCTAGTGAGATTTTGCTACAATTCAGCTGCATTGTATGAAGAAGTGAAATTGTTTTGCGGTTCAAAAGTGAACCAGCTTCTGGTATGTGAAACAATGTCCGCTACATACAAGGGAACGTTACTTTAAAAAAGTAACAAGTAAAAGTACTAGTAGTTAAAGAAAACGCTAGCTGTTAACATCAATAAAATAAAAGAAATTCAAAAATTTCGAAAAAAAACTTTTCTTGTGGAAAATTTTAACAAAAATTTCAGGAGAAAGTAACGATTTCTTAATACTTGTACTTTTTCTCAAAAAAGTAACAAAAAATAAGTTTGGGAAATGATACATATAAAGTACTAAATTAAAAAAGTAATGAAGTACAAGTAAATGTACGTACTTTTCAGTTTTAATTTTGTTAGTTTAAGTATCGAAAGTAAAAGTATTGCAATCTGTGGTCCATTATCATATTTCTTTCCCCTCAAAGAAACAGATCCATTAGTTTCCTTACGATATGTTCACGAAGTGACTTCTGTTTTTGTCTTTTCTGGAAGTATCAACCTCTTCAAATAATTTTTGTCTCAAGTTACACAGCCAGTCGTTTATTATCCATATGTCGAATAAATTTTAAACGAGTTTAACGAGCTGTTTATTGAATTTTATAAATTTTTCTTGCTATAAAATGCAAATTAGAATTTTCAACAAAACTTAACCATTTCTTGAATTTTACGCATGTACAGATGTTTTATCATCAGATATTTTTAAGAAAGCATTATTATTTAGTAAACTTACAGACAAGCAGGCTGACATTCCATACTACAGTACTTATTCATTTCATATGTTGTAGTTTCTGGAGCTGAAATACGAACATGCGTAAGTAAAGAATACAGTGTAAAATATTTTAATGGATCTCAACTCATTGGCGGTAATTACTTAATAAAATTGACTGATTTATGTAGATGTTTTAAAAATAATATAATTATCTTTAGTATACAACTAAAAACAGATATGCCTCTTTATAACAATTGACTTCTGTAGAATTTTGAGCATCGTGCGTCTATTTGAAACAAAAAGTAGGAATCGTCTGACTTCTAGCAAAATTATTGGCAAGATTAGCGTAAATAATAAATGAACTGAGCTTGGTGTAAGCTTTATCATTTATTGGAGTTTAGATTTAACATCACCCTTTAAATTGTGTATGCAAGCTATAATAAGTATTAACTTGAAATAACACAAATTTAAGAGTTTTTCAACATTAATTTCAGATAGGTATTGCACCACAGTGTAGTGATGTGTTAAATATTTTGGAAATAAGTTAAATTTGTTACAGTATTAAATTATTATCTTCAGTTAAGTTAGTTACAGTTAGTTATCTTTGCGTAGGAAGGTATTATTAAAATCTTTATTTTAAAAAAGTTAAAGGACAGTCCCATAATCGGTAAAAATATTTATTATATTTATTTATTGTTACATTAACTAATCTATACAGACTTTGATAATCGTTACAAAGTACGGCTTATAAGCCCTTGTCAAGTTTAAGAACTTCTAGCTCAAATCAGTGAAAGTCACTTAACATGCTGTAACTATTAATACGCATTGAACGATGATATTGTAAGTTTATTGTAACTTTATTAACGCGTATTTTATTTCTTCTTAAACTTGAATACTTGATGTTGTGTTTCAACTTAAGTTTGAAATTTCCTAATTTTCAGAATTAACTCGAAACACGTTGAGCACGATCATCAATTTGGAAACGAACAAGTATCAATCAGTAAGTCAGGATGAAACAGTCCGAAAATTGGGAATTACAGTATTCATGAATTCATAACCCTCAAAATATATTTTAATGTATGTATCCATGCATATTAAACATCAAAGTATGAAGAAAAGATGTTATTTTCCCTTTATTTCATGATTGACTACAAATAAATAAATGCTTAAAATTCATTCAGCAAAAGAAAAATTTAAAGAAATAATTCGTTTTCAAAATTTTATCCCATTTTGTTTTTTTGCATTTCATTTTGTAACAGCCGACCAAATTCTGAATATGCTTCTCTCAAATTCCGTTGTCTTGTAATTTTGAAACCTCTCCAGAATACAAGGAAATTCCTGGACCATGCATTAGAAAAAGCTAGCCTTCTGAGAGGACGTTGTGACGGAACTAACCCACATTCGCATTACATGGAAAGGAAAACTATAAAAACCTCCCGCTCATTGGCAGGTGATTCTAACCTATGATCCGTATTCCACCGAGGATTTTTTACGTCAACACGAAAGTCGTATGTCAACACGATGGCTTTGCGTCAGATTGAAGCAAGCCGGGAGCAGAATTCGTTTCAACTAACCACCACTGGGGTTTTAACCTGGGTCACATAATTTGGTGGCAAACACTCTATCCCCTGATCCGGTGCGTATCATCAGTTTCTGATTTTATTTTATAACCGTCGTTGAAAATCCGATCCAGTTTTGGGCTTACGACTACCAATGTTCAACTCCGGAGCCTTGCAATTTCAAACTTCTGGATCAAGTGTTGGGAGAAATTGGCCTTCGTGTCGGTCCTTTTGACGGAACTAAACAGCATTTGAGTTATGTGGAAAGGAAAACGATGAATACATCCAGTGGTTAGTCCAACGGCAAGGGGACTCTAACCCATGATTCGCCAACCACTGAGGAAATTTTACATCAATCCCTTTATGATCGTAATCATCTATCTTCTAAATGTGACAGGAATGTTCTATATTGTGTAAATTTATTTGAAAATTATTCAGCTGATAACCTTTCTTGCCAACTGAGCTTGCTCTACAACTTAACTTACCTGAAGCTAGGCATCAATTCAGGTCTTCAAATTTAAATTTGAAACATTTAATTCGATTTAGTAAATTAAAAAAAATAGTCAATTTTTTTCCCTTAAACTAAGACTATCATGTCTTTCAACGAGGAGTTCTATCATTTTTTAAAAAGCTGTTTAACGGGATTGATCGTTAGATGTCTCGATTAGTCATTTCCTCACCTTCTTTGCTGAAGAAGTTTTGATCCCCAATCAAATATTGCTCCTAAAATTATTTGTATCGAGAAACTTGGCATGCTTTGAATAAGACTTGAATGAGGAGAACAAAAGAGATTTGAAACAAATATTTGCCTATGAAAGAATGAAAATAAAATAAAGTTTGAAAATAAAATTAGAAAAACTATGATATGAAACTCATATTGTTCACTAAAAAATCTAAATTTATGTCTATGTAATATGATGAAATATGATATATGAACGCCAAAAGTGTTTCCTCCTCATTCAAATCAGCTCATTTTTTTTTCTCTGGAATATTTTTTTTTTAACTATTCTGATAATTTAGAACAGTGGTTACCAACTGGCGGCCCGCTGGTCACATCCGGCCCACGTATCCTTTTTTGTTGTCCGCGAACTAAAATATATTAGTCGCCATTTTTTTTCGGACAATTTTCGTAAAAAATCAATATGGTTTAAAATATTTTTCTTTCACTAAAAAAAATCTAATTCTGTGAAATTTAACATACCAACGGTGCAAAAAAATTCATTTCTCAAGTAAAAATCTACTTTTTATTTTAATTTATAATTTAATACTTTTGTTTTGTACAACTTGATAAAAATCTGACGGTAATATTTAATGTTCCTTCAAACTTAAAAGAGTCCTATAAAAATTTTTGATAAAGTTGCGGCCCGCCATTTGAGTGGTGTTTTTAATTGCGGCGCCTGGCCTCATGTAAGTTGGAAACCCCTGATTTAGAATAATAATTCAACGCTGATGTCAGCCAAAGATGTATGTTTAGCATATATTGAACATATGCGATTTTTCTTTCCAATGAGAATCCACGCAATGCTGACACGACCATTATCTTTTACTGATCTGTGTATAATTGTTTTAAAATAAGTAATTTTTCATTCATAATATTTCTTAAAAATATCATAAAAATTGAAATTCTGACATATAGTTTATATTGTTTTTTATTATTTTTTAAGACAATCTATTACTTGTTATGGAGCAGACTTTTTCCGTGTGAGGTTCGTAGAAAGTGAATTCGTCAACGCACAAGCCACTTGCTTTTAGCATTTTCAATTTGCAATGCTCTATACAAGTCTGGAATTGAAAAATAAACAAAAAAATAAACAATTTAAAAATTAAAGAATGCACAGAGAAAAGTGTGCTAAGTTACTTTCATATGTATTTGCTAAACCCCATTTATTTATTTATTTTTTTACTTTATTATGTGGTTATTGGTGGATATCTTTCCCTGCCCTCTTTATCCGCCAACCCACATGATTACTTTGAAACAATTTTTATCTATCTCCGCAAAAAAGTCTGTGTCTTTAAAAGCTAAAATTTATTCAATCAAAGCATACTAAAAGTTTATTATATAAACTTTTTCGTAAAGGATTCAACTTTTTGCTTACGTTAACAATCCTTAATTTCTAAAAATGTGCTTCCAGCAAATCTTTGAGGGTTTCTAATATATACACTTCTATAAAGAAATTAAAGGCAATTTTTGTAGATCGAAGTTGTAGCAATTTTTATTTTTAAAATGATTTACACCAGGGGTCTCCAACTCTATGCCCGCGGGCACCATGGCACCCGTCAATTGATCTAAGTGCACCTGCTGCTTGTGCCCATCGCTAAATATTTCAGTTTTTCATTTTCCCATAAAATGATATGCAAAAAGTAATGCGGTAATGTAATAAAATTGGGACATGTAATGAAATTTATTACCGAAATAATGAACTTAATTCGAGCAGCTCCTTTGCAACATCGACTATTAAAGGCGGTGTTACGAAATCCTGATGATGCTGGCCTCATTTTACATACTGAAGTACGCTGGCTCAGTAAAGGCAAAGTAATTTATAGATTTATACATTTAATTGAAGAAATAAAAAATTATCTTGCAGCCAAAAATCAAATATTTTTAGATCTAAGAGATCCTCTTTGGCTAGGTGATTTGTCTTTCATAACAGACATAATGGAAAAACTAAATAGTTTAAGCTCGGAGCTGCAGGGAAAGGACAAGCACATAGCAAGAATGACAGGGGTGATAAACTCGTTCAGAACTAAGTTAGTTTTGTGAATATCACATTTGAAATTAAGTCTCTTGTGCAATTTCCAGACATGAAAAAAAAGTGATAGACAGCAGTGAAATTGTCTTATCAACATTTGTCATCAACCTCCAATTGCTTCAAGATATATTTAAAAAGCGCTTTCAACAATTTAATATCATCGAGCCTATGGTCACCTTTTTTGTAAATTCTTTTACCATCAAACAAACGTAACCGAAATAACAACATACATTTCAGAATGTCTTCAAGTTAGGCGAGAAGAAGTGGAGATAGAAATTTTGGATCTTTAGAATGACATTATCCTCAAAACTATTACATCAGATGAGAAATTCTGGAATATAGTTGGCAAAAAAAGCTTTCCATTCTTGAAAATAGCAGCTTATAGAAGAAAGTCATTCCGTGGTTCTACATACTTGTGTGAATCATTGTTTTCGACAATGAATTCAAAATATAGATCCCAATTTACAGATGAACACCTTGCCGATTGCTTGCGAGCATGACTTTAATAATATTCTCTCAATTATGGCCAGTGAAATGCAATGCCAAAGATAACATTGATTGTATTTTATATATTCTATAAATAATTTTTATATTTCGTATGTTTTGCAAGCAATTTAGTAATAATTTATTTTATACAAGAATATTAACACTAATTATATTCATGTTAAATTAATTTTTTAAATTAAATTTTTTGAGCATTATATGTGGTGTGTATTATTATGTCCACCAACTATAAATTTATCTTGAAAAAATGAATGGTGCTCGATATTCGACCGATATTATGGTAGTTCTTGCTCTTAGGCAAAAAAAGGTTGGGGATCCCTGATTTACGCATACGCTGTTGTCAGATAAAACTTTACAAAAGTGTGAGTTACAATTATAGACTAATAATATGAGTAGACTGCACTTACAATGGTAAAATCATACTCAATTTGAAACCAACACCTGTCTGAATAATCCTCTTGGCACGTGACGGAAAAAGAGGATCATTAAGCAGATTTGGCTACTTGGATATTTGGAAATAATTGCAGGTAGAAAAATATATTTTATCGATGTCATAAAATGCTTTTTGAGAGGGTACCCTTGACTTCCCTTAATGAAAAAATAATTTTTTTTTTAAGAAGTTAAAAATAGAATAAATAGTTTCAACATCGAATATTCAGGTTTCATTCGTACGTTTTTATAACATTGAAATACATGTTATTCCGGTAAATCAATAGATTTTTTTTTAATTTTTTTTTTTTTTTTTTTTTTTTTTTTGTTAATGGCGGGGATTTGGGTCTATTTCCCATTGGCCTCAGAAATGCCAGAATTGCTACTCTCTTATCGTTACCCAGTGAGCACCTATGGCTTAGCCACAGCGGTGGAGTAGCATCGCCTACGTCACACAACAACAGACCCGTTTATAGGGCTGATCGGATTACATTCTCACAATCACACAGAAGAAAAGACATAAAACACACAGAGAGAGGAAGAAACATTCATGATCTGAGCGCGATTCGAATCCACAACCATCGGCTCCGCAGTCAGGCACGCTAACCACTCGGCCACCTGGTCGGCATAAATCAATATATTTAATTCGCCTTTTCTAATTCTGTCACTATTTTTTCACTGAGAATTTTTTTGTATATCATAATTTAAGAATTTGTTAGTTACAAATATACACACAAAATATGTTTCATTATTTAATAATATAAATAATATATATCATTATTTAATAATATTAATAATAATAATAAGGATTTTTCTAAACAAATCATAAATTACAAGTCTAATTAAAGTAAATTTCTAGATTATTTGTAATTTTAGTAAATAAATGTATTTATATTGCATTACATATTTGTATTTCTTCATTGAGCAACAATTGTTTTTTTAGCAAAAATTTATTTAATTTTCTTATAATTGCAGCTAATGAATTTATTTCAAGCTGTTACAACATAAACAAAATAAGATGAATTATTTTAAGTTGAATGTTTGTTTAGATAAACTTAAACTGCCACTGCAAGCTTTAAAAACTGAAATAAAATGAACACTAAGAGATCGGACCCATTTAATTACTTACATAATTCTTTGGTTATAGACAATCATTATATTTGGTATAAATTGCACTGATTTTAAAGATCAGAGATAGATTAAAACTAGGCTTTTTGTTACATTGTCTGATTGTAAATTATAGAAATTATGAAACATGTAAAGCTTCTCGGTTGAAATAACATTGGGTGTTTTTGCTAAAGGTGTGAACTGGTCAACGAGTCACGTGATGGGGTTGTTGATTTCCGAGTGTAATACATCGCGGGAGCCTATCTATAATATAAGTCTATGGTTACAATAAACTTGAAGTGCCTTCTAGGAACTATTAACAAAGCAAATTCCATAAAGACTAATCCTTACAGGTAAAAATTTATAACCATTATTTTAAGCTAAAACTAACTAGTTATTCATACTGATTATTCTTATATTTTTTTAATGGAATTTAATGTTTTCAATTTATTATTTTAAAATATGAAATATTAAATCAAAAATAATCATTTTAAGCAGTACATCACTAACTAGTTATTCATACTGATTATTCTTATATTTTTTTAATGGAATTTAATGTTTTCAATTTATTATTTTAAAATATGAAATATTAAATCAAAAATAATCATTTTAAGCTAAAACTAACTAGTTATTCATACTGATTATTCTTATATTTTTTAATGGAATTTAATGTTTTCAATTTATTATTTTAAAATATGAAATATTAAATCAAAAATAATCATTTTAAGCTAAAACTAACTAGTTATTCATACTGATTATTCTTATATTTTTTTAATGGAATTTAATGTTTTCAATTTATTATTTTAAAATATGAAATATTAAATCAAAAATAATCATTTTAAGCTAAAACTAACTAGTTATTCATACTGATTATTCTTATATTTTTTTAATGGAATTTAATGTTTTGTTACATTGTTAATTTGTATCTCACCGAAGAAGGTAACAAAATATATATAAATGTAGCAAAAATTCTTCAATTTGTTAAAATGTATTTTTTTAAAAAGGAAAAGAAAAGAAAAAGAAAAGAAAAAGAAAACAAATGAGCAAAAAAATTTTTTTCGTTTACCGTATCATTTAAATGACGTGCCTGCAAAGTTTTACAGCAACAAAACTTACATCTTGATTTAAAGGTCCAGACCCATTGTTTTGTTTCCATAGCTTTAAATAATCAGTACAATTTGTATTGTAAGGAAAAGGTAGCCTTTCAATTTGCTTCTACATAAAAGAAAAAGGAAATTATGATGTGAATTTTACCACATAAAAAAACATGATAATACTTGTTTTTATCATAAAAAGAATTGTGTTACAGTGTCATTCTTAATAGTTATTTTTATCAAGGACTTATTTCATATTGTTTTCATTTCCTTAAAAAAAAAAAAAGAATTTGTAAATTCATCTTTGGTTTCGAAAAAAATCAGTTTACTGTGTGATTATTTTTTCTGGGTGTCGTAAATTTATATTTTATCCGCAAGATTAAAATAAATAATAAATTTCATAAAAGGAAAACATAGGGATAATAGGGTACACTGCATATAACAAGCCTGAATACGAAAAAAAGTAATAAGTTCAGAATACAAAAACAAAAAAGAATGCAAAAATTGAGGAAAAGACATTCATTGTCTTTATACGGTGGCGTTAAAAGCAAAAATATAAAGAAAAAAAAAATTTTTTTTTTAGTTTAAAAAAAATAATGCATTTGATTTTCTTCCTTTTAATGAAGAAACTATCTTTCTCTGAAATACAGAGCCAGATTTCTTTTTTCTCATTTTATAGGTTTTGCAATTATGTTCGATGAGCATTTTACGTAGATAATATTGTAAGTGACTTTCTTATACAGTTGTGAATAAGAAAAAAAAAAAAAAAAAAAACATTTTGGAAAATTGAATATTCGCTACTGAGGACGAGGAAAGAAAATGATAGTAAAAGGAAATGTTAATTGCTATCTAGCCAAAAGCGGTATTTTTTTAAACATATTAATATACGTTGAATCGCCAATAACTCATTGAATAGAATTATTGGTTTTGATATTATGTAAGATTTCATTTTCAAATAGTGCGCCAATATTATTTTAATATATATCTATGCATCTGACAAATTTCGAAGACACATTAATTTCGATGAAACTGCAATTAAAAAACTATATTGAAATTATATGATTAAAAAAACATTAATTATTTCAATAACTTAATTTCTATAAAAATCCTATTCTTCTTTTTAAACGTACATATATTTAGGCCATACTTACCATAGACACGTGGATTTTATAATCGTATCCTCCTTTCAAAATAACTCCTTCCTTCTGTGGATTTAATAAATGCCTTCGATTGTGAATCCCCGCATAAATGAAAATTTCGTCTAAATGTTTAAAATATTCGGATGGGAAATTATTCAGTTCAATTTTGAAATCTGTAATGATTTTATTAAATAGAGATTATTAATATGAGGTACAATCAAACTTTTACGGGAAATTAAGTTATAATCAAAAATAAGAAGACAAATCAGGAGTATTAAGAAACAAAGTGCAGCTTTAAATTTTTTATTTCACCTTTGGAAATTTTTTAAAAGGAATAAGTTAACAAGGACATATCTTATAAGTTATCAATACGTTACTTTATCAATAAGAACACGGTAAAATAACATTAAAAGGAGAAAATCCTCAGTGGCCATGTCGTATGATTATGCGGCATGTAAAAGATCCCTGGAGTGCCTTATTAGCTCTTGGCATTTCCGGCAAAATTAAATTCCTAGTGCACTTTAGCATCCAAATAGAGTCTCGGTGCTGCCATCTAGTGTGGCAGAAACTAGACGTCCAAATTAACATGACCAACGGTATCTCACCTATTGTGGTGGTCCTGAAAAAGTAGATACCACCTCTGGAGAACGCACTAGGTCTGCTCATCGGGAAGACTGGTTGTGCAGCTCATAGGAAATAAATAAAAAAAAAAAAATTAAAAAAAACATTGAAAGGATTTTTTTTTACCATTTCTTTTTCTTTTAAAAACAGTTTGACACAGATAATTTTTTTTGCTATAAACTAGCTCCTAAAAAGATGTTTTTTAACTCAATAAAATGTTTTCCTGCTTGCTTTATATCAAGTAAATGTGTTATATTTTAAACACATAGAATACTTTGAATATGTAAAATACTTAAATTGAAGTTTAATATTTCGCCAATGCTTAATATTTCGTTTTAATATTTCGCCAATAATTGCACAAAATAAAATCATTGTAAGAGTTTTATCAAAAAAGTATACTGAAATTAATTTAGCGTATTTGGTGAAAACATGAAGACTGTATACCTTGGTTTGAAAAAAAAAAATAAAGAAAAAGGGATTTTGAGCAAACAACAAAGTAGAGATGAACAAACGTAGTAATGTAGTACCATAACAGACTAAAAATATATTAAACATCGAACTTATTGCTTTTAAAGAGACTAGTTTTACTTAAAAATTATCGAAAAAAATGCCCTGCCAAGAAATTTTTATATGAATAATTTAATCTAGATTTCATATGTATTTAAGTAATTATTCTGATTAAATTTAGTTAATGCTTATCAACTGTATTATTAAATTGATGTTGGAATAAAAAAGAAACATAATTTTTCAACTCCCATATTTATAAAGTTTAGATTCGTTTGGCGTAAAATGCTAAAATTTTTTATTTTTCTTCCTATCATTCTCTTTCTATTATAATTATATAACTCAATTAAATAAGATAGCTGGAACGGTTTGGTCTTGGCTTTAAACCTAACAATATGATAATCTCTGTGAAGCCATGACTTACATTTCAGGTCTTATGTTTACTCCTGTCTACACTATGAATTCACCTTGCAGATTTAGGTAACTTTCACGTTAATATAGTTTACCTTGGCATTATAGACGTAAACGCTGTTTTTAACAATATATATTTGAACAAAACATAAAGAATGTGATTTTATTAATTTTTCACAGTGAATTATAAAGGCAATAATCAAGAGATATATTTGATAGAAAAAAAAAATAGGAATTGTTTCTGGTACCAACACTTACAAAAGTTATTAGGTAAAATATTATCTTCAGATTCCGGTTGACCAAGTTGAGACTCTATAGTATAGCAGTAAGCTGGATATCCTTTTATCAATAATGGGAATTTGTGAATTCTAAAAGAATCGGAAATCAAATTACACATTGCAATACACGATCTAAACATAATTTTCAAATTTAAATTTAAATTAGTTTTTTTTTTTTGGAAAATAAAGGATTTAACTTTTTCAGACACACAATATGGATTAAAAATTTCATATTTTTTCATGTTTCATATTACTCACGAGCAGTTAAATCTCCAACTTTCTCCAGATTCATATATTTTTTCACATGATTCTATCATACTTTGTGTGGGACCAAACTTTTCAGCTATTTCCCAGTCAAGAGCGATGATGTTCTCAACTAAACCCTTTTTTGTAGGAACCTATAAAATTTTAAAAATAGTGATGAGTTTATTTAAATACTTAAAATTGATATTCGAAATTTCTTATATATATATATATATTCTAGTACTCAAATAACAGTGTATTACAGTACGGCAAAACATATGCCTAAACCTCAGACGGTTTAATGAACTCACTAGAGACCCACATATCAGAACATTACATATAAACTAAGCTGTACTTTCCAGTAAAAAAGTTTATTTGGTTTAAAATGTCGACTTTTTCTAGTGCTTAATACACTCACACTTCGTTTTATTTTCCTTATTTTCACTGAAAAAGAAGACCCTTAAAGTCAAGCCTTACAGTGAGATGAGAAAAAAACATCTTAAACCATCTTAAGTGATCAAAAAATATCTTAAGTGTCGATTATCTGCAATTATGCGTCTAATATTATGTCACACTGCGAAATAGTCCTGATCAAATTACGGTATAAAGTTGAGGCACTTGGGTGCATCAACCGTGGAATCCATTTTACTTTTCATTTCTACAGTAAAATACTGTAATGTAGTTTTTACAGCAATATTTATTTAAATACAGTGATTCAGTGATTTTACGGTAATTATTACTGTAAAAAGTACAATATTTCAGATTTTTTTTTTATCGTGACATGATCCGGTAAAAATGGATTTTACGGTAAAAAATACTGGCATTCTGAGGTTCTGTACTTATTACCGTTTTCTGACCCGGAATTTTTTTTTGAAATGCACATGCTCACTTACCCTTACCTTACCCTTCTTTAGAGTTTATTTTGGAGGGAACACTGTGGTTTCAAAAATATCCAGTTTGTATACACATTTATGAATCACGTAATTAAATTTAATTATGTGATTTTTTAGTGCATGTTTCAACTATAACATAGTTAAAAAAAACTCAACAGAGTATATATCAATGAAGTTTTCTTTTGAAAATAAGTATTGTTGAACTATACCGTTATGTCAGGTGTCGAGTAGCTCGGTTTGGGGGAAGAGGAAGTAAGAGTTTGAAAATTATATTATATTCATAATTTATATACAAGAACTATATTTACAGACATTAAGTTGTTACATCGTTCTGCCCATCAGGCTTACTTAGCGAGTACTCCCACGCTCTTTAAATCATCTGTGTATGCACATAATTACTACTGCCATCTAGTGGCCAATCATTTTCTTTTAAAGTTAAATGAAATTAAAGCTTAGTGATAACAGTATGTACGTCTAGACTTATGTAGTGTAGTAAAACATTTTCATTTCTCATATAAAGAAACTTCTCACCTTTGTATATTTGGTATCTTTACCAACATCGTATTTGCAGTAATTCGGATAGATATCACAAAATTCTGAGTTATTGCGATGATCATAACAGTATGAGGGGAACTCTTCACAATAAGCTTGACGCCTGAAACTTAAATCAGTAGAATAATTAAAGTTAATTAAAGCTATTAAGTGGAGAATAAATCTTCTGATATACAGAGTGTTCAATAAAGAACGCCTTTTTTTTTAATATCTCAGATAAAATATATTTTAGGACTGGAATAATCTGTACAATTAAGTCGAAGAAATGTACACCAGAGGGCTGAACATACTGTTTAAGTGAGAAGAAAAAAGTAAAAGAAGAACATCTTACAACTTGGACCATTTATTGTGAAAACTGTGAAGAGCAATAGATGGCGTCTGTTCCTTTGTCACGTCGTATGGATATATAGCTGTCCTTAAGCTTTATTTTCAAATGAACTTTTGAAACTTTAACTAGCTTCATCGATCTTCAAATGATGTGACCTCATAACCGTAACAGTTATTGCTCAAAGTTTGAATTTTTTGACGGTTTCATTGTCTCTCTATAGCGCCATTTTATCTACTATCCTAAAATTTAGAAGATAGATTTGAGTCTCCAATTTTGAAAACAGTTAAATAATTTTGTTTGTTTGTTCAAAAGGCATGAGTGAAAACTAGTTTTTTTTATAAAATTGGATGAAAGAATCATTAAATAAAAATTCCTGATGATTGTGTTATTTGAATATAACATTAGTAATGTTTGTTAGCTTACAGCTCTCTTTGATCAAAATCGAGTTTCACGAATGTTTTATTGAAAGTTCTTAAATAAGAATGTATCTTTAACGTAAATGCATGTTTTTTATCATGAATAATACTGTCTATAAGTTAATCTTTGTTTTAATGGGGTTAACATCTAAATTTGCTTTACTCGATAATATATGGTCGACGTGTGAAAAATTATTTAAACCTTTTAAACAGACTCGGTGTTTTCGTATTAGTTTTAAGAAGGATGATTTAGTTCTATTAATATAAATACTTTGATTTTTGATAACTTTTTTTATTCGCACAAAAAATAGGTTTTTAGCTAGTATGCAGTATATATAATTAATATGTATTTTGATATTATATTATTCACATACGGGAAGAGAGAAAAATAAAATGTACAAAACAATGGAGGTTATTTTAGTTCAAGTTTTGTTAATTATAATAAATAGAAATATTCCTATTAATTTAAAAAAACAACGCAAATATGTATATATTTTGAATTTTTTTTTTTTTTTTTTACCGATCAAAACTTTGTTGGAAGAGATATTAAGAAATAACATTTTAAAATACGACAATAAAAAACTTAATTTTTAAATGTTATTTCCAGATATTAATAGATTAATTTCGCTTAATTTCTGAAATTTAAAATAAAAATAACTGTCAGATTTAAAATTTTTAAAAATTCCTCTTCTCTTAATTTAACACTTTATTTAGCATTTTTTGGTATTTTGACTAGTGTACATATAGTATTCGCTATCTATAGCAGTTTCCATTAACGGTGCTTTGTTCCACTATTCGATACCATTGTTACTAAGTCATTGTCTTTAAAAACAATTTGTAGTAAAAAGATATCAGAAAAAGATATCAGATATTAAAAAGAAACTTTCCTAAACAAATCATTCAAATAATCATAAAATAGTGAAATAGTTAGGAAGATAAAGACAATATACATATTCGTGAAAGAAAAATTTGTCTTGACGTTGTTCTAAAGCAAATCAACATGGGATTTTTCTTAAAAAATATTTTCTTTTCGCGGGGCAAAATACCCTGGAAATCTTCGAAATTTAAAAATTGTTTTTTTAAAAAAAGTGCGAAACAGATTTATTTACCGGTTGTTGCTACAAAATGTTATAGCAGGCTGCAATACTTCGGATGGCCAACTTATTTTAGAGTAAGTTGTTGTTGGATATGTCCAATAATATGCCATAAATTCTCGTGCTTGGTAGAGGAACCCTGCCAAGCAAACTGAAAATATGGCTGATTTCCACAACTTCTTCTTCCACGTTCTAGTGGTTACGATTTGTGGGAAACCTGGGATAAGCGAATCTAAAAAAATAGATTTTGCATATTCTTTAAAAGATTCCCCAAAAACATTTCCTTTAGCTTCATCCATAAGTGGTTCCATGGGAATATTTTCCTAAAATTAAAAATAATCTTAGTTCAATAAAAAAAATGGAGTATTGATAACAAAGGAAAATAAAGAAAATAAGTTATCAAGATTAGCAATAAAGAAATACCCAACTTTTGGTTCCTAAATATTGCAGAATGCATTTCCTTAAGCTTCCTCTACGGTGTCGTTTGCATAATTAACATTTTATCTTAATGCAAAAATCGAGTACAGTGCAAGGATTCAAATGGTACGACAACTTCCTTATTTTTTTCAACACTATAACTGATCGCTCTAATCCTCGAACGCTAGCAGCGGCATCTGGTGCAAATTTTTTAACTAAATTTCAAAATTTCTGTATTAAATTTTATGTATTTACAATAAGCATGCCATTTATTTCATTCCTCCAATGTTATTTGCTTATGAAATTTATAATTTTGAAATAAGAAAGTGCTCCACTACACACCTTGTATATACTATTTTTTTCTAATAACTTAGCACTTTTAAGTTAAGGGCCAAAATACTATTAAAAAAAACAGGTAGCTTTAGCCTGTGTGCGTGAATATTGCTTTAGTAAAACTTACAAACTGCAACAATCTTGGAGTGTGTGTGTTTGAAAAAAACTGCGGAAGCCATTATAAGATATTTATAAATTTTAGTAATGACACTTATTTTTTAATTCGATGAACTAACCTCGATTAATATTTAAATCGAATATAATTCAAAAGTATCAGATTTTTTTAACTGATAGGGAATAGGATTGGACATAGGATCAGTGTAAATTTGCATCTTTCTGTGGAGGTGTGTACATTTTGCATTAAAAATATTTCGAGGTTCGATTTAACAAGAGATACTATCTACTTCATTAATGGCTATTTTCAGTTTTGCAGGCATGTTCTAGAGAAATCTTTTCTATTTTTTAGTCATAAAGTATTTTTTTAAAATAAAAACACATAGTAATTATATTTAAAATGGTAAATAAGTACTAAAACGGCATTCTTTTTAAGATGAAATGCCATTTAAAAAAGAACTATTTTTTCAGCTAAAAAATTTTAAAAAAAGAGAGTATGCTTGTCCAAAGTATCGGTAGCAAAAATGCATTTAGCTTACAGTACTTACAACTTTAAATGTTCTTCGTATAGCTATATATTTTTAAAATATCCCAAAAAATTATTCTTTCATATTACGTTTATGATAAAATTGATTTTTTTTTTAAATTTATACACGAAGCATGAAAAATTAATTTTAAAACCAATTCACATTTCAATCAACTAACAAGCAAACAACTAGAAAAAAATACAAAGAGTAACACCCAATAGTTCAAGGTACAACGTATTGCTGCCCAAAATACGATATATGGTGATACAGACTACCGCAATTGGTGGTATAGGTTACAACATGTGATGGTATAGGGTACAACACATGTTGGCCCAAGGTACAACATATGGTGGTTCAGGATACAATAATGTGTCATATCTTAAAATGGTTTTCCTAATTTTAACTAGTTTAAGTAGTTACAAAAAATTAGTTCATTTACAAAAAATAATTATATGAAAACGTATATTATCCTTTCCCGTATATTTTCGATGCTGTTTGAGTCATTACTTATTGCTACATAGAAAATAAAACATTTAAAGAATAATACTCTTTTATAGGTAATCTACCTACCTTTTTAGCAATTCCATTTTTGTTTGAAAAACTTGCTGATTTATCAATCATTTTAATTTTCAAATTCAATCATCATAACTGCAATTAAACAAAGGCTCTTATTAATTGCACTAAAAGACAAATTATATTAGCATACAAATGATGTATAAATATTGTAACGAATTTATAAGCAATCTTCAAATTTTTGAAGAACACTATTATAATGTAGTTTATAAAAGAACATCCAACATTTGTATTTGTATCAATTCAAATAATGATGTTATCTTAAAAAAAAAAGCAATATTTTTATAATTGGGAACATATGAAGTTCTTTTATTCATTTCACGTATGCTGTTGGAGTTTATACGAAATGAGAAATTATTATAAATAAAATATTTTAGACAGAACGGTCCGTAATCATCATCAAAAGTCGGTATCACTTTGTTCAAAACGTGAAAAAAATATACTCAGTTGTAGTGCTAACTTTATGTGAGAATTAAGTTTTAGGAAGAAAAAAAACGTCGATTCTTAAATTTCAGATTTCAAAAAAAAAAAAAAAAAAAAAAAAAAAAAAAAAAAAAAAGCAGTAAAGGAGTGAAATTGTGATAATTTAAAATTCTTGTGTATTCGTAAAGTGTAAAAATAAAATAAAATTTATTCAGAAAAGAAATTTTATACCTTGAGTAGATAAGATTTTTTCATTTTTCTCATTATTTGTATTAATTTTTATGTACATCTGATTGTTCAAACAAGATTAATCAAACTGTTTAATTAAACTGGTTTTGTTATGGTAAGTGCCTTTAAAAGACCATTTATAGTATATGTTTGCATTGTTGAATCGATATTTTATTGAGATGCATTATAGTATTGCACAGCAATATGCACAAAACGTATTAGTCGCAAATGTCCTACCAAGTACCATTTCGTGTTGCTAACCTGAATTGAACAAATGTGCTAATGTTTAATAAATTGTTGATATTTTAATCAGGTTAATTATTGTATTGCTTTGAACGTTCTTGTAAAAAAAAAAAATATATGCTTTCATTTTTGCGCTTATTTACATTTAGTACTTCTTTTGTGTGTTTAATGAATGCTAAACCTACTTCTTTGGGAAACAAACTAGTCAATGAATTTAAAAGTTAATTGGCTTACTGAAGAAAACATATCGGAAAATACTGAACTAATAACTTGGTGAAAAGAAATTAAAATTCGGACATGTTTTAAGCTTAAATGAAAAGAAAAAAAATATATTCCAATATTGATAATTGCTTTTTCATTGTATTCATTTTTCCTTTCTTAAAATATAGTTCAAGTTTTGTTATTAAACTGTATTTTTTAATTTCAATACACCTGTTTTTAAACGCCAAGGGAAATTTTTTTTTAATCTTAGATACTAATTGTATACATCAGCGTTTCTGAAAGTATGATACGCGTACCCCCAGAGGTACGGGAACATTTTAGCGGGAGTACGCGTTCTTATGCGAAATATCTTGCAACACACGCAAATTTCAAAACTTTTTATTTAAAAGCAAAGCTAGCCAAATTTTTCTACTGGCTATTCGTTGCAGATTTATCAGTTAATAATTAGCGGTGTCAACAGCCAGTTGTGATTTTTAACTTTTGTGTAATTTTTTATAGCAAAAAATACATCAATTTTTTATTAGTTGTACACAGCTTTACGAAAAATTTAGAAAGGGTTCGCAAAAATCATAACTTTGGTAAACACTGGTATACACCATCATCATGTTAACTTTTTGTTTTAGATAACAATTGTATCAAGAAATTTTATGTTTGATACAATTTTAATTTACGTGGATTGGATTGTTTTTCAATTACGTGCTTCTTGTAATATTTAAAAACAAGACACTCTTTTTGAAGAGCATTGATTATTTAGAAAATATGAAAACTTAAAACTTATGACCAGTGATTCCCAACCTGGGGGCAATCACTTCAAAGGGGGCGATAATCTTTAGGGGGCCGATTAGGGGGCGATGAGTATTCAAAAGATAAAAATTGCTAATAATATTAATAACAAAAGCTGTTTAAGATCGAAATTGAAAACATATATGAAAATTATGCTTCTGGTGTATACAAAGAATTATGATAGTTATATTGATAAGAAGTTTTAATCCTAACAGAAAGTACATACGATCTTTTTTGTTCGGTAGAAAGCAATCAAAACACGAAACTAGAACATTTTCACCAGCAGTAAATTTGGCGGAAAGCTATGCTGCTTAAGATTGCCGTATTTACCGTTTATTTGTCACTGGTATTGCACTTTCTGTGCGCATAAAATGGATGTATCTCCTTATCTATTGTAAAAATGCTAATATAGATTTTACAATATCTAATTATTCATACAACGAATATAGTTTTCTAGAAGAAATTTGAAACTAACTCTTTCAGAACACACCACAAAATTTTTAAAGATGACATGAAAAAAAATGAACTGTAATTATTGCAAATAAATAAGAAAAATTTACTTACTTGCAAAAGAAATAGACGATTTCAAAGACAACTTGCGTGAGATGATAGCAAGCTTCGACAACAAAATCCGCCATTAGTCAACAGCTACAAAATAAGTTATCGGTCACGGTTAAAGCTCGTGCCTGTCATAGTACGAAAGTTTGGTGCAATCGATTGCGCCATAAACGCATTTCCTGATCATATTTACCAATTTATGGCGCAACCTAAATGAAATAATTTTTCATTTATCCAATTTATGGTGCAATTAGAAACTTTGCACCAAGTATTGGTTATACATTTACTCAGATTTTTTACAGTGTACAACTTAGTTCACTATTACACACTTAGTTTACTTAGTTAACTTAGTGTACTATTGATTGATTATTGCATACCACGTGATTGACAAGGGTATTGTGAAGAGCCAAATTTGCCATATAATAATTTGTTTTATTTTTTTCTTTAAAATTTCAGTCAATTGTTTTTCAGCTCATTGTTGCAGACAAAAATCGTGTGTATAATTATTTTTAAACTAAAAATTGTTTTTAAATTGTTTCAGGAAGCGGCACAAAAAATACAATATTTCTAAGAAACACCCATACAGATCATTAAAAATATTTTATAAGAAATAAATTTGTTTCAGAAAACTATTAGTATTTTTTTAAATAATCACATTGAATAAATTATCCAAAAAAGAAAATAAAAAGACAACTCTATATAAATTCTTTGAATTATGGAATTAAAAAACATGCTTGCCTTTTTTGTTTTTTTGTTTTTTTTGAGATAAAAAAACTAAAGTCTTTATACTGTTATTATTCTTATGAAAATAAACTTTATTATTACTACATAAAAGCATTCTATACAAATGAATTATCTGTACCTCATTTTTAATATAAATAAAAATGATTCAGCATTTGTCAATTTTTTTTTTAGTTTGATTTTTAACTATTATATTGAAATTAACTTTTCTAGTAAAAAATTATTTCTTTTGCAATAAAAAATATCATGCTCTTTACAGGAATAAATAGTTTTAGAAATAAAAAACCCAAAAGCATTTATTATCCAATATTATTACAAATGCTTGTTACAATACAAAATCAATAACTTACCTGCATGAAATATCGATGATTTGAAGTTTTGTTTAAATAAGAAAATTAAACAAACTGTTGGTGATTTCCACCTCAGTGCACATTTCAAAGTTGTTAGGTATTTTATTGTTAAGTTGTTAGGTATTTATTTCCATTGTTAGGTACTTTAATTAACCTAACAAAGGAAATAGGGGTTTCCAAAGAAATTTGCAATTTGGACACAACAAAAAATAACATTAAAAATATGAAACGATTTTAGTTTAAACAGAGATATTTTAGATAAAACATTCTAGGAAAAAATTCTATTTTAAAAATATTTTTCCATCTTGAAAAAGAGCATAGTGCTATTTTAGATTCTAGGTTGATTATTCTTATTCTTATTACTTCCATTCCAGATTCAGGTTAAGAAAATATGCTAACCATTAAAAATGTTAACTATTTAATATTTAAGTATAAAATACATTATTAGTTATATAAATTTATTTAATAACTAGGCGTTAAGAACTAAAATATTATATTTTGTTTTCATTGTTTCAATTAAAATATTTTATAGGAAATTGATGTACTAGTACCGTATCTGAAAGATATTTTCGTGTCTGAATATACGAAAAATTGATATGAATATCAAATTTTAAGTTTTAAGAAGTAAATAAACTTTTTGCCCGAAATTTTGCATTTCTTTTGCCCTTTGGTATCTTTTGCTGTTTGGTATTTTTCGTCATTTTTTTTAATTATAATTTGGTGTTACTTAAGATTTGTAATCATCTTTATATTATTATTATTTTTTAGTGAAAACTCTCTGAGATAAATAATGATTAGAAAATCAAGTATTAGCCCAGTAAACAATTTTGCAGCTACAAAGGTAAGTAAGTTCCCTTCTCAGTAATGTAAAATCTATAATAATATTATATATATATATATATATATATATATATACATATATATATATATATATATATATATATACATATATATATACATATATATATATATATATATATATATATATATATATATATATATATATATATATATATATATATATATATATATATATATATATATATATATATATATATATATATATATATATATATATATATATATATATATATATATATATATATATATATATATATATATATATATATATATATATATATATATATATATATATATATATATAAAGCAAAATAAATAAATACAAAAAAACCAGAAAAAAATTGGGAAAAACAATAAGTAAAATAAAACGTAATAATAATAAAACCTATTTTCCGTTTTTAAAAAAAAAAAAAAAAAAAAAAAAAAAAAAAAAAAAAAAAAAAACTTTATCCTTTTTTTTTTTTAATTAATTAATTCTTTTTCTTTCCCCAGTTGTTTGTCATTATTATTCCCCCCCCCCTCCTTTTTTCATTTGTCTGTAATTTACCTTTGTTTTATCTTCATTTTAAACTATATATATATATATATATATATATATATATATATATATATATATATATATATATATATATGTATATATACATACATGAAAAAAAAATTCCATCAATTAGTAAAAAAAAGCATACGTTGCTTAGATACTAAAGGACAAAAAAGCGTTTTTCTTCAAAACAGAAACTTGCTGAAACTTTTATAAAGATCAAAACAAGAGTCAATGCTAGCAACTGATAGAAATGGGAAATGAGAAAAAAATAACAAGAAAAAAGATCAAGCACAGTCCTAAAAGGTGTCAAGGAGGAAAATAACTTTTTGTAGTATACTGCCATATAATTAGGTGTGTGAATATAGAAATCACTAGTTCCTATGTTGCAGCCAAAAGTTTGTCTATGATAAGAAACAGTTAGTCTACATTAGACTACCAAACATTTTTGTTTGTTTACCTGCCAAAAAACGTAATGACCGAAGCAATCTTGACTAAATTCAGAAATCAGCAGCTAAATTTTGTTTTTAAATTTTATCTCCAAGCGTTAACCCATATTATACCACATTTAAAAAAAATTTATATTTTTTGAAAAAAATTGTATCACATCAAGTAAAACATAACATCAAGTAAAACATGTACAACAGTAATGACATCAGTATTAACATCAGTAATGAAACATCAAGTAAAACATAACATTTAAAAAACTCTCCAAAACTTTAACGGTTTAGTATTTACAAGCTGTCCTATATATAGGACGATGGTCCAATCCACTACTAAATGTTTTGAAATCTAGCCGCTTTGGTTTACATGAAATTGCTAAAAACATTCAACGCTAAGTCCTAAATTACATTTTTCGGAACACATTTCTAGTTTTTTTAATACAATTTTTAAGCTGACAACGGTGCTTCCCATTAGAAGTTTTTATTAATATATGTTCAGTTTGTAATTTCAAGTAGCAAGGATTTTTTTGCTGAACGCCTAAGCCTCTTCCTGCAATATTTCGAAGTACGCTGAATTCTAAGTAAGGTACTGTAATGTGTCGAAGAAATTCGAGGAGTTCTAGAGTTTGTTCAGGAACAAAAAAGTTCGGAAAGTTTCCATGCTGCAACCAATGATATCTCCAATCAATGTATAAGGACCAATACCGTTTTTTTTTCTTGTCGAGAAGAACAAAAAAGGTTTCCATGAGATTGTCAAGCAAATCTACTCCATTTTTATATATCTTATAAGGAACAACACGTGATAGTATGTCTACTTTCTGTTCGAGTCTTCAAAATTGGTACTAATCAAATATTACTCTATTATCACTCCAACGAACAGCTGCAATTCCATTTCTTGAGTCAAACTTTTGGTCGGCTGCTCCACGATTATCCATCTTCCCCAACATTTTAAATGATTTTGAAAGGAATTTTTTCCCCATTCTGTTTTCTCTAACAGTTCTTGTAACGAAGAAGATTTTACTTTAGATTCTAACGAAAAGATCTTAAGATGTGAAAAAATTATCCATATAATTTTTGAGCTTTGCTGGAATTTCTACTATCGATAGCAAATTTTCAACTACCATTTGAGATGACTTTTTTTTTCTTTCTTTATGTCAGATTTAATATCTTTCTTTGCTCCTTGATATGGTATTATATGAGAAACATCGAAAGCATCTAGAGATTGTATCCAAATTTCACGGGTTTTTCTTTCATATACATTTTGCAACTGTGTTTTCCAAAATAACAAGCCGTTCTTTTATCAAAATTTAAAAGTTCCAAAAACACTCCAAATTGTTGTATAGTTTCATTCAACAGTTAATAAATTGGACGAACTTAGTAATAAATATCTGTTGTACCAATAGCAGTGTTGTCATTGCAAAGTAAATACTTCTTGATATCAAAGTAGCTTTTTTTCGATCGATATTGCTTGAATAATGAGCGTTGTTCCAACATCAAGGGCATTTTCCCAGCAAAGGTTTTCTATAAGCAAATGTGATAAGCACTAAGGAACATAATTCTTGAAAATTGCCTAAATTCGTCAGTTTTTAGATGAAATTCTTGATTATTTTTTTGTCTAGCATACTTGTGACTGTCATGTGCTATTTTTGCAATAATACTTAAAGCTATCATTCCTGAAATCATGTCCATTATTTTTTGATGATGCTGACCATGAAATAACTCTGGAGCTGACTAAAATTTTGATTGGGGCATTGTGGTGATAAAATATTTATTTCTTCAGTAAATTTTTCCCGTATAACTTCAATAGTTCCTGCAGTTTTTTTGTGGTTTTTCATCTAATATAGCATGTCAATATTCAATGCTAGTGCAGGCATCATGAATGTCTTCATCATTAGTGACTACGTCTAGATGAGGTGGCAAAATTACCATTCTAGGGTCAAAATGGATACGCATTAAATATAAAGCTCACCTCTAAGTTAATTCTTTTTCTTCCAAAAGGTAGCGCCATCAAGTGATTAAACCTTATGTCCAATGAGGAATAAATCTAAAAGCAAACTATGGACTTATGTTCAGAGAAACCCAGATGTAATTGAGTTTCTCAGGCTGACAATTATAGTAGGGGATTTTACCGTTGTCCTCTATATAGGACAGCATTTAAATCACTTGTAAAACCGGTTTAAATATATATTTTTTGACTCAGTTTTAACTAAAATGTAATATTAAAAGCTTGGGGTTAATAAATTTCAAAGCAAATTTATAATTTTCTTCTTGCAATTATTTAAAATTAAATTTTAAATTGTGTCAAATAAAATAGTAAAAAATGGCTATTTTCAAAAATCTTAAAAAAATACGAAAAACTTAAAATCAGTCATAAAATGAGTCTAATTAATGTTAAACCACCTAAAATTTTATTTTAGAAGTGAAAAATAATTAAATATAACAATACCGGCTGTAAAAATGCAACAAATTGTAGCTGTCCTATATATAGGACGATGGTAAAATATGGGTTTTAAATAATTTTAATAAATCGTTGGCGCAGTAGAAATTTTTGTTAGCTGAAGCACCTAAGAATAGCTATAACAAAAACAAGTTTTGGCTAAATTATGAAATCGGCTCCCGAAAGTTCAAATTTTGCCGTATCTTGGATTGGAAACAGTTCAGGGAAAATAAATTGATTTTAGAAACAAATTTTTCAGCTTCACCAGAAGAGACAATTTGTTTTATGCTATATAATTTCTTATTGAATTTTGAATAATTTTCTTTTTTTCTTTTTGAATTACATAATAAAGCCATAAAAATTTCATGCAAAATTCTATTATTGGATACAAAATATTTGTTTAACTTTCTTCCGTATTTCTGTATTTCTTATACCAGTTACTGTCAATTATTTCTGAATCAATGGTAATCACACAAAAACAATCCAAGACTTTTCCTTGCCTCATTTGCAAATCCAAACATTTACCCTTAATTCCCTTAATATGCGATATATTTTTATTTGAGGGGTTTTACCTAAAAAATACTTCAAAATGGATAAAGAATTTTCCCATATTCTCAAGCCTTAAAATAAACTAATTTGCAGTTTTTAAAACAATTGACAAGTGCCACTTCATTAATAATGTAATTGTATATATTTTATTCCACTTTTACTTTATTTCATCTATTTTTTTTTTTTTTGCTTTCATTGCACCATTCCAGTTTTTCTCTTACACTAAATGTAATTATACACTATTTATGATTTCTAGGATGGCACTAGCAAAAGAACGCAAGAGAAAATAAATCCAAGTAGAGGGATCTTGAAAAACAACAGTATGCAGAATCTGGAAAATCTACAAAATCTAGAATCATTTGGAAGCTACGCAAAATCTGTTTTTGAAAAATCACTCATCACTAGTTTACCACAAATCGTCTCTTCGAAAACGTGGACGAAAAAGTTGTGGAAGTCAGTTGTCTTTTTATTTAGCCTGGCAGCATTTCTCCACTCAACGCAGGAATTCTTCGTGCATTATTGGGCATACCCAACAGAATCTTATATTGTAGAAAGCAGACCAGAACAAATTGTTCTGCCTGCTGTAACATTCTGCAGTAACAATCAGTAAGCATATTAATACAAAATGAAAATTTGAAATAATATTCGAAATTTAGATTGACGTCTTGCTCTTATTCAAATTTATGATCATGTTTCTTCAAACTAACATAATTCTCTTACTAATAGTTTTAGCTTGATCAAATTACGAATAAAATAACGAAAAGAATAGAGGTAAATTAAAATATTTAAATTTACTTTAAGTGGTTTAGTTTAGTGGCATCTTTATTAGCACTCGACTTCCAAGCATTTTATAGGATTAAAATAAGACGAATAATCAAATGATTCTAAGAGTTATAATTTAAATTAAATATAATGAAAAAAATTATACGTATGTACTTCTGTCTATCTGAAAGTTAAGCTTTCTATCGTAGTGTGGCGTTGAACTAATTAACTAGAAAAGTGTTGCCGTTTTGCAGCGCAAAAAAATAATGCATGCCTTTTTGCAAGCTCAAGTATTAGATAAAAAAAATTTTATACATTTTACTGAGATTTAAATATAGTTTAGAGAATTAGTTTGCGTTTATCCTCCCAAAAAATGTTTATCACTTTAATTATTTTCTAGGTTCGGTTTTAAGATTCAGTATTACCCATAATATTTTGAGATTTTATAATTGTAAAAAATGTAAGATTAAATTAAAAAAATCAAATAAAAATACAGTAATTTTTGCGGTATTAATAATGATATACTATTGATAATGAAAATGAGTTCTTCATTTAAGTACTAAGCAAGTTCATTATAGAAAAAGATTATGCAACTGGATTTAAACTACATTTAAAATAATGAACGGTAAAAATTCTGAATAACTTACACGCATGAATGGTTTGAAAATATCTCTCTGCAATTTTCTGATCGGAAAACGGAGGACATGTTTTCTTCAAAAATTTAATATAACATTTAAATGCGTCAATATCCTTTACGTAGTTTTTTTTTTATTCTCTTATTTAATTAGGGAAAATTTTATACGTATTTCCTTCTTTTTAATTGCTTTCTGCCTTCTATTTATTTGAAAAAGAATGAATTTAAATTGAAACTTAATTTTATCAGTCACTAGATTTTTCTTTTTTCATTTATTATAAAAAAGAATTGTTGAAAGATTTCAAACAAAATTTTTTTTAATGGTATATTTAATAACAAATGAGCATGAATTACTCTACAGAAAAGAAGTATTTTTCCCAGTTAAGTAAAACAAAATCAATTCCCAACCACCGAAAAAAGATTTTATTTTATTTTATTTTATAACCGTCGTTGAACAGCCGACCCAACTTAATGGGTTTACGGCTACTAATGTTCAACTCCGTAGCCTTGTAATTTTGAACCCAATCCAGAAGACAAGGGAACTCCTGGATCGAGTATTGGGAGAAATTTGCCTTCGTAGAGGACTTTTTGATGGAGCTAACCCGCATTTGCGTTACATGGAGAGGAAGACTACGAGAACCTCCCACGGTTAGCCTGACGGCAAGGGGACTCTAACCCATGATCCGTCTACCACTGAGGATATTTCACGTCAGCACTGTGGTCAGTGCAAGCCGGATGCGGAATTCGTATCGACTGGGATTCGAACCCGGTTAGCCTCATTGGAAGGCGAACGCTCTATCCTCTGAGCCATCGCGGCTCCCGAAAAAAGATTAAAAAGTAATAAGCAGAGCACATGAAAGTTTAATTTCTTGGAAGCAACAGCAAATTAGAAAAATAGTAATTTGAAAATGGGACATGCACACTGTCGAAAAAAATAATAATAAGTGATATTCCTTCTCAATTAAAATAACAACCTTTACTACTTTTTGTTTGGCTTCAAACTACGTATTTTCTCCTAAAATTTCTGTCGAGAAAAATTTTGTAAAATGTTCACTTTGATTTGTACGTACTGATCATGATATTGATACGTCAGTATTTCGTAAAGGGTTTCCAAAATATTGCCCCACTTTAAATAGCTACACTTCATTGAGTTAACATAAACGTCCTTTTAAATGCAACATACTGTGGAGTTACGTAAAAAAATTGAGAAAAATGAGTGATATTCCATCTCAATTAAAATAAACACCCTTCTAATTTGTTTTTAATACTATGTTCTGCTTTAAATAACGTATTTTCTTTTTAAGCTTCAGTCGAGAAAAGTTTTGCAACATGTTCCCTTTTATGTGTACCGATTATAGTAATGATACAAAAGCATTTTGTAAGAAGTTTCCAAAATATTGCCCAACGATGTATGGTTTCTCCGGAAAAACCTCTAAGAAAGTATGTATTTTATTTGTCTGTTTCTTCGAAAATATAAAAATACTTTATAATATGTTACGCTTTGTAATTTTCTCAAATGCATGCATCTTTTGACTAGTTTCTTTATGTTTAATTAGAAATGCTGTTACAAGCTAGTAATACGTGTTTATGAAATAAAACAATCCGACTCCAAATTATGCATGCTTAAATTTTTTTATTAAACCTATTTTCTGGATTTTATTCTGCTCTATCAATATCAATTTAGAATGAAAACGAGATGTCTTGAATGCTTAATTTTTATATATTTTTTCTTTAATTGATTTGAATTCTTTCAAATTAGAAAAAAAATTATTTTCTATCAGAAAACCTAGATTTTTTTTTAATGTTTCTGAATAGGTTCCGGTAAGAGCAGCTTTCTTTGACAACTGGTTCTACCGTCAATGGAAAACAGCCTACTTATTGAATCCTATGAATCTAGGGATGTGCAATAAACATTATAAACTTAATCAAGCCACCAAGATTAGATGCACGTAAGTTAACCTTCGTATGAAACTTTTGTTCATATTTAAGTTAGGATACTACTGAAAACATATTTAAAGTAAAATAGCATTTTTTAAAACTAAAAAACTAACTGAAGCAAATAACGATGTGAATGAAGCCCAATCGTAAAGAAGAAGAGAAATGTGCATACTATAGTTTCGGTTCTATAAACAGAACCTTCCTCAGTTTGGTACAAAAAATTTCTAAAAAAATAAGAAATATATATATATATATATATATATATATATATATATATATATATATATATATATATATATATATATATATATATACTTTTCTTTTTTGCAGAATGAAGAATTCTCCACTTCTGGTGAAAGGATATCCTCATTTCTGTAGAACAGTAGAACCTCAACTCGGGCAACCAGAATCCAAAGATGAAATAATCAATAAAACGTTTTGTAAGCACTTAAAAAAAGAGTTAATTTTTCTTCTTCCTATCAATTATGTAGTAATATCAAAATAGATTTTTCAAAACAGAACTTCCTCAACAATTGTCCAAACATAAATATTCGAGAAACTGAATAAATTAAATCTATCCTTTCTCCGAAATCATGTTGGTCTTCTCCGAAATCAATGTTAGAAGCATAATGGGCATAAGTCAAAAGTGTACGCTTTTTTTGCAAAGTACTCTTGTAATTTTTAAACTATTTTATTGGCTTGATTTTAGTCAAATTCGATTTAGTATAATAAAATTAATAAATAAATTAAGTATTATAGAATACATAGTATAAAGAAAACTAAATATAATAATAATGCAGTAAATTAATAAATTAAATAAATAAGTTAAAATAATCGTACCATACTTAACTTTCTAAGATAGAAATGTATATATATATATATATATATATATATATATATATATATATATATATATATATATATATATATATATATATATATACTAGGGGGCTAAGCTCCCAGTTCGCTGCCGCTCACCAACCTCGATTATTGCTTCGCAATAATTGTCTTTTCTTGGCAGAAAACCGTTTTTCTACTAGTTAAAATTATTCACTTAACATATAGTATGTACTAAACTGTTTGCTTACGCTTGTGCCTCTTCTTCCCACGTCCAAATATTACTATTTATTAGTTTTATAAACATTTAGATCTCTTGGTGAACGGAAGTAATTTTTCGAAGTAATCATTTTTTAAAATAACATTTATATTCTTATAACATTATATTGTTCAATCAAATTTGATGAGTTCACAATCATAATTTGATATTCTCGCTAGTAATAGCAGCACTGGAAAATAAGTTTAAATTAGAGATACAAAAATATTTAAGTGAAAACAGTACCTTTACTACTATTGCCAATTTTATGCTGATGACAACCAAAACAATATGGAAATGAATGAGGGAAAACTGGATCCTACCACGTGATTTTCTGGCCAATAAAAATGCGCTGACAACAATGGAAAACGGTGACAGACCATTATGATTTTATGTTATATAGAGATATATATAATAGAAATATTTTAGACAAATGGTGCGCTACTTATTTTTCAGTGGCGCCATCTATGGTCAAGAATATGACTTCAACCTCACACATGTCCCTACCCGTTTCACAGGAAAGATTCATTCGTACTTCATTCATCTATCAACAGATCGTAATCTTGACCTCAACCAGATTATGACCAATCTCCAGTATAGTACCCCCCAAAGGTATTAATTTCTTTTGGTAACTTGAAGGACTTTGTGACCCCGATAAAGGTCGGATTCAAACTCATGATCTCACGAAGAGGAGCCCAGTGTCTTACAAACCAGGCTATCTTAGGCAGATAGAATGAATTTGTTTTAAAATGAATTTTAAAATATACTAGATAGGTCTCTTAAAGATATTATAACTTAGAATAATTTTAAATCAGAATTTCATTTTCAATAGCAATAAAACGTAAATTTCACTTTTGTTTAGCCTTTTTTTTATTTACAGATTATGATTTTGAATTTGAGGACCATCCTGAGAATTATTTAAGGCATTCAGATCCACATTTACTTTACGTAGTGGTTCACAATCGCAGGCATTTAGTGAATCCGTACAAGAAGGGAATTATTTTAAAAGTTGGACACCATTACACTCTTCAAGTATCTATGGTAAGAATTTGTTATATATATATATATATATATATATATATATATATATATATATATATATATATATATATATATATATATATATATATATATATATATATATATATATATATATACTTAGTTCAAAATTTAATATTACACAGCAGTCAGTTATTAAAACTTACTTCTGTAAACTTCCTGTTGAATTGGGGCCAATTGTAACAGTTTTTACTTAATTATTTTTAACTAACAAAAAATCCAATATATTATTAGTAAGGCCCGGATTTTGATGACATTTGCATTTTTTTGCATTTTTTGCATTTTTGGACATTTTTTGTCCTTTGGAGCAGTTTTTTTAGATTCATAGGGCATTTTTCTTTAAATTTTGGGGCATATTTTGACTTTTAAGGCATTTTTTAAATTTTTTGTTAATTTTTTTCCAATTTTTATTATTTTGTATCGTTTTTCATTATTACACTGGCTTCCAAACAATGAAGAAAATCTCTAGGATATTAACAGGTGAAGCAACATCTTTTCAAATTGAAGAAGAATTGTCAGTAAGTGAGACTGTCTTTTTCAAGTACGCACCAATAACATCAGTAGACGTTGAAAGAAGCTTCTTCAGGTATAAAAATTAACTTTCAGACAAGAGACGCTCGTTACATTTCAAAATATTTAAAAAAAATTAATAATCTAATGTAATTCTGATATTTAGTAATATTATGAGATGGAAGTTGTTATATTCATTTAAGTTTCTATACAAAATGAAAATGTTTTGGAGTCAATATATTTTCTTTTTTTTTTTTCTTTATTTATTTATTTATTTTTTTTATTTATTTTTTTTTTTTACTTTAGGATATAAAACATATTTTTCAAACTTTAATGAACGTGGAACAAGTATTGCATTACTTTATATTTTTTGAAATGACTCATAATAATTTTAAAGTGTAAAAAATTGTTTTAGTTCAATATTTTTACTTTATTAAAGTCATGTCATAAGGCATTTTTAGCGCAATTTTCGCATTTTAAGGGCATTTTTTGCACTTTTTAGGACATTTTTTGCACTTTTTAAGGGCATTAATTGAGATTTTTTAGGTCATCAAAATCCGGGCTCTAATTATTAGTATTAATTGACAGACGAGTAAAGTGGACTATACTCTACCAGAAAAAAGAATGAATACCTTATTTTAAATGTTATTATATTACTTATTAAAAATTTTTGACAGTCGTGCACTTGTTACAATTGTCCCCACTTACGGGGTCAATTGTAACAGTTCATAAATTCAACTAAAACTTAAGTTAATTATACATTTTATCATAGTTGTGTTATATTTTTTATTGATCAAAATAGTAGTGATATTTTAGGAGTAAAAATAATAATGAGCAGAGACCTAAAGGGTTAAACTTTAAATTTAAGGGGTTGAAAATTTTAATTTATGCTGTGAAAGGTGACTAATAAAATAATGCACATGCAACATAATATAAATGATATAAGAAATTATTGGTGGTTTTTGAAGAGTTAAGTAATGGTTTGTAAACATAAGATTATTTATTTTCAGCTGTTACATTCGTCCCTTTACTTATTGTTGCAATCGTCCCCAAGACGCTATTTCAGCTTCATTTGTTAAAAACAATGCTAGTTAATTAACAAAACTAATCTCTTTTTTTTAATGTTAACTAAGGTGTCCACTTACATATTCGGTTAATAATTTTTATTTGTTTAAACAAAATTACTTTGTTACAATATAATATTCTAATACCAAAAAAAGTACTTACGTAGCGTGAAAATATCTTTTGCGATGTAACTCGTTCAGAATTACATAAAAATAGTTGCCAGCAGTGGTGTACATGTAAATTTATTAAATACATCTTGTGCGCCACCTAGGAACCAAATCTAGAAACCGACACTCGAAATTTTTGCTCTGTTACAATCGTAGCCTGCTACAATTGACCCCATTCTCCCCTACTTTAAAATGCACGAAGAGTGTCTTTAGTTTTCCATGAAATTAAGAAGAGCGAAAACAGTATCGCTTTATTTCTGTTTTGAATGACATGAAATTTGAGTAAAAAATAACATTGAAGTTGCATATAGTAATAAACTATTTACCAAAAGGCATTTAGTGTATGCGATACTATAAATAAAAAAAATGGGTAAAATTTTCCGGTTTTTCACTGTTGGCCTCTTTAACACTGGGAAAACTGTAACGTTATACATGTATCGTCTGCTTGTGATTTTTAACAACTTAAAAAATTATGTGAATGAATATTTTATTTCGGGTTGACACCAAATCGAGAGTTCATATACGGTATATGCACTCGATTGGGGTTTGGGCATTTAGTATAGGCGTTAATAGAAATTAAATAATTGGGGAAGTTTTCCGGTTTTTCATTGTTGGCCTTCTTAACTCTGTGAAAACTATAGCGTTATACATCTTCCGAATGTGATTTTGAACTATCCAAAATATCGAGTGAATGAATATTTTATTTCGGGACAGCACCAAATCGAGCCGTCATATACAGTATTAAGTGTAATTTAATTCTAAACACTTAATTTTATAAATCTTACACCAAACTCTCGCGCTTTCACACCATACCTGAATAATTTTCACTACCGAACAACTCTATTGTTGGCGTGCTTTGAATATCAAAAGTACAAGACGCGACAAGTAGAATATCGACAGTAATTTTTTTTTCTTTTTTTTGCAATCTAGAATTAGCTGTTAATAGTTTATTGTTACCTTTTATGCTGATATTCTGAAGCAGAAAATCGCTGTTAAAATATATATGTGTGATTTTAGTTATGTAATAGTAGTAATGTTTAGTTATGTAGTTATATTTTTATTTATGAGAAATTTATTAAATTATATTATGGTGTATGATTTCTATACGCACCCGTTCTGTTAAGCCTAAATCGAATTATCTATATATACCCAGTGTGCTGCTCGTATATTTGATTAACTAACTAATTTTATTTTAAGAATTAGTTCATAAATGCATTCTAAATGAACGATTCTTACTTTATATTGTATGGTAAAAATAATTTTACTGATTCTTCTGTGTATCATATATAAATTTTAGCGTGAGTGGATAATAAAAATGGTGGTGTCTACTTTACACCAAGTAGTTTAAAAGGACATCGGCGTAGAGAAGCACTAGATAGAAAAGTTATGTATAGATTTTCCCCTATGCACCACTTTTATGTAAAGTAGTTGCTACACTTTTTAGCGTAGAGTAATTTTTTACAGGGTATATATACTAGTTTATCCATTATACTTTGAACCTTATGTGGTTAGTTTTCATAAGAGAATCTGTTATAAATATAATTATTTATAATTCTTATCAAGAATTCTATCCATTCTCAATTGTTTTTAATGATCAGTACAAATTAAGCCTAAATTTAGTGTTGCTACGTAAAATTTTTTTTGGCTACTCATTGTTTTTAATATCACAACCCAACTTTTAATTTTTGCCTCAAAGCGTTTAGTTGCATACGCACTAACGCTTTACACATCGCTAAACACATCGCACACTAATTAGTAAGTTATGCCAAAAGTACTTGTATTTGAAACCATAGATGGATATTCAATTTTTGTAAATTCATAAATTTATATAATATATTCTAATTTGTCTGGTATTCCGTTGCGGTTTTATAGGGGATAACTCTCTAGTTGCTACGCATGTTTGTTAGAAGCCAAATAGATTGTGCAGTATTACTACACACTTAAACTTTATCTGTTAAATAATAACAATCTATTTTTTTAGAAAGCATTTATTTCTAACACTGATATTTTTAAACATATATTATTTTACTTTATGCTTCTATTATGCAATAAAAAATGTAGACTTGGATTTAATGATATTTTTTAAAATATTACTTTATTTATGCCATTTAATTTATTCTAAGTTGCAGAAATATTTATTGTACGGGAAAAAGTGCAAAAAGTTAATTTTATTGTTTTTTTTTCTTTTCACAGAATGAAATTGAAAGGCTCCCTTATCCTTATGATACAAACTGCACTGATTATTTAGCTGCATGGAGGAAAAACAATGGCACCGGTCCTCTGAATCAAGATGTAAGATAGTTATTATAGTATTATATTAAACCATCCGACTAATTTCGTCAACTTTTTTTTTAATATTAATAAAATTTTTAAAAACTGGTTCATATGTTTTATTATGTATACAGACTTACAAGACTGGCAAAAAAAATTATTATTAATTTATTCTTTTCTTTTAATGGTCGTTTTTGGGTAATAAAATAAGACATTTTTTGCATATATCCTAAACACTGCAAAAAAAAAAAAAAAAGAATTATATCACCTAAAACAAAAACACATTTAAAGATTTTATTTAGAAAACTAAAAACTATGCTTTGAACTATTATCTAAAAAGTAAGTCCATATACTACTAAGTTAGCGATCAAAGTAGTTTAAAAAAATCAAATTTTTAAGAATTTCCTCAATTGTCTTCGCGAAAAAAACATTAAACAAAAATTCTACTTTTTTCTCTTAGTCTGCAGTTACAAACATGTGTGCTATAATAAAGATTGAAGGCAATTATTTAAAAAAATACATGAGTTATTGTGTTTAATGCGGTGTAAAATGTGAAAAAAAATCTAATTTTGAGATAAACGTATTTAAAAGCTTAAAATCACTAATCTAACCAACGTTATCACAATGCACAAAAACTACTATATGTTTGCAAATAATTGGAGTATAAACAAAAGTAAAGTATTTTTTAAAAGATAAGAGGTCAGGGACTCAAAATTTATAATAAACTCAATTTCGAAAATTTTGTTCAAAATCATGTTTTTGCACTAGTCAGATAACTTAAAACATAAATTAAGTCAATTATGTAATCTTCTGCGTATTTCTAATTGGTTATGTTTTTCACACGAGTAAAGTAAGGCAAATTAAATGCATAACTATCAAAAAGACGAATAGATTTTCCTCTTGCAAGTCACATTGAAAATCACTGCTTTGGAATACGAATCTTTAAGATGTGATGTGATATGTGATGATGATATAATTATGATATAAAGATACAATAATTATGATATAATGATATAATAATTATGATATAATAATTATGATATAATGATATAATAATTACGATATAATTATATAATAATTATGATATAATAATTACGATATAATTATATAATAATTATGATATAATAATTACGATATAATTATATAATAATTATGATATAATAATTACGATATAATGATATCATTATATCATTATCACATATCAATAAATGCTCCTTTGGGAGGGGATTATTATTAGAAGTATATTCATCATCAGAAGCAGACATCATAAAGATTCGTATACCAAGGCAGTTATTTTCAATGTTCAATGCATCTATTGATATGTGATCATGATATAATGATATAATAATTATAATCTAAGGATATAATAATTATGATAAAATGGTATAATAATTATAATAAAATGATATAATAGTTATGATATAATTAAGATATAATGATATGATTTAATGACATAATGATATTATATGATGATATGATATAATGATATGATGATATGATATGATGATATGATATAATGATATGATATAATGATATGATATAATGATATGATATAATGATATGACATAATGATATGATATGATGATATGATATAATGATATGACATAATGATATGATATGATATAATGATATGATATGATATAATAATATGATATAATGATATAATATAATGATATGATATAATGATATGATAAAATGATATGATATAATGATATGATATAATGATATAATATAATGATAAGCGTTATTATATGTCTTCAGAATCCATATCAAAAATGAAGGAAAAAGTATGAATATTTGTAGTTACTAATTAATAATTAAACATGGAAATGATAAAGGCTCCAGGAAAACATAACGAACCAATACCAAGTAAGACGGGTTAGAAACTGTTTGTTTGTCGAAATAACTAAACGAGGAACTGAAAGGCGATTGTTGTAACACGAAGTTTCATTGCCAAATTTTGTCACCGAATAATTCTCCTTTTAATATTTGTTACTGTGCCTCTCTTAAAGGTTTCGTTAGTACTATTTTCCTTTTTCAGTATTTGATACCACTATGCCAAATTTCTTATTTATGTTTCTAGAAGAATTCTAAAAATATATATTATAGGTGGTTATTATGGAATACTTCGCATTTAAAATTCTTCAGAATTTTTTTTATAAAGTAATCATTTCAATACTTTACTATATTTTTTGTTGTAACATTAAGATAAGAACAAAACATATGAAGTTAAGATATAAGAAGATAATATAAAAACATTAATAAGATCCTGTAGTTGAATCTAAAAAATTTTCTATAAAAATATTTTTTAAATTGTTTGTTCTATAGATTACAGAAAAATACTGCCAAGCGATAAATTTATCTTTATTTTTTATGCATTTCTTCCTGAAGACAGAAGATATGGTAAAGATTATAAATCATATTTAATAATTTTTCTAGACATTAAAGCTATAAAAAATATGCAAGCCTCAGTTATTATACGATTTTTGCTAATTAAAAAGCTGTAAGTCCTTTGAAATTTTTAAAAATCAATATTTTTTTCATAATTCTTATCTAATACAACAATATTTCGGTTGTGTCTATGTCATTTCGGCTAAAATGTTGGGAGAGAAATTTCTTCCCTCCCATGATTTTGATACAGCCTATTTCTATACATTTTTTTTTTCCATTTCTTATTTGAAGACAAGTTTTGCACTTTGAATACATCTATTATTTTGATTCTGAATAATAATCTGAGTAAATAAATTTTAAAAAGGGTGCACAAGGTGCTTAATTGATAATTTTAGTCGTTGTTAAAAGCTAACTCAGTTGATAATTTATTTATTTAATTTTGTTTCAGAGTTGCATCGAGTATTGCAAATTGCAAAAGCTTGTGTCAGAAGGCAAATGTATTGACGAATTCACTTCTTATGCACCTCATTTGGAAAACCTCTGCGGAAAAAGTAACACTATTTCATAGCAAAATAATAAGTTATGTCATAACAAAAGTATTACACATAGAGTGGTTGAAAAATTTGTCTGAAGCACGTTAACGAGCTACTTTTATTTTACATGTTAATGCTAATGTTATTCAATGTCATTCAATGTTATTATTTCTTTATTTTTTTCATTTTTGAAGAAAGCAACTTTTTAAAAAAGTCAAACATTTGAAGGTACTAATTTTGAGTTCAATTCGTAATTCGTACTTATATGATTTAAATTTCCATTTTATATCACTATAAATTTCCATTATTATACTATAAATTTCGTTTGCGGGAATGATCATGCTGATATAACGGCTAAAATTACTTAAAACGTAAGCAATTACTTTATAACAGCTCTTGATTTCAAACGAATTTGTAAATAAAAAAAGTTAATAATAAACTGCACAAAATCAATCCTAATCTTGGCAACTTTAAAACAAAGCATGTTGATCGCAAAACCCAGGTTATAATCTATAGACTGCGTATTGGTCATTCTCGTTTCACACACATGCACTTACTATTAGTATTGAACACTATTACTATTACTATGCACTTACTATTGACATTACTATAGAACATATTTTAAAAGACTTCAAACTATTCAAACACTTGAGGAACAAATTTTTTGCCAGCTTTTATCCTGATTTTCAATTTTTTGCTTGGACACACTATACATCACAATATTTTAAAGTTTATCAAGACTATAGAACTTTATTCTCTACTTTAATAAAAAAAAATATAGCAGTTTAACCTAAAGACCAGTTCTTACCTACTGATAAGCGCGGTATAGCCATTTCTGGCTCTTGTGTCAACAAACTATAACCAACCAACAATTTTATTTATTTGAGTTTTACACTTCAACCATCTATTTTATTTTCACTTTTTTGTCACTATTTTGTTTACCATAAATAGCTTATAGAGTTAAAAAAGAATCGATATTAAAACAAGAAAATCAGTCATCGTACCTCACAGTTTATTAAACATGAGGAGCATGTGTCTTCATATATTTTGAAAAATTGGCATAATTTCACACAACTAAATACATCAAAAAATTCTTCGTAATTTAATACTAAAATCTTAACTAATTTCCTAAAATTATTGAGATTTCTTAAAAATTGACGTAAAAAAAGGATTTTCTATTAAAATGAAAGCGTAAAACGTTGTAACATACATATGTTTATCGGCATTATTATCGAAGGTGTGATAAGATGTTTTATGCCTGTATTAGCGATCATTTACACTTGAAAGTCACATTTGTCACTACTATATCAGTCACTATTGTCACTACAAAATCAGTTTCTATTGTCACTATTATCTCAGTCATTATAGCCACATATAACTTTCCCCTGAAAATTTTAACATTTTTTCATCTAAATGATTGACAGCCCCTTAAATTAGTGGTCTTCTGGTATTGTGTAGTATTTATGCAAATATTAAATTCCGACTTATAATTATATCTTTTCTTAATTATTGCAATGAGTTAATTCTTCAGAATTATTTTACAGATAATTAAATTTATGGACAATTAAAAAAAATTGAATGTTAAGGAAATGCATTATTAATATTAGATACTGTACAATTTATTTAATAACTTAGATAATAAATTTATTGTTGACGTTCTTTATTAGATATAAAAACTACTACTCATGCAATGACTAAAGAATGTGCTGAGGAATGCCAGCCAGCATGTCTGTAAGTAAATTAGCAACTTTTATAGCATCTTTGTAACAAAAACAATTCATTTAACAATTCAGTTTTTTCAGTAAAAAATAATACTACAATTCAGTAAAAAACAATAAAGCTTTTTTTTCTAATAAAGAATAAATCCACACTAAATTACTGATATAATAATAAGTTAGGTAATTAAATTTTTAAATAATTATGATAAAAATTTTTATCAATTTATTGATAAAAATAACAATACAAGCAATGGGATTGCAGTAACTTGAAAATGGGCAACACTTTTGAAGGGACGTTCTTAAATTGAAATGTGTCTTAGTATTTTATCCAGGAAAAATACTTTTTTATATTACCGTCATTGAACAGTCATTGAACATTTTTGGATTTACGACTACTAATGCTCAACTCCGTAGCCCTGTAATTTTGAACCCAATCCAAAAGACAAGGAAACTCCTGGATTAAATATTGTGAGAAATTTGTCTTCGCAGAGGACTCTTTGAGGGAACTAACCCGCATTTGCGTCACATGGAGAGGAATACCAGGAGAACCTCCCATGGTTACCCTGACGTTGAAGGGATTCTAACCCAAGATCCGTCTACCACGTCAGCTCTGTGGTCGGTGCAAGCCGGATGAAGATTCGTATCAACCAGGCATCGCTGGATTCGAACCCGGCTTACCTCATTCGAAGGCGAACGCTCTATCCCCTGAGCCATCGCGGCTCAGGAAAAGTACTTTGAAGTTTCCTGGAATATTCACAAGAAAAATGCATAAATTACGTTTTATCATGTTGGAGAAAATAGGAAATTTTTGAACGAAAACGCACTTAAATAAATGTCGACCTGGTAATTTTAAAAATCTATATTAAATGAGTCTGCAAGTCATTCACGTGTCGGATTTTTATCAACACGCATATGCTTCTTCAAATTTAGTGCATTCACCAAACATTACCGCTACCTGTCTACTCTATAAAATAACAAAACCCTCAAAATTAAGCAAAATAAATACGTATATTACATCGAATTTCAATTTACAGGTTCTAGGATACTTCCTGGACTGTGAATTTCTTACTTTTATTAGTAAACTGTATGCAAGAATTAGCACAATATAATGCAAAAATATTTTAAAATTCTGAAAAACTATGAATATTGCTTATATTTTGTCACAGCTTTTGAAAAAATTCTTTATAACTAACCATAGATCCCTAAACATGAGAAAGAGATATATTAGTTATGATGGGAGATATATATAAAGTGGTATTGTTCAAGTTGACTCAAGGGTATTTAATGATTACCATAACATCTAAATATACCCGAACAACATTAAACTTTAGACCGTCTTTGTCCTTTTGGACATTGAAGACAAATGATTTTCTTTTAGAAATTAATTTATTTTTTTATTATTAAGCAAAGTTATTCATTATGATTATTATTATGAAGCCAATTAAAGATAAGTATTTATGTATTATTAAGAAAGGTAAAGTTTGTTCAAATACATAATTTAAGTTTAAAACAACCATGCTCAATGCATACATATTAAAAGGAAAAGAGCCCTTTTTATTTAAAAAAAAAAAGTGAGTGTAGAAAATACAACGAATTTCAATGTAACGAATTTAAATACGACAAATTAAACTCTCGACAAAATACACACAAAAAATGCCATTCTGCTTTGTTTTTATCTCCGACTGTAGAAACAAATTTAATACAATTAAAATGGAAAAACAAAGAAAACTGTAATTTTGTTACAGTACTTTTGTCGTCAGGTGTGTGGTTCTTTGCTCTCTCTCTTTCTATCCAATAATCTTATGCACTGAATTTAACATGTTAGTTTTGATGAATTAATTAGAAGAAAAAAATATTTAATTATTTTAAATAAATAAAAATTAATTATTTCATTTCAGAGAACAACATTACGAGGTTGATAAAGAAGTGTCCGACCTAGCAGCAAAGGGATTTATGGTATGATATTTTGTAATATTATAAGAATAATTATGTTTTGTTGAGCAGTTTTTTTTTTAAACTATCCATTTTAAAAATCTAAAAAATAGAAATAAATAAAAATTCTTAAAAAAAAATTAAATAAGTTTTTTTAAGGGTGCTAAAATATAAGAATTTTTTTTTACCGAACCTAAAAAAAAAAAAAAAAATCGGAGCTCATCACTTTTTTTTTATGTTTTTCGCTTAGTGGGTGATAAATCTAAATTTTTATTTTTAGTATACATGTAAGAGGCACGTCTAAAGCAGCGATTCCTGTGGAAGGTCACAGTTGTTGCATTGTTACGACCTTTTTGTTAGCTAGTAATAATTTTTGAAACTTGAGGTAATAAGTTTGTATGCAACCGGTAATCAATTATTTATTTAATAATTGGATTATTATTATAATATTAATGAATCAGAATATCAATAAAAAATGAAATTGAAAATTTTAAAATGTATATTTATATTTTTTTTTTCAAACAACAATAGATTACTGTTGGTTTTTCACGCAAGACTTTTCATGTTCTTCTTTCCACTTTTTTAATTCTTTTCCGGACTTTGGCTCCTTCCACTGATCACATCCCTTGCAAAAAGATGCCATTACCTCAGCATCCAAGACTTTTCCTGTCTCAGCTCCAATTAGTGTTGCAACACCAATTTGCGATGAATGCCCCCTGGTCTTCCAAGATCCATTTCCACTGACGGTGATTTTTGCATCCCCAGTCAAGCGCACTTCATCTTTGCCAGCTTCTTTCATAGAAGTTTTGGCTACGTCGGAAGAAGAAAGGCGTATTTTGTTTATATTGGTGCCATACGCACATCTGCTAGCCAGAGGTGGCAAGTCCATAATCCCCAAAAAAGTTTTAATTCCTGCTAATCCTTGTCCAATGCACCGCATGGCATACACGAATCTCAGGTTCACTTCACTGATATTGCACCGTGTTCCCAGCATGTTGCAATTTCTAAAAGCTGTTAACTCTGTGCAGTTATCACAACGAATGCTGAATTTTGAAGATAATCCATATGTCAGAGTTTCATTAATGTTAATATTACCGCCACATACCTTGCACACAACATATTTTGCTAATTCAGAAAATAAATGAGCAATATCAATAACCCTATATCCATTAAAATCTGAAGCTACAGATTTATTGTCAAAGCAGGAACTCTTCAATTTTTTGAATGACGCAGAAGTATTAGCAGAATCCGACTGCACATTCGTAAAACGATTACCATAAAACTTTCGTTTTTTAGGTCCAACTCCAGACACTGGTTTATTGTTTGAAGACCTCATAATTCTCAAGAAAATTACAAGCAATTGGAATAGTTCTGAAAAGAACTGTTTTTTTTTTTAATGTTAAGAAATAATGTAAAAAGAAATTGGAGAAAAACAGATGCAAACGATAGTTGAAGATTGTAAACAAACAATTGTTAAAGTGGAAGTAAATTCATAATAAAAATATAACATCATAAACTACGAGTCTCACCAGGTAGAAAAATATTAAATATATAAAATCTGTATTATTCTTTTGAATTTAAATTAAAACCTAGTTTTGGTTTCACTTTCTGGTTTCGGTTGAGTTATACTTCGCCCACTTTAATTTTTGGAGCTAATTCTGCTCGGTGGCTTCCAGAAAAAACTAGATATCTCACGAACGGTAGCTCGCAGAGTAAAATGGTTGGTGTCATTTTATTCAGAACAAAATGGAGTTTAATAATACATCAAAATTAAAAAAAATCGATTTTTTGACTATTTTAAAGCAGTACTGTCCCCTTAATGTATATGCATTTAAAAATGATTTAATTAATATTTCTCATCGAACAGTGTAAGTTCCGCCGAAAGAAGCTCGAACGTTTAGGGATCTGTAGCTGAAGCAAAACTTCTGGTGAGAACTTAGATTGAGAACTTCCGGTTAACACGTTTTTTTTTTTTTTTTTTTTTTTTTTTTTTTTTTTTTTTTTTTAATATTTATTTTAGCATAGTCTAGTGTGTGATAGTATGTTCACATGCTAGCAAGTAGGTGGTTGATTAAAATAGATTTTGATTGGTTTTTTATTACTCTTGTCGTGGACAGAAACGATTCATACCAGGATTAACATAAGATCAAGAATTCAATCTGAAATTTAAATTCTCTTGCTTGTCTATATGTTTTGGCTGTCGATAAATTCCATATTGAAATAAAATTGCAAAATATTTAAGCTTTCCTCCACACACTCCTGTCATTCTACAGGCAAAGCGCTTCTTCCCATCCAGTTAATCCTGCTCTACTAAGATCTTCCTTAATGCATCTTTGCCATGTTAGTCTCCCTCTTTTTCTCTTTCCGCCAGGAGCCCATGAGCTTGCAACATTTGCTGGATTGTACCGATCTGTGCTTAGTATATGGCCGAGCCATCTCCATCTTCGTTTTAAAATTTATGTATTAACATATGGAATATTAGCGTTTGTTACAAGGTCTTTATTTGTTAAACTGTTGGACCGGAAGATTTTTAGTATTATCTTTAAGCATCTATTTTGAAAAGTTTTAAGATTTTCTTTTTCGGATTTAAATTGCGAAATAATTAAGCTTGCAACGGTGAGACAGTAGTTAAAGCTTGCATTTTTATGAAACTTAAACTCCAGCTGAAACTTGAGCTTTCGAAAAATGTTCTTTATTTTGATTGCTAATAAATTCCGCTAGAAAATAAAATGACAATGAACTCAATCTGTGGTGGCCAGAAAAAAAAACGAAGCTTGACAGGTGTTTATGACTTTACATTTAATATTAACCTTTCAAAAGTTATTATAATTTTAGTTTTAAACAAACTCTTTTGAATACATGTGATATATAAACATCCTTCATTACGTGAAAAGTGTATGTTGGTTCTCATTCACAAAGGGCAGTTACACCTGTGCGAAGTTAGATTTTTGAAGTCTCTATTCTACTGAGCAATTATCGCTCTAAAATAAATATCGAATAAGAAATGCAAGCAACTCTATCTCTTTATTCAAGCTCCGTGGTGGATCAGGTGATCCGGGTTGTAGAGCTTAGTCTGATAGAGCTGTGGTTTATCATAGGATAGAGCATTTGCCTTCCCATGAGGTGGAACGGGATCGAATACCAGTGATGGCCAGTCGATACGAATTTCATTTCCGGCTAGCACCGGCCACAGTAAATTATCCTCAGTGGTAGACGGATCATGGGTTTGAGTCCCTTTGCCGTCAGGTCTTCCTCTCTATGTAACGCAAATGCGGGTTAGTTCCATCAAAAAGTCATCCACGATTGCAAATTTCACCCAATACTTGATACAGGAGATCCTTTGTCTTCTGGTTTGGGTTCAAAAGTACAAGGCTACGGAGTTGAACATTAGTAGTCTAAACATAAAATCCGTCATTGGGATCGAACTGCGTACCTTTACAATGGTAGTTTAACAAGTTTAACAACTGCAATAGTAGTTAAACAATATAGTTGCGTTGTTAAACTACAATGATAGTTTAACAACGCAACTCAGAAAAATATTCACCACAGTGCTTCAGCATCTAAATAAATGCATGTTAACCATTTTGTAGTTCACACGTGAAAATTTTCATATCGTGATCTAGTTTTCTCGGCATTGCAACAATATTTTAGCCATATTACAAGTTAAAGATAGATTTTTCCTCGAATTCTTCCATTTGTAGAATTTTCGATTTGTAGACATACAAGTGTTACTCCCACTCTCTAAAAACTTTGGTGGAAAATCCTTTCAGAATAAGAGAATGACCTACCCAAAAATTGCGTGCAGGTACAACAAGTTTTATTGAGTTAACACCAAATGCAGCTTTCATATACAATTTAAAGGGTGCAATTTGAATCTAAACACATAAATTAGAAAATTTTACATCATCTCACGTGCATTCATATAATATTTGAATTATTTTCTCTTTCGTCATACCGACGTTGTCCGCAGATTGGAAATTGTTAACAAACCGGAACGAATCAGCTTGAGTGTGTGGCTAAATTCTGCAAAAACTAAAGTTCGTTATGGAACTTGTATTTATGTTTCTAATTGAATAATAAAGATTATTTTAACAATATATATACAAATAATAATAATAAAATAATATAACTATTAATGGGAAAAACCAAAAGTCTTCCTCAGGACACATCTTTTAGCATAATTTAATGCGATATATATATATATATATATATATATATATATATATATATATATATATATATATATATATATATATATATATATATATTCTTGCTTCTTATTGTATCGTAAAAATAATTTTACTATTTGATATGTGCACCTTATCTTGCTGTAATTATAAATTTTAGAGTTACTGATTACGAAAAATAGTGCCAGCTACTTTGCCCAAGCTATGTAAAAGAACATTCTCATGGTGTAGTGAAGCACCAAGAACTAAGAGTTATTTATGTTGTTTCAATACACCACTTTAGAATAAAGTTGCCGTCATCATTTTTGGTGTTTACTGTGCATTTGAAGTTACTTCAAAAATATTCCGGTTTACTCAAAGTTTCTTGTTCAGAATATATGATTTAATCCAGTGGTTGGGCCGGAATAGCCTGGTTGGCAGGAAGCTGGATTCACGTTCATGAAAACAGAAGTTCGAATCAGCGGGCGAAGGCTCCCCATGTTGTAAGTGATGACTGGTGCACTTTCAATCTGTCGAATCACAAATGCCTCTATGTTCCCATAAAAATTATACCTCAGGGGGTACTGAATTGGAGATTAATCATTCTCTGATTCAGGTCAAAATTACTATCTGGGGATGAATGAATGAATGTATGAATGGGTCCTCCCTATAAACGGGTGTGGCGGAAGTCGCATTCTTGGCCACTTGAAAGTAAGAAAAATCACTCCCCCTTATGTTAATGGCCTATGATAACAGTAGTTTCAGACCTTTTGTGGCCTATCGCACTTCTCTCTCTCTTTTTTTTTCTTTTCTTGTTTAAAAATTCACGAGCTGTCAGTACTAAACATTGGTATTATTGAATTTAAAAAAGCGAAATTTTATGCTTTTTTTCCATCATTTTTTCTTTATTTTTTTTTTTAATAGAACAGATATTTGAAGAATATTTATTAAAACTGTTGAACATATTTATTTTTTATTGGAAATCTGGAAGAATTGAAAATGTCGATAGTTAAAATTTTAAAACTCTATTGTTCACAACTACAGTTATTGCCTTGTATCTTCAGTTTAAGCTTGAATGTTTGTCAGAGGTCTGCTTTTAAGCAAAGTTCAAACTATTTCTTTGTTGTCAGAGGATGATCTGGAAGACAGAACTCTGTTCAGTTCAGATCTCAGAAAATTCGTAAAATTCAATATTTTTTTATTTACTTTATTTCTATTTTAATCTCGTGATTGTTTATTTGAACCCTGAATGATCGGCATGGTATACGTTTCTAATTTCGATATTCGTTAGCTTTTTATTTATTTTCTTTTGCATACACGTCGCCCCCTGAGAATTACCGCCCCATTGAGGGGAGAAATCGTAAATTTGGGGACAATCGCTCCCAGGTTACCACCAACCATTGATTTAATAGAATAAAAAGTAAGATTTTTTTACTTATTGTTGTTTTAATATGTCTTTATTTTTCATTGTTTTCAAGTGTGGAGCTCAAGAAATAGCTTGCAAGTAAGAGTAATTTTTGAATTTTTTAATCATTTTAAATCAATACTACAAATTTAATCTTATATCTGAGTATCGCTATCTGCGATTACGAACTATATGAATTTCACACTTTCTGTGAACTGAAAAATGCAACGGCAGTAAGCTAATGTATATAAGTAAAAAGATTTTTTATATGTATGTCTTCATGTACTTTTTACAAATTTGATATTCTGAAACCGATCCGCACCAAATTTGGTGCATATACGTTCGAAAAGACGGTGTCTTAAACTCCCTCCGAACAACACTTCATGCGATGCATCCTAAAGAAAATATAATAAAAAATTCATAATACCGATTTACAAGTTTGCAGCTCTAATCATTCAAAGATTACCTTTATCGTACGTTCTTATGAATTATTTATCGTTGATCACCTATGAGTGGTTATCACATGTAAAGTCAACGTTAATAAGTTCGTGACGTATGATGATGACGTCACCGAATTTGTATTTCAAAAGCTAATAATTATAAAATAATAGTAAATTATGATAAAATTTTACTTATTGCATAGGTTAATTTTTTCATGATGGTAAAAAAGTCCATAGGGGTAAAACTTAAACATCATCAATAATCTCATTTGCAATTTTTTGAAGAAAAATAGATACCATGTAAAGTCTAGTGCGCTTCATAAAAATCTTATTAATAACTTGAAACAACTTATAATTTACCGTTAATTATACTCTTTTTAAAATTGATATTTAAAAATAAGACTTATTTTTTTGAATTCAAATATTATTATTTTTTTTTTTTGGATTTTTATAAAAAAAAAATTTACAAAAAATTACAAAATGTCAAACAGTATTCAAGTGCTAGCACGAATTTCAAACAACATTTCATATTCAAACTAATTTCCAATAGATTTAAAGACAAACCTTTGAATTTATAATTTTAAGCAAAATACTTAAATTTGCAGACGAGTGTTACTTTTCTATTTTCAGTGAGTGGATTTCGTTCTTTTACTGTAAAATTGGAAGTTTTTGTAATATTACCTTTTATTTGGTGTCACATTTCTCAGAATAAAACAGGTCATTACGTATATATATTTTTTTTCAAAGAAACGAAAATTTTGTTAAGAAAATCCTCTAGAACCCTTAATCTTGCCTTCCATAATTTTTATGTGTGAAAATCAGAAATTTTTTAGCCGAGGAATATATTTCACCAATCAGGTTCTAATTCTAACCTCGGCGATAATGACATGATTCGCATACAGTGAGAATGACACTTCAAAGTACAAAAACCGACTTAATCAAGCTTGTTTAAGATTTTAATTGTACATTTGTGCTCATCGATATTTTGGCATAAGAATTATTCATAAAATTCGTTCAACATTGAAACAATCGGTGTCTGGCGCAGTTGGTTTGTCGTCGGCCTTCTGAGCCCAAGTCTGCGGGTTCGATTCCCGGCCCAGACACCGGATTTTCAGGATGCAGAAAAACCTCAGCGGCCATGTCTATGATTATGCGGCATGTGAAAGATCCCTGGAGTGCCTTATTGGCTCTTGGCATTTCCGGCAAAATTAAATTCCTAGTGAATTTTAGCATCCAAATAGAGTCTCGGCGCTGCCATCTAGTGTGGCAGAAACTAGACGTCCAAATTAACATGGCCAACGGTATCTCATCCATTGTGGTGGCCACTGAAAGAGTGGATACCATTTCTTGAGAACGCACTAGGTCTGCTCATGGGGAACAATGATTGTGTAGCTCATTGGAAATAAATAAATAAAATAAAAAAAAAACATTGAAGCAATCAACATTCAAACGACTTGTTTACCGTTCGAACAATTTGTTAAACATTAATTCAGATTTTGAGAAAATGTTTAAATATTTTTTTTATTTGATATTTATTTCCTACTGTTATCGTATATGTTCAAGGATTTATTTTATGTAAAATATTTCCTTCTAAAGAACACTTTATTACTTTTATCTTTTAGCCTGTATAGGACTATGATCAACGTTTACTTCCGAAACTTTAAAGCGACAAGAGAAATTTATGTTCCAAAAATTGTGGTAAAATATATAACTCCTTAACAATCTTACTTTCTAACGAAGTAGAAATATTATGAAATAGAAATTTTAAAGTTGTTTTTGTGATAATAATAGATAAAGAATTTTATAAAACTACAAAAAGTTTTGTTACAAACAATTTCAGTTATTGTTCCAAATTTGTGTAAATTTTTCATAACATTCTTTGAAGAAAAGCAGGTTCAACAAACCTGGTCTGTACAAAAAAAGTCTGTACAAAAATTGTGTAAACAGTGTAATAAGCAAACAGTGTAAAGTACAAAAATTATCAAAAATTAAATAAATAAAATAAAAGATATTAGTCTGAATAACTTTGGTTCTAATGATAGGATTTTCACGAATTAAGAGTTGATCATAATGGCTCGATGTGACAACCTCAAAGTCATAAAAATGTGCTTTCTCTGTATAAACATACCTTGTTTTCTATGAGTTTATCTTTTGACTATAGAAATATGCAGAATAGCCGCAAATCTAGAAATTATTGTCCCAATATTTTAATCAAGAAAGCATTCGAAAGTTACGGTATTAAAAGGTGAATTTAACTTTTTATGTCTTTCGCACTAACTCTGGATTTTTTAAGCGATTCGAATAGTTTCTGCACACAATTTTAAATTTAGTGTATCATTATACAATTTCTTACAAAACATAACTTTTTTTATAGTTTTTATTATTTTTTTTTTCCAATAAGGTTCAGAAAAATTTTAAGTTGTAATTATTGTATTAATTTAACCAGTTATTTTTAAATGACAAATTTAAATGTGAGAGAAGTTGATAAAAAAGCTCTTGAGAAAAAGAAAGATTAAAAATACGGATTTTTCGATTTATTCAGAGGAAGTGCATTTTCGCGTCCATTATTGTAACTTAATTAATATTTAACATTAATTAATTACCATTAATCAATTGCCATATTTGGAGTGGCTTCCTTAAATCATTATGATTTTCATTTCTTTTATCATAATGATTATCATAATCTGATTATTGAAAAAAAAAAGATATATAAGAGTATATCTTTTTATTTTGTGCAATGTACCGACTGGTTGTATCTCTGGTTCGTGTTGGATCATTTCTCATTTCTCGTTATATTATATTTAAGATTGAAATAATTGCATTAAGAAAAATCTTTCTAGGAAGTTTTGAAATCTAAATAGAGACAAGTAATTTAAATTATGAATCACTATCATGTTAACAATAAAAATTATTATTTTTTTTTTTTGCGTTTTGAAAAAAAAGAAAATTTTTTTCCTATTTAGTACGGTTAAAAAACATAGTTTTAAATATTTTCAATCTATTTAAGTTATCGTTTCGGACTTTCAGATAGGTTTTCGACAGAAAAATTAGCGAAATCTTTAGGCGATAAATTTTCCATGAACCATTTTAGGAATAAAGATGTGCTGACATTAGGCTTTAAGCTCCAGTTGAAATTTGAATACTCTAACTACTCGAAAAGACAGCGAAATTTTGATTGAAGATAAATTTGATTTTGTGATAAACAATATGGTGTCATAAATTTTGATTGCAGGAGTTAATGATCTAAAATTCAATTCAAATAACACTTAATAAAACTTAGGTGATCAATAAAATGTGGTAAAAATAAGATTTTTATACCTATATAAAAACTTCAGTTTTGTATAAAGAGTCCTCAAACATTCAACATAATAGGAAAATAAGGTTTTTTATGCTTTGATTATAGAACCCCACAATAAATTGTGTCATGGGGCCCATAAAATGTTTGTTTAGCTTTAGATTTAGTTATCTTCTTCCACCGTTTCACTGCAGCTTTAGTGGCATACATCATAAGGAGCTGTCGCCGGACCGGCTAATGTTATTCTACTATAAGAGCTCCCCCGGCACTAAGTCTGTGGCCGTCTGCTGCTATGGAAACAAGAATAGCACATTTTAGGTAGGGTAGTTTCTCTTCACTCTGGAACTAACACAGAACACCGAAGTAAAAGATTCCCTTTCTTTCGTCGACTCGAGTCAAAACCTATCCTAGGTAATGACCCCGCACTCCTACTTAAAACAGTTATACCCTGTCACCATGGTCACCGCCATTGGTCCAGATGAGTGTCTAAGGAAGTTTTGACATTAGACAAACTATGGTACCCGGTTACACGACGGGTGGGGGTTACCGATACGAAACAAAACAGTGTTATTTATGGGGCTAAAGCATTATTGTTTGTTGGGTTACGAATCTTTAGTAAACATGCAATATAATATGGATAATTTTTTTTTTGTTTATCTTTAAGGACCAATAAATAAGAATAGCAAAAAAACAAGAGAACTTTAGAGAATTGATATAGTAAAACAAACTTATCTACACAGACGCAATCGACGACAATATGCCAATAGCAGGTCCTTCGACAAAAAAAGTAGAATTAAACTTTTGACCGCTAAAAAACATAATAAAGGCTAATTTCGCTAAAATTGAGGTACCCGGTTTTACCCAGTTCTACCCTCTCCCGACTATATTTCCGTAGCAGGGATAATATAGGGATATTTAATGTATGGAAATATTTCACAAACCGTGTTGTCATCGTACGCTTAATCATTTTCGCTTTAAATAGTCACACTCAGTGTGTGCTAGTTTTTTTGCACAATACTATATATATATACTTTTTTAAAGATTTAATTTTAAAAATAGTTTGTCAGTAGAGTAGTGCTAAAAGCTATAGTGATAAGGAAAACTATGGCAACTACATTAGCATTAATTATTAATAGGATAGGTTGACTAAATAGTGCCTACAATAAAGCTTCAGTTTAGCTTAAAATTAGCTCTCTTATAATTATTTTAGTGTGAGATGATTAAAATAAATTCCTTTTTTTTTCAGGAAATAGAACTCTTCAGTTTTATTGGGGGCTATCTTGGACTTTGGCTAGGAATCAGCATATTCTGTATTTGTGATTTCTTTGACTGTATAGTCATATTGTTTTGTTATTTTTTTAAACTTAAGAAGCATTAGCTGCACAATAAAACATGACTACAGTAATATTCTATGTCTAATCATTACCTTGAATTTTATGTGTTACTGTGAATGATCGGAATTGGTGGTTATTAACTTCTACCGGAGAATGTTGACTATACATAGTCGCTTTGAGTCGCATAGAGTTGTTAAATGTTCGAAATGTATACTAGGTCTAATTAAGTGCCACTCCCCGGAATGCAAAGGCCCTGTATGCCCTACATCAATGTTTTTTAGGGTTCAATGCCGCTGCTCGGTATACATTTGCCCGGTATGCCCTACATCAATGTTTTCTAAGGTCAAATGCCACTGCCCAGTATACATCTTACCGGTACTCTGAACACTGATGTTTCTTCTAACCTATCCTCAACAGGTATTAACATATCGAATAAATACAATAATATCAACGAATAAATTAATATCAAATTGGATATAACATATATTTCCGACTTCATCAAAGTGACTATGTGATTGTTGACATTCATCAATGAAAAATCAACTTTTTTTTTATAATTCGTTCATTTACGATAACATATACACGGGTTATTATCACACAATAACTATTACGCCCTTGAAAAATAATGTTAATTAATGAAGGCAATCTGAAAGGATTTACAAGTCTCGCCAGCAGTTTTTTTTTTTTTTTCAAATCATTACACCATGCATTAGCTTCTTATTGAAAATAAAACTGATTTAATTTTTAAAATTGTCTCAATTGCCATTAATTGTTGATAAAAATTTCCATTAAAAAATTGCCCTACCCTATACACTGTAAAAACGAGAGTGTCTCCGTATGGATGCTAATAACTCGGGAACGAGAGCACAAACTTGGGTCGAGTTTTTATTTTTACAGTTTGAAAATGTTTCTGGGATGGTGTGTAACCACTTAACAGCGTCGAGTAGTTTGGAACCAATATCGAAAATCCAAAATTTCAGTATTGAAACTCGGAACAGATTAATTTTCCAAATTATCTTCTAAATGGCTTCTTCGATTGGTGCAATGCTTTTGTTACAGATTGCTAATACTTTTTGGATTATTTTGCAATATTTCAATATCTTGTATACTTGCAATATCTCTGTATGAGGCCGGGATAGCCTGGTCGGTAGGGCACTGGGCCCATATCCTAGAGGTCGTGGGTTCGATCCTCGCCGGCCGAAGACTCCCCGTGTAGTAAATGGTGACTGATGCACGTTAAATCTGTCGAGTCTCAAAGTCCTCCATGTTCCCATAACAAATCAATACCTCTGGGGGTACTGATCCAGGAGTTTCCTTGTCTTCAGGATTGGTTCAAAATTACAAGACTACGGAGTTGAACATTAGTAGTCGTAAACCCATGAAATTGGGTCGGCTGTTCAACGACGGTTATAAAATAAAATAAAATAAAATAAAATATCTCTGTACGTTGAGTTATTTGCATGCAATATTTAAAAAATGTGTCCATCAGAACACAAACCTGCTCTACCATAAAAGCACCATTGTTTCAAATTCTTTTTTTTAAAAATTGAAGCCGACAAAATCTTGAAGAAATTTAAAAAAAAGGAAATCTCAGTTGTTGTCGTAGATTATTTACGTCGCACTAGAGCTACACAATAATCATGGTCTGGATGAGATTAGGGAACTTATTGGTAAAAGGTTTTCTAATATAACATGTTGGTTGACCATCATATAGTGAAATATCATCTTAAAACATGAAATGATGGAAGTTCGTTGTTGGCCCATCAAAATCCATTACCACATGGAGGGAATCATTGGATGATGTTTACCATAAAAAAGTGTTGGGCCATCAAGAAACCAACAGAAACCATCAAAATATCTTGATGGTCCCATCAAGAATTTTGTCTTGAGTAAATAATTTTATAAAAAGTGACGAGTATAGTTATCAAAATTTTTATAGCTAATTATTTCGCAAAATAAATGATTTTTTAACTGTATATATAAATATTCACTGAGAGAAAAAAGTATGGTCAAAATTACTATAGAAAGTTACAATTTACCGCGTTTCTAGCTGTATGGGAACAGTAAAAATTTTTTCGAAGTGCTTTGGTAATAATTTTGCGAAAATTAACACTAAAATATGGTTTAGTAATATCCGATAAAGTTTGGTTTATGTAGAAAAATTTGGTAACTTTATGATAATGCATTAAGACTTGGCATAAAAACCTTTTCTTCGGTCTTCGTTTCAGTTTAGTAATTTTTACTGTGATTTCTCATCAGAAATGTTCTAACCATTTATTGTGGTAATTGTACCAGAAAGTTTTTCTCCGTGTAGATGCTTTGAACAGATAAGATTAATTTTAAAATCAAAGAAAAATAATATTTACTTGCAATTGTAAGATTCTGCAGATAAAAATACCTCGTCGATCACTTCGTATTAAGTTTACAAAAAAATGTTTGTTTCGTTTTGTTTTAGGCAAATTTTGGCATATTTGGCAGTAGTTAAATTTAAATATGAAGTTAGATAACAGGAACTCTAATACGTACAAAATACATAAGAGGAATATTTTATAATATCACTTTGGAATGTTATGTTTTTTTTTAAATAAGTGGAGTACTATGAAATAAAACGGAAGGAAAATATGCTCCTAAAATAATTTTTAATGGAAAAATAATATTTCTTCTTTTCAATTGTATTAAATCATTTATGATAAAAACACAGAGCACTGTTTAAATAGCTGCTATCATTGTTAGAAACAGCGTGATAAATCGAGACAATACTTGAGAATGTTTATTAATACTTTTTATAATTTATAACAAAAGTTATTTTTTCTCTTCATTTTTCAACTAGGAAATAATGATAGGAAAATATGTTTTACATTATGCATATATTTATGCAGCTTCATTTCTAAAGTTGGTTTTTAGCAAATTGACTTAAAGCTTTCTCTCGTATAAAACATGCAATTAATTTTTTTTTAAATATTGCAAAATGATTTATTTTGAAATAAAAAAGAGTATTTATAGTAGTTTTATATTCTTTATTTTTCTCGGCAGAATATTTTTTTTCATAGTATAATGTTTTTTTTTCTATTAAAGCTAAACAATTTTAACTTTACATATATTTTTCTATGTATTTTCACTTTTAGTTTTCTTAATTAAACGGTTCTTTAATATGTAAATTCATAAATTTATCAAAATTTCAAGTTGGAAAACATTTAACTAATAACTGTATAAAAGTTCTTGAAAAGAATTAAAGGAATGTATATGCTTGGAATGAATATTTTTTTGAAGAAAAATAGCATGGAATTTGTTATTTTGTTGAATGAGTATCTATAAGCATCAATATCTACTTTTTAAATGATATCACTAACTAAAAGTAAAATCTAAGTTTTTTTCCCCTGCAGTTTTGAGTTCTTGAGCATGCGCAGTCAATCCATATAAGAAATGGGTATATTTTTACGTGATGTGCTGTCAAGTTGCAATTATAGTATTGGCATAATTTATAAGTAATTATTGGCTTGCAATCTAAACAATCTTCCATTAGCCCCTATACCCTAGCCAGGTGTTTCTCTCCAGCTATTACAAAGGGGCGTCGCAACCGTTGGTGACAGAATGAATTTTACATAGAATCTTAATTTCCATCCACTTCTATTCTATTAAGCCTAATTCGAATCATTTTAATATTGTCAGCATAATGTAAGGACAATCAATAGAGGCAACTACTTTTCCCCAAAATAAAGGTTAATCAAACATTTGTAGTGTATCGAGAATTTTTCTTGTCTTTAATACCAAATTTTGATGTAAATAAATTGGTGTTTATGTACAATGTTTAATTAATAATTGCAATAAAATTTTGGTGTTAGTATACAATGAAATTTTTTGGAAGTGTAAGAGAGTAGTTAATATAGATGTATTGACATTGTTAGAACAATTTAAACAGCTGTTTCATCGCAGTAAAATTTCGTGGAAAAAATTGAGAAAATTTCAAATTATATAAACATTTATATCAAAGTAATATCAGAATAAATTATAATAATATTCTGATCAAAAAAATAGTTCAATAGTAATATAGTTATAGTATATTTATCACTATATATATAGTAGTATATATAGTTATAGTAGATTTATCACCAATGAAGCATATGGTGAAAGGAATAGCTATGTACGCTTATCCTCTTACTGTAAAGGTTTAGTATACAAACATTTTACTTATAACTGTGAAAAAAATGTCTGCAAAAAGTGGAATGAAGGAATAAGATTGGAATGAATATTCTTGTCAAAAAAATAGTTTAGAATTTCTAAGTTCGTGGAAGAGTATCTATAAACAACGATATCTACTTATCATAACGATTTTTTTCCCTGCCAATTTCTCAGTGTTTGAATTCTTGAGCATGCTCAGTCAATCCATATAAAAGAACAAAGGTATATTACGAGATGTGCCGCCGAGTTGCATTTCCAGTATTGGCAGAATTTATAAGTGATCATTGGCTCATCAATCACAGCAATATTACATTAACTCACCTTAATCAATCCTTGATTAACGTACCTTAATCAGGTATTTCTCTCATGCTATTACGAAGGGATTCCAATGAAACGAGTCAGGATGAATTTTGCATAGTATCTAAATTTCTTTCCACTTCCATTCTATTAAGCCTAATGCGATACCTTTAATGCAGTCTGCGTAAAGTGTGTTGGGCAGATTAACAAACTGATTTTATTCTATGAATCGTTGAGTCTGCATTCTAAAGTGATAGTTCTTGCTTTAAATTGCTTGGTAAAAACAACTTTACTCACCTTCACATAAGTTATATTGTATTGGCATATCTTTTGTTATAGATTTTGGTGTTACAAAACACAAAAAATGAGGCACTTACTTAACAATAAAAAAAAATAGGTAATAGTACAATTGTGGTGTTTACTGCACCGAAAAATTTCTTTGATTCATTGCACTTTTATCGCTGTAAATACAATGTCATCATATTTTGTTCTTTTTCCAATGAAATTCTTTGGCAGAGTAAGAGAGTAGTTAATAAGTTAAAATTTTTGACGGTCCCATCAAAAAATTTTGATGTTTTTTGTTGGTTTTAGTATGATTCATGATACTTCAACATCATTTGATGGTCACAATCATCTAACATTTTCCATTAAGAGGTCATGGTATTTGATATGTCAGCAATCTCCCATCTTTCCATAAAAGAAAATGCGTCTTTAATACTATGATGGTTGACCACCAAGACAAGTTTGACTCTCATGAGCCAACAATCTATGATGATCTGTAATAGTCCATGATGGTTCCAACTATACATTTCCATGATGGGAATTCTTGTAGGTTCTTAGGAATTTGGACCATTATAAATCTGTCTACATTGGAATGACGGTTGTTCATGATCATTCCAACATTTAATTACTAATATACTATGGGAATTCATAATGATCCATAATCGTACAATAATGCATTTTCATGAGGGCTTAAAAAAAAATTCTTGTTGATTTAGCAGGAATATACAATCAAAACAATTTGATTTTTTTAATGTTGGCCCATCATAAATCAGACCAAATTCCTACATTGGGGTGATGGTGTTCATGATCATTCACACATTTGGTTTCTATGAAACTATGATGGAAATATCTAATGGTTCACCTTAAACAAACCATCTTAACAAGTTGCTATTCTTATGTTGGACCATCATAAATCAGTCCGAATTCCTACATTGGGGTGATGGTTACTTATGTTGGTTAGAATCAAGATTATGTTAGTCCATCAATAGAAAACCATCAAAAAGTTTGACTTTAGTATGTATACTACAATATGTATTGCCGCTTCATGAACAATTTAAACTGCTGTTTTATCGCTGTAAAATATTATGAAAACTTATAGGAAAATTTATTAATTTTATAAATGGAGTGTGACGAATTTTTTTCTACTTGATCTTGCCATTTAAGTCAACTCAACCAATTTTATTTTCACAAACTAATAAAAACGAACGAAACACAACAAATATATTCATGTTTCATAACGTAGTAATTTTCTTTTCCTACCATCATTATTTTTTTTTCACTACGAAAAAAAACGTAACAAGAGCTTAACAAACTAATAGTTTTTTAAATAGAAAAAAGGGAAACAGGATAAAAACGACAATAGAATAAATATTTAGCAATGCATGTACCAAGAACAAGGCTGTCTCCGTAAAAAAAAAGCTTGAAAATGAATGTGTGTATTATAATGAATTGTAAAAAATGAAATAAATTAAGAAATATTTCTTTATCTGTAAAAAAAAAATTTAATAACAAAATAAATTATAATACATTTTCAATAGTAATATTGTTCTTTTTTTAGATTCTTCTTTATAATCCAAAGTTCAAAACAAAGAATAAGGAAATAGAGCTCCACATCAAATGAATTCTCTATTGTTTTTAACAAAACCATACCTACTCAATCAATCCACATTGTATTCTGATCACGTTTTATTGTTTAAACAGCTAATTTTTACATATTTAAAGCTGATTCAGTGGACTTGAGTTTTGATAGCTGAGTATAGATATTAAAATAAGGTACTAAATAATCATTGTAGTTAAACTCGAATTGATGCTAATTAATTTAATATTAACTGTTATTCTTTTGACTACAGTAAATGGTTTTAAAATGCCTTTAAGTTCAAGCAACTTAGGTATGGGAGATCACTTTGAACCTTGTCAAAAATGGATTAAATGTAAAGCAGAGGGTGAGAATCATTTTGTGTTTAAATCTTAAACTCAATAATTATTGCACCACTTATCATAACTGTATTTAATTAGCACCTGTAATTATTGCAGTTTTTCAGTATAAGGTATTTTAAGAAAATAAGTACTATTTTCCTAAGCAATTTTTCATTAAAAAGTACATTTATAAAAATCTAATAAAATTTCGTTCATTTTTATAATTTTTAGCAAATTAAATGTTTCTCAATTTTTCTAGAAATTTCCTAACTTTATTATCAAAAAGCAGTATGATTACATTCGGTTACACATTTCTGTTCCTCTATTGTTACGTTTTCTCAAGCTAGTGGACTCAAATTGGATGTAAACACCCAGTGCTTTCTTATTGGTTCGCCAACCGCTTCAATCATCTTTGTCTTCCTAGGTGAAGCGTCTTGTTTTCCCTAGAAAGATTGATTGTTTTAAGAAGCACCTGATTAGGCTCAGGAGTTTATGACTTCAAGTCTAATATTAACCATTTAATAGTTATTATCATTTAAGTTTTATATAAATTCTTTTTAAATACACGTGATATACTATAAACATCTTTCATTAAGTGAAAAATGTATGTTGGTTCTCATTCGCTAGGGCCAGTTACACCTGTGTTACCGTATACAGTAAAACTTCGCTACAACAATATTTTAAGCACCAAATAAATATATTGTTGCAGAGGGATATATTATTATATCGTGGGCATACATACTTTGGGGACACAATAAGATTTTTTTTTTAAATTTTAATGTTATATATGTATTAACTATAAATCTATTTATATATTATATAAAAATTTAATTTGCGGAGTGTTAATTATGGTTCAATATGAAATCAGTGACTTCTTAAAAGATAAGGAAGGCAATTCTAAGAATGGAAGGTCTTGCGATCTTCTATGTACGTCAAGGATGGGGTATTGAAATTTGAATACAAAAGCCATTCACTGTGGTGAAAAGAAATAAGAAAAGACCAGGAAAAAAATGGCAAAATATGATGAAATAAGATTTTTTACATTATTTGAAAACCAATAATAAATGGAGAAAATAAGGTTGAAATTTCAAGAAAAAAAATTCGTTTTACTGAGGTTTACAGAGAATATCGTTTACAGAGAATATCGCAATAATGAGAAGAGGATAACATTAATTCATATGCAAGTTCGTCAGGACTACGAAATATTATTGTAATAGAGGGAGTTATTGTTGTATCGGATATCGTAGTAGCGAGAGTTCACTGTATATATATATATATCGCTCTAAAATAAATATCGAATAAGAAATGCAAGTAACTCTCTCAAGTTTTACTCAAGCTCCTTGGTGGCTCAGGTGACCCGAGTAATAGAGCATAGTCTAATAGAGGATCAAGAGATAGAGCATTCGCCTTTCAATGAGGTGAATCGGGTTCGAATCGCGGCGATGGCTGGTCCTTACGAATTCCGCACCCGACTCGCAAAGACCATAGTGCCGACGCAAAATATCCTCAGTGGTAGACGGATCATGGGTTTGAGTTCCCTTGCTGACAGGCTAAACGTGGGAGGTTTTCGTTGTTTTTCCTCCCCATGTTATGAAAATGCTGGTTGGTTCCATCAAAAAGTCCTTCAAGAAGACAAATTTCTCCCATTACTTGGTCCAGGGGTTCCCTTGTCTTCTGGATTTGGTTCAAAATTGCAAATCTGCGGAGTTGAACATTAGCAGTTGTAAATCCAAAATGGAATCCGATGTTCAACGATGGTTATAAAATCAAAAAAAATACTTTATTCTATCAACTTCTAAAAATATATATTTTTTTCATGTTTAACTCTTACGTTTGCTTAAATTAGTCAGGTTAAAAATTATTAGCTAATTAGTATTTCATTTTTTAATAATAGATTCTAATATTATGCTTAAAAATATGCTATGTTTGACTAAACACATCAACATGTATG